>CM053580.1:49821898-49866732 GCA_028627135.1 Pseudochirops cupreus
TGGAGCAAATGGAAGCTAATGACTTTATGAGTAATCAAGATACTATAAAACAGATCCAAATAAATGAAAAAATAGAAGGCAATGTGCAATATCTCATTGGAAAAACCACTGACCTGGAAAATAGATCCAGGAGAGACAATTTAAAACTTATTGGACTACCTAAAAGCCATGATAAAAAAAAAAAAGAACATAGAAATCATCCTTCAAGAAATTCTCAAGGAAAATTGCCCTGATATTTTAGAGCCAGAGGGAAAAATAGAAATTGAAAGAATTCATTGATCACCTCTTGAAAAAAATCCCCAAAAGAAAACTCCTAGGAATATTATAGCCAGGTTCTGGAGTTCCCATTCAAGGAGAAAATATTACAAGCAGCCAAGAAGAAACAATTTGAATGCTGTGGAAACACAATCAGGATAACAGAGGATCTAGCAGCTTCTATATTAAGGGCTTGGAAAATGATATTCTGGAAATCAAAGGAGCTAAGATTAAAACCAAGAATCACCTACCCAGCAAAACTGAGTATAATGATTTAGGGGAAAATACGGTCATTCAATGAGGTGGAGGACTTTCAAGCATTCTTGAGGAAAAACCAGAGCTGAATAGAAAATTTGACATTCAAATACAAGAAGCCAGAGAAGCATGAGAAGGTAAACAGGGAAGAGAAATCATAAGAACCTTATCAAAGTTGGACTATTTACATGCCTACATGGAAAAATGATCATTGTAATTTATAAAACTTTTCTCAGTATGAGGATATTTGAAGAGAATTTAAATGTATATGTATGTGTGTGTATATATATATATATGTATATATATACATACACACATACATATATGCATTTATATATTTATGTGTGTATATGTATGTATGTGTATATATGTATACATACATATATGTCTATGTAGGAGGGTATATATGCATATGAATACATGTGTGAGTGTGTGTGTATATATATATATATATATGTGCATATATACATAGACAGAGGGCACAGGATCAATTGAATAGGAAGGGATGTTATTTAAAAGGCAAAATTGAGAGGTGAGAGAGGAAAATAATGAGAGGATATGTGGAGAGACAGAATGGCATAAATTATCTCATATAGAAGAGGCAAGGGATAACGGTTACAATGGAGGGGAAGAACAGGAATGCAAAAGGGAACGGGTCAACTTTACTCTCATTGAATTTAGCTTAGGGATGGAAGGACATACACCCTAAATTGAGGATCTTGTTTGACAGGAGAGCAGGGGGGAAGGGGATGAGAGGGGAGATGATGGAGGTGAGGGCAGGTTTGGGGGAAGGTAGTTACAAGCACATACTTTTTTAAAGGGACAGGGACACAGTAGAGAATAGAACAGGTGGAGGGCAGGATAGGATGGAGGGAAATATAGTCAGTCTTTCACAATACATCCACTATGGAAATGTTTTGTGTAACTATACATGTACAACCTGTATTGAATTGCTTATTTCCCAGTAAGGGTGGGTGACAATGGAGGAATGGAAAGAATCTGGAATTTAAAGTTTTAAAATCAAATGTTTAAAAATATTATTATTATTATTTACATGCAGCTGGGAAATAAGATATACAGGCACTGGGGTATGGAGATCCATCTTGGCCTAATGGGAAGTCAGAAGGAGGATAGGGGAGGATATAAGAGAAAGCAGGTTGGGGGAGGGGATATACAGTGGGACTGCTGTTTTGGGGTGGTGGGTAAGGGAAAGACAGGGAGAAAATTTGTAACTCAAAATCTTGTGGAAATGAATTGTGTAAACTAAAAAGAAACATAAAAGTTAATTTGAAAAAAGAAAATGCTAATAATAATAAAAATAAAGTCTATTCAATCAGTAAAACAGTAAAAGAAGTCCTGGTTTGTAACATTCATTCATTTCCAAGGCATAAACACTCACGCTGAAAATTTAACAACTGTCTGTCATGAGCTGGTCTGAGCTGGCTCCATCATACCACTGACAGCTAAAGTCTAAGGGTAGCACAGCATAGCCATAAACCATTAGCAACTAAACCCTAGAACTTTTAGGAAAGAGTTTACAGCAAACTCAACATATGATCAAAATGGATTTCACAGCATGTATAATGACATAATCAAATTCTTGAAGTTCAGTGTTAGGGTTAATCTCAGAGGTTATCTATTTCAATTCATATTTACTTGCCCCCTCTGACATCATCAACAAGTGTTCATTCAGGTCTCTGCCCAAATACCTTTGGTAAGGGAAATTTCCCTGCTATCCAAGGTAGTCACTTCCTCTTTTGCTTGGTTCTATCTAAGTGTTGGGGAGGTTTTTTCTTAGGTAAAATTATACTTTATCCTTTGGGCAACTTCCATACAATGTTGCTAAATATTTCCTTTGCAGGGAAGCAGGACCAATCAAATCTCTTTTTTGTGCCCCAAAGATGAAGACAGATAGACCATTCATACAAGTCTTTCCTCTTTGGGTCAAAATATCTCCCATTTCCTTCTTGTAAGATTTATTTGGCACAATCTTTTTCTTCTTTTGTTTGTCAGTAAACATTTTTGGTTTTCAACATTAATTTCCACAAGATTTTGAGTTCCAGATTTTGTCCCTGTCTCTCCCCTATCCTCACCCCAAGATGGCAAGCATACTGGATTTCCATACCCCATTGCCTATATATCTTGTTTCCTGGTTGCATGTCAAAACAATTGTTTAACATTTGTTTTTAAAACTTCAAGTTCCAGATTCTCTTGTTTCTTCCCTCCTCACTCACCCACATTGAAAAGACAAGCAATTCAACATAGGTTATATATGTGTAGTTATGCAAAACATTTCCATAGTAGTCATATTGTAAAAGACTATTTTTCTCTCCATCCTATCCTGCCCCCTATTTATTTTATTTTCTACTTTGACTCTATCCCTTTTCAAAAGTGTTTGCTTCTGACTATCCCCTTCCACAATTTGCCCTCCTTTCTATCATCACCTCTCTTATCCCCTTCTCCCACTACTTTCCTGTAGGTAAGACATCCAGTTGAGTGTGTATGTTATTCCCTCCTTATGCCAAATTCAATGAGAGTAAGATTGACTCATTGCCTCTTACATCCATGTTCTTCCCCTCCATTGTAACAGCTTTCTCTTCACTCTTTTATATGAGATAATTTAACACATTCTATCTCTCCCTTTCTCCTTCTCCCAATACATTTCTCTCTTACCTCTTAATTTTATTTTTTAGATATCATCACTTCATATTCAACTCACTCTTTGCCCTCTCTGTATACACACACACACACACACACACACACACACACACACACACACACACACACACACATCCCCTTCAACTATCCTAATACTGAGAAAAGTTTCATGAGTTACAAATATTATCTTTCCATGTAGAAATGTAACCTGCTCAACTTTAAAGTTCCTTAAGATTTCTCTTTCATGTTTACCTTTTCATGCTTCTCTTGATTCTTGTATTTGAAAGTAATATTTTCTGTTCAGCTCTGGTCTTTTCATCAAGAATGCTTGAAAGTCCTTTATTTCGTTGAATTGCCACGTTTTCCCCTTAAGTATTATACTCAGTTTCGCTAAGTGGGTGATTCTTGGTTTTTATCTGCTGCCATCTCCACTCTTCAGGAGTTTTGGTGGGCTGCAGGGGCCTGATGTATTCTCCTATCAACCAGGTCCAACAGGGTTTCCCCACTGACTTTTTACTTTCTCTTTGGTGTTTGTGGGTTGAGAAGTCTAAAAACTTCCATAGCCACCCATGATTCAGTCCCCTGAGGTCTCCTCCTGCCTGTTCTGTGCCAGTGTGGCCAACTGCACTCCACTCCCAGCCCAGTGCAATAGACCCTTCCTTTCAGCTTACCAGGCTGTCCTCAGCTTAAGACATATTTCACTGTCATTTTTCTGGGTTCTGTAGCTCTAAAATTTGTTTAGTCATTTTTACAGGTATTTGGAGGTGATTGGTGGACAAACTCAAGCAAGTTCCTGCTTTTATTCCACCATCTTGACTCTGCCCCTCTATTTGGCACAATCTTGTGACCCTTCTCCATTCATTTTTCTCTAATCTGAATGTTAGGCAGCTTATTAGCCTCCTTGCCAAAATGCATCACCCAGAACTGAAGACAATACTCTAGATACGGCCTTACCGGGTTTTTTGTACCTTTTCTGCACATTATGCCTCTCTTAAAGCAAATGTATTTCCTTTTAGGGGCATCCTAGTGCACTGTTGATTCTTTGAGCTTGCAGCCCACCAAAACTCCTAAATCTTTGTTCAAGTGAACTATTTGTGAAGTTGACTTTTTGAATACAAACATAAGACTTTCTATTTGTGCCTATTGATTTCATTTGCAAAAGTTATCCCACCATTCTAAACTCTTGAGAACTTTTTGAATCCTGACTCTCTCTTACACATTAGTATTAATCAAAATTGTTTCATTTTCAAATTCAATCAGTAAGCAATCTGTGCCATTGTATAAGTCACTAATAAAAATATTGGACAGTGTAGGCCCAATGATACAACTCTGAGGCAATCTAATAGGTAATTCTTTACAAATTAATGACTGCTCCTTAATCCAGACATTCAGTTCCAAATATGTCTAATTGCATAATAATTTAACGTACGTCTTTTATCTTGTTTATAACAATGCATAACTGATGGACATACAAAACAGCTATGATACCTATTAGAATTAGCAGTGCGGTCTATTACACTATTCCATGAGAAATTGTTTAAGTGGGAATCAATCCTTCCAAATTTCTTTTCTTTCCTTTTATTTTTGACTCAAAGACCAGATTACAAATACACATTAGAGAAAAGAAGCAAACTACATTATAAACTTAATATCAGAACTTAAATACAAAGTAATAACAGGGAAAAAAAGCATGTCATGTGCATAGCAGAACATACGAGAGGATTCAAAATATGTAACAATAAATTTTCATTTTAAGAAAGCCTATAGGATAAATAATACATATTGTATTGAAAACTGTCCATTTTTTCTTTGTTTCCTTGTAATTTTTCTTTTGTTCTCTGCTGTGCACTTTTTTTTTTCCTGTCTACCTTCTATCCCCATTCCCATAACAGCTTTCTGGGGCTGTCTTCCTTCTCCTTTGCCTGTGAGGTTTTTTTTTTGTTTTTTTTGTTTTTGTGGAAATAGCTTAATTTTTGTAATCACCTCTAGCCTTGGGGCATAGGAAATGGTTACTCTTGCCCCAGATCTTCAGTTCTCTCCTCTAGTGTAAAATCAAAGCCAAATCACCAACCTCCTGTAAGTGCCCACAGCCAGGGGTTTTCTGCCCCACTGCTTCTGCACTCACTGGGCTCTATGTAGCACATCTGGGCTTGGCATTCCTGGGTAACAGAGGCTCCTTCAATATTCCTGGGCTCAGTAGCCCAACTCCTCTCACTATCCCAGGAGTAAAAGTTCTAGTAGCAGGCACGGGCAACCTCTCAACCCAACTAACCTGTGGGCTTGCTGCTTATTGTTAAAGTAGACTCTATTCTGAAGGTATTTGCTCTTCACAAGGACCAAATCTCATCCTGTTATTTTTCTTGTGATGTTCTCAAGTAGACCCAGGAAGACTCTAGTTGTTCTCCTATTCTTATTTATTTTTACCTGCACTTTGTTCATTTATCTTTTTCTTTTTTGTGGGGGAAAATCTTGAGAGCTTGGAATGGTCTGACCTAATCCATCATCTTCCCAGAATCGTCTCTCTCTCTAAGCTATCAATCTTCAATCCTTCTAAATTTCAACTGATCTGATTACTACCTACATCTATTTGACTCAGGTAATTTTCAAGAATTTTTGTTTTTGAATGTACATGTTTGTTGATGTATCACAGAAAACAGAGGCTTTCTTTTCACGGGTAAAAAGTTGGTATGATAAACTGCTTGGAATTTCCCTAGTAAATGTTTGAGATGTCCTGCTTTGGGAAAATGCATCTCTTCAGGTTAAAAATAAAATACATACATATATTTCCCAATTGCTAAAGACTTTCTCAGAAGATGCCCCAAATGGTATAGAACTGAGCAGGAGATAGCAAGCTGCTTTATTGCTAAATTTATTTCTGGTAAAGCTTTCTGTAGACCTAAATCAAATAGCTGTCAACTGTTTGATAAATTATAGTGATGAGTTTTCTTTTGCATATTCTACAGTTCCTGTAATTGGCTCCTTCACCTGGTAGATAAATGCAGAGATTTTTGCTTGTTTTAACACGTATTTCTTACTTTAAAAAAAATTAACATCCTCATATCGACATCTCATCACCAGGATAGTCCAATGTGGAATGAGTTCTGACACCATGATCCAGAAGCTAGCTTTCCCTTAAGAAAACAAAACAAAACAAGAAAAACATAAGAAACCCTTTTTCCCATGCTCAGAAGTTTGTGAGTCAGGGTGGTTCTGATTCCCAAGTCATCCCCAGCCTTCTGCATTAACTTCTTAGATAGTTTCCACCATGTTGAAGTAGATGGCAAGGCAGGGTAAGGATGTGGCAAGGGAGGGGGGGGGGGATAGGAATCATTAGCTTTACATTTTCTCTAGGAACTATAGTGGAAAACCAAACTAGACCCTAGTTCTAACTATGATTGTCCATATTATTAAATTTGATTTAACAGCAGACCCTCTGCAACCCAACAGTCAGAATTTTGTTAATCAAAAGTAGCATCTGAGTCTCATTTGTAGTATAAACTCATGTCATAATAGGGTTTTGCAGCATAGGTAATGGGGGACAGTATTAATATTAATATACTATTTGTCTATATACTATAAATAGTATTGAATTTGGTATTGGGAAAACTGGTTTGAATCTTGGTCCTAATCTTTAGTACAGGTAGCAATATCTATGTGAATCTTGGCTTTCTCATCTTTAAAATGAGGATAATAGGGGTGGGTAGATGGTGCAGTGAATAGAGCATTGGTACTGGAGCCAGGAGGACCTGAATTCAAATCAGGCCTCAGACACTTAGCACTTACCAGTCATGTGACCTTGGGCAAGTCACTTAACTCCAACTGCCCTGCCTTCCCCCCTCCAAAAAAACAAAGCAAAAAATAAAATAAAAATGGGGATAATAATATTTATCCTGACTACTTTGCTGTGCTGTTTTGATGAAAGTTGACAATCTTAATGTTATAAAAATATAAGATATCATTATAATGAAAGGAAAGTATAATTTTTCTACCACAAATTATTTTCATTCTTCCTTGGAGGGAAGTTGAGATCATTTTTCACTTTTGCACTGCTGAGAAAATGTGGACATGTCAAAGCCAGGAATATCATGGGGATGAGCTGGGAGGGCTTGGACTGTTTAGTCTTACCTTTATTTAGTCCATTAGGTCATGATAGCTTTCTTAGGCTCAGATCCTGTTTTGTCTCAGGAAACTGAAATCTGTTTATCAAATAACTGGATAAATATTTATTTTCAGTGTCCTGAGATGTAAACTCTTTGACCCAATTGTGTAATTGCATTTTTTTTTAGAGTAAACAAGACATGAACTTGTTAAAAAATATTTTGAGGCAGGTGGAATCTGGAGAATTCTTACTAAAGGATCACTGAAATCTAAGAACTTTCACCATTAATAAGTAGTTCAGTTAATGAGAAACAAAAATGTATATTTCAAACTTGTAGTAAGGAGGATGCCAAGTTTCAGTCCAAAGGAAAGTTTTATGGCTAAGTTAAAACCCTGACAAAGTGTTTTTTAGTTGGGTTGTTTGTTTTTAAATAGTTACTCCGACAGCATTTTTAACTATAGGGGGACAAACAGTATGGCAATAATATATATTGGAAGAAAAACACAAGATTAGAAGTGATACTTAGGACACAATCTGTTTCTGGTCAAAGAGAAAAATAACATGGTCTGGTTTTTTTCCACCTACTGGAAAAATCCACAGGATTACTTGTCACATCTAATCTATTTACTTTTTAAAGTCCCTTATCATGCATTTAATTACTCGGTGTTTTTTTTTTTTAATCACTAAGTAACTTTCCTTGAAATCTGAGATATAGCCAAAGGTCTTACAGGTGATAATATACTTGAAGGGCTAGCTTCAAACAAGCCACTAATTTGAACATAATTGAAGAAGTCAGATAAATTGTACTTTAGGAAATAGTCAAAGCAAGAACACAGGAGGTTCAATTGTGTCAGGGCAAAATGAATTTCATTTTCTAGGAAAGAATGGATATGCTGTAATCTTAGGCTTCCATGCTAGAGTCATTTGGTTTCATCTTAGCTTGTCATATGACATAAAGGTTGTTTTCTCTCTAAAACCCCAACAGGAGAAAATAGCTTAGCCCCTCCAAAAAGGGAGAATAAAAGCATTCTCTCTTGGCAGGGCAGAGCAGAAGCTGCCAAGGTAAGGAGACATTGAAGAACAGGATTTGGAATTTAGCAGAACAATGAGCGTGCTAAATAGAGGTCCTGCAAAAAGGATCAGAGATATTTGCAAGTTCATAGAAAAGTCAGAAAGTAATTAAACCAAGAAAAATAGGCTACACATATATTGGTTCCAAAAATATTATACACATTTATCATGCTTTAAAAGATTGTTCTTTTTTTAAAAGTTGATTTTTTTTTCCTAAATAGCTTTCCCCTGAGATTTGTTAATGGTGAATATACCCACAATTTATTGAATTTCTTAAGAAACATTCAGTTAGTTAAAAAGAAAGATCGGTTGGATATAATTTTGATGGAGTCCCTTACATCGGGGTTGGAATAATATAAATGAACATCAATATCAAGGCCATTCTTGTCATATTTTAACTATTTTTAATACTTTTTGATTCAGTATTTCCTTTGATGTGGGCTCTCCTTCCAAAGACGGAGTTCATAGCAACCCATCCGTATCTTCCCTTTGATGAAATTTTGGCCTATATCCTTCTGTATAGCTTCCACAGGGGGCCACCTCAACATATTGGGATCTTTTTTTCTAGTTATCATGACATTGTGTGAATTCTAATGAACTACACAGTTTGTCCAATGCTTATAACTTAGCTGTGGTCCATGAATACTCTACCACCTTTGCCATTCATACATCCCTTTGATGATATCTTTTGCACATTTTCCTGTGATGTTTATCATTGATAATGTTGTAGTCTGCTCATGCCCACCAATAGCTTCTCTATAGTCCTTTGAGAAATCCACAATTTTAATTCTTTAGCAATTGTGGTATTCCATAATGTTTAGTGCCTCAGTATTATTGGAAGAATGTTGGTCTTAAAAAGATGGACCTTTATTTAAAGGGGAAGTTTCAGTTCATTAAAAGCACTGTATTGTTTCCCATGTGAAGTAGAGCCTGTACTATTTAATTCTGTCCCAACCCATTGCTCATCTATACCTCCTTATCCTCCGGGACTCTATTGCTGTCCTTCTGTAAATGCTTCACATGTGACCCACTCATTATGCTGTGGTCCTTCTTCTATATCTCTTGACTTTCATTGGATTCCAATGGAAAACATGGAGACTATACATTGGTATCCTTCATTCTTACTACTTACTGTTCCCACCTTCTTTAACAATCATATATCACTCTGTTGGTATCCTTTATGAACTTTGTGCAGCTCATCATTAGTAACATACTACAGCCTACTCACACCCACTATGTTCTTCTCCATTGTTTTTTAGATGATCAACTTTAATTATTCAGAGATTCCTATTACATGACTCATTCATTGTCACAAAGCATCACTAGAAGAATTGTGGGTACAAAGAAGGGTCTGTTTCATTGAGAAGCTTTGGTCATTAAAAGCATTGCAAAATTCCCCAAAGGCAATTCAATCAGTTCTCTTGCTTCTGTTTAATTCTATCCATCTGGCCAAGAATATAATCATATTTCTATATCTATGCTTATGCCTATACCCACGGGTATGCTGATAAATGTTTAATGATTGGCTCTCTAGAAAGGAAAAAAAGAAGTTCACACAATGTGTATTTAATCCGCATTATTAATATTTTCTCTATTACTTTTTAAGCCTAAACAATAAACAAAATAATTAAACAAGCCATGACTTGTAGCATTTTCAGATTTTTGAGATGTATGTGCTCACACTAAAATTTAAAAATCAGCTTTCATGAGCGGGCATACACCATTGGCTAATCTCTACCTCTGTCTCTACCATTGCCTCTATATCTATACCACCTAATCTGTATCATCTCTCTTGCTGTTCATTGTTCAGTCATTCTGACTCTTTATGACTCCATTTGGGATTTTCTTGGCAAAGAAAATGGAATGGTTTGCCATTTCCTTCTCCAGCTCATTTACAGATGAGGAAATGAAAGCACACAGGGTTAAGTGACGTACCCAGGATCACACAGCTAGAAAGTGTCTGTGGCTGAAATCCAACTCAGGAAGGTGAATCTTCCTGACTTCAGGTCTGGTACTTTATCCACTGAGCAACTTAGCTATATTTACCTCTATATCATCTTAGGTATCTATTATCTCTAGAATCTACCTAGTATCCTCTCTCTGTCTCTCTGTATCTCTCTCTGTCTCTGTCTCTCTCTGTCTCCCCCTGCCTCTCTTCCCCTCTCTCCCCCTCTCCCTCTCCGCCTCCTTCTCTTCCCTTTCCTCCCTGTTTCCCTCTCTACCTCCCCCCCTTCACCTGTGTGAGAGGCAGCATGGTGAAGAAGATACAGAACTGGCCTGAGAGTCATAAAAATTCATCTTACAGACTGAATCTGACATTGGCTCTCTGTGTAACCTTAAGCAAGTGACTTGACTTTTCATGATTTAGGTCATTTTCTAAATCTATAAACTGCAAGGAAAAATAGTGTGGATCATCTTTGGTAGAGGAAATTCCTCACTACACCAACTCCCTATACCAACTAAATCATAATTATAAGTGTATTCAAGAAAAAAAAATACATAGACATCTAAGGATCAGTTCCACCTAGTGTCCAACTGCGTATCATGCACCAGTTTTTCTAAATGGCTTATTTGGTCATTATAGTTAACCACACAAAATAAAAAAAAGATCGAGTGGTCCAGTAGAATGACCTATAATTCTTCAATCTGCCTCTCCAAATATTTAATGCTTTTCTTTCATTTGGCTGGTGATTTGTGGGGAAATAGACCACTGCCCTTATTCAGAAAACCTGCTCCATTATAATTTACTATCAAAATAAATCCATAATAAAATGATATGGCAAAGATTCTTAGGTCCTTTGGCAGCATAGCCAACAGTGCATTTCAGTCTTTTTTCTTGATCTTGGGATATACTATGACATAATCCAGTTTAGAATCTGATTAGCTCTGATAAAGACTTTAGGCTTAACCATTCCCCTAGAATCCATGGACTGCATTACCTTCTAAGGACCCTCTACAGAGAATCTACTCAACGTATTAGAGATCTTTCCCTGGGACTTTTGTAATGTCATGGATATCAGCGAAAACACTTTGGATATCCATTGATAGTCCCTTTCTCTCATCACATGCCCAGACAAATGCTTTTTTATCATATATTTCCTCATATATCTTATATTACTTCTCAAACATAAATCAATATGGGAAATGTGCTATAATACTGCTTATACTCTGTCCATTCACTTTTGGGTTCCTTACAACTTTGATTTGTTAATCTGTGATACTTGAAGATTTTAAAATTTTTAACACTGCCAGGAGAACATAATTTTGAAAAAAATGGGGGTTTTATGCAAAGAAGCAGCTTGGGATTGCTTAAAGCACTGTGGAATTACACAAATCTATCTCAGCCTATTCTTTTCCTCCTTTTAAGTTATGGGTCCAATTCATTGTCCACATTTCTATACCGTGTATTTGTACTAATTCAATGGAATGACTCTCTGGGTTGGTAGTTCTCAAAGCTGCTGTTGCTGCTGTAGCAGTGGCTGCCTCCAAGGCCCATGGCTTGTGCTTTGCCATATGGGTTCTTGGCAGGACCCCATCCCGGCATCATAGACCTCCCCTACTGACCCCCTAAGTTGTCTTTGGCTGGAAAAATGTCTGTCTTTGACCTTTTGTTGGCTCTGCAATGGCAAAATTTGATGAGGCATTATTTTTAAATTATTTTGAGAGGAATGTTAGTAGAGTTCAGTTGGGGTGCTGCTCCTTTTCTATCATCTTGGCTCTACCTCAGTGTGTTTGAAAAGGGAAAAAAAAACAACTTAGATTAACCTGCATGGAGGAGGAGGCAAGGGATATTAAGATATTGCTCTTAACATAGCTTTAAAGACTGGTAGAGATCTTGGAGACTGTGTTTTGCTTCATCTATTAAAATGCTATTTTTTTGTCATGAAAAATTAAATTTAGATGTTCTCTGCAACTTTCAGTCAATTGTATAGCTATAAATATGTAAGTGGTACTGTGAAAAGAGTGGAGGCTTGCAAGAAGAAGTTCTGGGCTCAAATCCAGCATCTGCCACTTATTGGATGTGTGACTTTGGGTAAGACACCTCACCTCTTTAGGCTTCAGTGGGCTTCAGTCCCCATGTGTAAAAATTCAAATGATGAACAACTGTCACTTCTTTCCCCTTCATAGCTCTACATCTATGATATTGTGTGGTCTACTGCGAAAGTATTTTATGAAAACTTGTTCCCTTCTAATATTGTTTTTTTGCTTTTCGGAAGGGGGAAGGCAGGGCAATTGGGCTTAAGTGACTTGCCCAAGATCACATGGCTAGTAAATGTTAAGTGTCTGAGGCTGGATTTGAACTCAGGTCCTCCTGACTCCAGGGCCAGTACTCTATTCGCCTGTGCCACCTAGCCCCGCCCCTTCTAATGTTTTTATTGAGGATTCTTTTGATATAGATTTAGATCATTTTCATAAAGATTTTATAAAGATGGCCAAGTAGGTATATGGTTTGGAAGTTATTAATGCTCTTTTAGTCACTTTCTGATGGGCTTAATACCATACATCATCTTCTCATTCTTTTGTTATCTTCCCCTCCATGAGATACCATGAAAATTGAGCCTTCAGTGCTTTGAAGATTGTATCAGCTCTAATATACTCCCATACTCCTTTAGAGTTGGGGAGAATAAACTGCCCAAGCATACTTTTCAAAAGTACCACTACAAAATAAGCAAAGCACTATGTATGTGCGAAAAGCCTGATCATTGGCAAACTGGCTCCAAATGCACACTTGACTTGGTCCTGTTTTATTGGTATTTAGTCGTTGAACCTTTTCTATTCATCTATCATCTTAGTCACTTATGCCAATGAGTTTCCTTCCCCCCCTTCCAGTTTTGAGGCAAAAAGGGTCTTGTTAGCCTACTTCAACCTTGATGTGCCATTTTGAAAGTCCTTCAGAGGTACTTTCTAGGTCTATAAGAACTAGCACAGGAAGGGGAGAGGAAATATAGTTGAAGTAATTAAGGAGACAGAGAGAGGAAGAGGGAGAGAGAGAAGCAGGGGAAGAGGAGGAGAGAGAGACATAAAGAGAGAGACAGAGACAGAGACACAGAGAGAGAGAGAGGAGAAGAGAAGAGAAGAGAAGAGAAGAGAAGAGAAGAGAAGAGAAGAGAAGAGAAGAGAAGAGAAGAGAAGAGAAGAGAAGAGTATAAGGGATAGGACAAAAGGAGATGCATCCTACCCCCACTGAATGACACCTCCTTGGGTTTATGCTGTGAGTGCCATCAGTAAAAAGGATAGTTTAGTAAAATACAAATTATGTGTACTCGTTCATTAATTTCCATCAGATGTTTAGCATACATTTCATCGGTATGAATAAAATCTACAGTATATAGGGCCCATTGGCAGAAAATAATATTATTTACAGCTGTATAATTCTTATAGAACTTTAATCAGAATATTAATCGCTCTAGGCTTTGACTGAATAGCTAAAGAGTGTCCTACCAATTTGTTGTTCAGTCATTTCAGTCATGTCTGACTCTTCTTGACCCTCTTGAGAGATTTCTCGGCAAAGATACCAGGGTGGTTTGCCATTTCCTTCTCCAGCTCATTTTACAGATGTAGAAACTGAGACAAATAGAGTTAAGCAACTTGCCCAGTGTCACACCCCTATTAAGTGTTTGAGACTGGATTTGAACTTAGGTTTTCCTGATTCTTTGCCTGATACTCTGTTCACTACACCATCCAGCTCTCCTGTCCTACAACATGCTGCCATAAATACCAGAATATTAATGCTGAAAGAAAGATCTTTCTTTCTGGGAGAGATCTGGGATCAATAAAGAAACTATGTAATCTCCAAAAGGCAATCTAGCCCATTGTCTTTTTCTTTCTAAATTCTTAATCAAATTTGTTATTTTCGCAGTTTACATTGAAGATAGATAGATATAAAAACTGCTGAAGTAAGCAGTGTTGATTCTTGCAGGGGGAGAAGGAGGAAGGGGAGGCACTATTTGTTGTTTCAAAGGGCAAAGTGGGATTTTGCCGGGATTCTGAGAGCATATCTTGACATAGATATTATTAAAAGAGAACTGACAAACTGCTACCTTTGCATAATTCCTTCCTTCTTTAAAAAAAAAAAAAATAAAAGAATCTCATTTGTCAAACTGGGATTCAAAATGTAACACAGAGAAGGTAATGCTGACCTGGGAATTCAAATTTTCTATTCCAAGTGTGACAGGTTAGCTGTGGGAACCCTGTGCAAATATATTTCATATAGCATAGAGGAGAGAATTTGAAAGAGAATATTTTAGAATTAGAGTGACCTTAAAGTCATTTACATTGCCCTCTTCATTTCACAAAGGAGAAAAATGAATTATAGAAAAGGGCAAGACTCGTCCAAGGTCATACAAATTCTCGCTGGCAAAGCTGAGTCTAGAACCCTGATTTCCTAACTCTACTTCATTCTGCCTTTGGTTAGCATTTTTTAATCTTTGAAAGATTATCTGATTTCCAAAGGGATCATAGGATGTGTGCTACAGTACTTGTTTAATATTAGTATGTGCATTTAAAAAACCTAAATGGATCTGTGGATTTGAGAATTCCTTCCAACAACATACATGATAATTCATACATACTTCCCCTTTGAGGGGGAAGGTTGTCTATGTCACCTTCTAAGTGCACCATGGGAAGTTCACCCAACATCCTGAGAACCTGCCTCATTTTCTTCTGGTGATGCACTTATTTAGTTATCCCTTGCTATTGCCATGTGACCAATCTCATTTATTTTTTGAACATATATTTGTATTAATCAAAATTTCAAGGGCCTAATTCATCTATTCACAATGTATGTTATATATGTTTGTGTGTATATATACCCATATATACATATACACACATATATGTATGTATGCGTGTATATATTCACCCAATCCTGCATGACTTAAGTGTATATCTATGTATGCTTATATGTATATATATATACATATTAGAAGCAGCGCAGTGTAATTAATGCAAGCAGCTGGTTCAGAGTGAAGAAGCACTTGGTTCAAGTCTTGTCTCTCACATATATTCCCTGTGTGACCCTGGACAAATAACTTCTCAGTATCCCAGGTAACTCACACTAAGTTGTAGAGTGGGTGCATTATTAGATATTGCTTATTAGATCTTCCCTATGCTATAAGAAATGATGAGCAGGAGGACTTTGGAAAAACCTGGAAAGACTTACATGAACTGATGCTGAATTAGGGGAGCAGAACCAGGAGAACACTGTACATAGTTACAGCTACATCGTTCAATGACTAACTTTGATAGACTTGGCCATTAAATCCAAGTTCTACAGCTGAGGAAATTGAGACTGAAAAAAGAATTATTTGCCTTGCCCAGGGTCAAGTAGTAAGGATCTGAGGTTTGAACTTAGGTCTTCCTGGCTTCACGCCCGGTGCTCTGGCCACTGAAACACCTTGTTGCCTCTTCTTGGCCTTGCTACAACCAACACGTTGCTTCTGTAACCAGAGACATCTGTAGGATATCACTCTCCATACAGAATTTGGATTGTCTTCTTGATAATCTCTAGAACAGTGGCAATTACTTTCCATGAGCCCATCCTCACTTTATGCCACTTGTTATTGACAACGGAAGGGTCGTTAAGCAAGCTTAGTGAATGTGATTAAACAGAAATAAGGCAATAAAATGCTCACACAACCATATGTAGGCTGCATGTATGTCTATTTTTTCCATAAGTTTACTTGTCACTACTTTTACTAAAAGTACTACAGATCATCACAGACTTCTAAAGGTACTTTATGGATTACTTAATAGAAACTACTTAATCTCTATGGAAAATTGGAAGAAATTCAATGTAATTCTAAATCAGTTTCTACCACAAAGATGATGACTTATCTTGATGTGGTGATGACTTTTGCATCTGGCAGGCTGTGCAAGCCAACTGCAAGCTGTGGCACGTTTGATGAAAGTACAGACACAATGACAGACTATGTTACCATGGATGAGCCTAAGGATGGAAAGGCCCATCACCAGAGGGTTGACTAGTAGGTGGCCATTTTTGGTCTCCAAAAATTCATTTATTCTCTTCATGGTCCATTAGTCAAGAATCTTTCAGAGAAACAGTTTTTACTAAGAGAATGCATATGATTCCAAAAGATCAACTTGAATAGAATGTAGCATAAGAACCATTTTCTTATATAATACTGTTTTCAGCAATATTATTGTCACTTCAAAGTTGCATAACTTAATTTCCATTTTAAAAATACAAATAAATTTATAGGACAGAGAATTGGGTTAGATTTTGGGGGCAATGTACTAAGGATGGCTGATAGTGGTGTTGGTCTAGAAACCACTACTGCCTTGAGTCCAGGATCATAGATTTAAGAGCTGCACAGGCCTCAGAGAGCATCTAGTCCCACTCTTTTTATAAATGAGGAATCAATGCCCAAGGAAATTAAGTGGTTTATACAATCTAAGCAATAAGAATTAGGCAGGAATTGAACCCAGGCCCTTTGAATCCAGACTCAGCACTCTTTCCTCATTCAATAAAGTTGTATTTACATATATAACTAGCAGAACAAAGCAGCCACATGAGTTCATATTTTTTAATCAAATAATCTGATCATGTCACTCTTCTACTAAAAACAAACAAACAAACAAACAAACTCTAGTGAATAATCAATACAACATGCATTTATTAATCACTTACTAGGTGTCAAATACCATGGTAGAAATATAAAGGGATATGTAGCTATTAGACAAATGTTTGTCTAAGCTTTAGAGAATGGTCTCAATCACTCTACTCCAATAAGCTTTATAATTCAAGGTGAACCCCCCCTTCTGTTTCTTTTGAGTGGCTTAAAAGAGATAAATGGTGATGACTATAGTGCAAGTGATTGTGATGCTGAATTATCCAAATTATTAATGGTGGTGATAAAATAGTAATTCAATTTACAATGTGCTTAAATGAGTCAGTTCTCCACAATCCTTGTTCAGGACCTCATGATGTAGATATATATAATACAGAAATACGTGTGTGTATGTAGTATTTTTGGGGGGAGAATACATATTACATATATATATATATATGTGTGTGTGTGTGTGTGTGTGTGTGTGTGTGTGTGTGTGTGTGTATCATACATAATATATATATACGTATAAAACATGTATTCTCCCCACATATATATGTGTGTGTGTCCGTGTGTACATACTCACATCTATGATATATGTACACACATTTATGTATATGTGCATATATTTACGCACATATACACATATGTCCTCTGTGGTCCCTTGAATCTCTAAATCTTTGATTCTCAACTCCTGTAGTAGCCCAAGGCAGTGATGAATCCCAGACTGTCATCACTCTTGCCCAAGTCTACCTCCCTCCCCTCAAAATCTCATAACACAATTTTATGATTGTCATATGAATTTATTTTATTTTTTAACTGGAAATTAAGTTAATAAACCAAGTTTGTGTGTGTGTGTGTGTGTGTGTGTATAGGTATTTTATAAATACTGAGTAATATGGAAGATATCTCAAGAGGAGAAGATATTAGCTTCTAGAACATCTGGGAAAAAATTTTTTTTATGAGAGATGGCAATTGCATTGAATCTTAAAAGAAGCCAAGGATTCTAAGAATCATGGGTAGGGAGAACATTATAGTCATGGTAAATAGTCAATGCAAAGAAACAGAAAAGGAAGATGGAATGTTGTTTGTATCAGTCCAGCATGGCTATCTCCAAAGAGTATATGGAAAGGAATAATTTTTATGTTAAAAATATTAAAAAGAAAGGAAGGGGCCCAAGTTGAGAAAAGGTTTAAATGCCATAAAAATAGGAGATGGTTGAGAAAAGGATGGGGTTGACATTATCAGACTTTTGCTTTTGGAAAATCACTTTGTCATATGTGTGGTGGATGGCTAGTAATGGGAATAGACTTGAGGCCCAGAGTCCAAACAGAAGGCATACACAAAAGTCCAGAGAAGATATGATAAGGTCCTGGTGGTAGCCGATTGACTGACTTAAGTACATTCTAAATTGATTTACTATTTTATTACCACTATGAACAATCTGGATGTTTCATTGTCATGAGAACCTGTATACAACCACTGTCATTTATCTCTCACATAATCCTCAAAAGAAAAAAAAATGTTTTCCCCTGTATTGCAAAGTTTATTGGAGCAAAATGATTCATACCATTGTCTAAAGTTTAGACAAACTTTTGATTTAGACTAAACTCTAGCTGCTTTTGCTCATGTTTTGAGTAAGCTTCTCTTTTCCTAAATATACCCCATGGCCTGCACCACATGCTCTAACTTATATATACTAGATCCATTCTGGGGAATGATGAAGAATGTAATTTGCTCCTTTGCTCATTCCCCCCACACATAGAGTTACTTCTGGGAAAATCTATGCTTATAGGTCATGACTAAGTCTCCATAAATGTAGGGAAAAGGTTCGCTATACAGTATATAAACACTTATGGAAAGAATGTATATATTGAATAAGAATAGCATTCTACCTCACAGAAAATGTGTATAATATGTGATCTGTAGTAGTCCATAAACAATAAATGCAGTTGATCTTTCATTCTAGTAATTACAATGCAGCATTTGAAATATACATTTTCACTCCTGAGAGGTACACAGGTATCTATTTTTGTGGCAGAACCTTAAAAGTGCAGACTTCAACTGGAAGGGAATGCTAAACATGAAATCCATATTCCATCAGATACATATCATAGGAATAACTAAGAGCAGCAGGGATTGTAGCTTTATTCTCTAATGTTTCACAACTTTTGATGGAGCCCTTCTCCTAGGGAAGCTGGCAGAAAACACCTCCCATCTTCTCTTATAGAAGGTTATATGCATATAATTTATGAACTTATGGTTACTGGAGGGATATGCATTGAGGCTGATACTGCATAGGAAATTTTGACCCTCCTCACCCCTCTCCTCTAGCTAGAAGTCTGTCTACTGGAGTCACATTTCCTAGAAGATTCTTCTTCATCTCTTCAAGAATCTATGCCTCTAGAATCATTACTTCTTAGATCTTGTATTCTGATCTCCATAGCTACCATGTAGTTAAGAGGTTATGCCATTGCATTTACAATGCCAGTAATAGAAATTCACCACTTTTATACATTGAATACAACACACATAAATCCATGTTCCTTTGCTCAACATAAACACTGACAGCTGATGGGGGAAGGGGAATAAATCATATCTTCAAAGAGTCATGCCTGTTCCTAGCCCTCTTACACTGAGGGGGGAGGGGACAAAGAGAGACAGAGAGACAGAGAGAGAGAGAGAGAGAGAGAGAGAGGGGAGATATAGATATAAATATTAATATATATGATGACTTTAGACTTGTTCTTCAAGCCCCAAGGCTGGCTATATTTCCCTCTCAGGGTCCCAGAGGTACCTCTGAGGGTTTGGAGTGGTCTCTTCTATGATATTATTATTGAGCATTAAATATTCCATTCTGTTCCTCTCACTATTAGCTTCTACTTTTTAGAACTCTAGTTTCATTTAATCAATTAATACCAATTGACTTTTACAAAGGGATATTTATATCAAAGATAGGGAAAGGACAGAACGATAAGCACTGTATCCAATGCTTGTGGCCACAAACTCCCCTATAGCACTAGGCCACAGGGAGAGTGGGATCAGACTCTGATTCAATTTCCATACTGCTTTTTCCCCACTTGGTTAACTTCCAAATTCATCATGGTCAATGGTTAAATGAGTATGCATCTCTTCTACTGCTGAACTAGGTTTCTCACTCCCTAGTTTTGGCAAACCCAGCATGGAATTGAAATAGAATTCTAATGGCTTCCTCTCACAACCTATAGAAGTTCACAAAGTCATCACCATCTCCAACTTCTTTCACCTAAAATGGGAAAGGACAAATATGAAAAATTAAAAGTTAAAGGCCTGTATCCTAAGACCAGAATACTGGTCTTAGATGTTCAGGGGCTGAGACCTCTTCCAACCCAGAGGTTATAGCATATATCTCCAAATTCCACCTTGGAATAAAAGAACAATAACAAGACCTCCATTTGCTACAGTTAGTACCTTTTGAATGCATCACTATTTGACTATACAACCAAAATTTTGTTTCTTCATTACATTCTTAGCCAACCAGAACCAGTTATAGAATGTCTGGGCATGCCCCCAATTATAGACTAGGCGTCTTACACTATATGTTATCACGTCTTTCTTGAAGTAGGCCCCCCCTGGCTCTTCCTTTCAACTTCTCCCTTCCCCCTTCCTCCTTCCCTTCTCTTTCCTTTTCCCTTTTCCTTTTTTATTTGAATGTTTAGCACAATTTAACTATTTAGAACCAATATAACATTTGAAATATACATTTTCACATGAAGTAAGAAAGAAAAATAAATAACACATTGGAAAGATGTTGCAGAAGCCTTCCAGCATAGCAAGGCATACATTGAATTTAGTTGTAAAAGATTAGGTTGGTTTGGGAAAGTAAGCCCAGATTGTGAAAGACTTTGGATGTGAGAGTCAAGAGCATAGACTTGGTTTACTAGGCTATTTAGAGTGATTATTCATTCTCTGACAAGGAATGGAATGGTGAAGTTTATGTTTAGGAAAACTACTAAATGGGCTAAATTAGAAAGCCAGAAAATCAGGAAGCTACCACAGGAATCTATTTGTGAAGAGATGAATACCCACTCAGGGGGATAGAGATGGGGATGAACAGAAAGATAGTGAGTTTAAGACAAATTTGAAAGGAAGGATTCAAGCCAATTTTAAAGGAAGAATTTCCGAAACCATTTTTTTTTCCCTTTGCATGTTTGGTATTATTCAGACATTTAAAACCAGTATGACAAAAAATGGTACCTAACACTGACCCCTCATCATTAGGGTATGTCTTGGCCAGCACTGGGACACAGACTAAATAATCTAATTCCCAATCTCTTCTTGTAAATATGATTTTTAAAATAGGCTCATTTTTGTGGAACTGAATGTTGTAAACTAAAAGCAAATGAACAAGTCACTGGAAAAAAAAGTAAATAAACAAGTCACTTACAAGAGTAAGGTCTGGGTTAAGATGTCTGGCATGGACAAGTGGACGAGATATGAAGCGTAGTCAGGGCTGCTCTTCTGGGCTCTTTCTACTTATCGAAAACCATCTTCCCATAATGAACCACATGTCTCACTATTCAGCATCATCACCAGCTATTAAAGTGCCTTAGAAATGACTTATTATTGTTATTATTTTGCCTCTGTTTCAGGGGGATATTTTATCTTTCCAAATGCATATCCCAATATCCAGCCTTATATTTTACTCTCCACTGTTATCTACAAATGTCAACATAGTCATGAATGATTAGGAAAAAAATAAAATAAAACAGGCTCATTGATTTGTGTTGGAGTTGAATGGTTTGTTGCTTGGCATGGCCTATAAGAGGCCGTGTTCTATTAGATGTATCAATCTACTTTAAATCCTGAAGATTGGGCACAAAGAGTACAGAGCATTGCTTCTATGTGTGCAAAGTCCTGCAAACATTCATGTTTCACATGTTGGCTCTCCCCCTTTCTTTCTGGAGCAATCCTTTATTCCTTTTTGAAAAACCTCAATAATGTTCTATGGAAAAAGGTCCAGGATTGTGAAATCAATCCCAAGGCCAAAGACTGAAGCCATTTTCTACAGCCCCTTCTTAAGTGATTCTGTCCCCTGGGTAGTTTTTTATGCAGCTGTTCCTCTGAAGACTATGCTTTTGCATGCTCCTTTTCTCATATGTTCATGGAGTTCATTAAAGAGAGTATCACCTCTTTCACTTTAATACTGTTCCTGAATGCCTTGGGATGATGGAGGTGAGTTTTTATTCATTTGTTTTGAAGCTCGAAAAATCCTGGAGACCATTCAGTGAACTTTTGTCAGATTATTTTTTTCCATCACTTACACTGACTTATAAAAAGTTTCCATTTGGCACGTGTATTACATTTAGGATTTGAACCTCAAAATAAATCATGATTTTGCAATATTTGAGGATAGAAGTATGTGACTTGCCATTGTACTGTAAATCTTTATTCTGGGACCAGTTTAATACTGGATATAAATTAGTTATTAAATTTCGTTTTTAATTGAAAATAATTTTGAAACTTGTAATAAACTGTGAGTTTTCTGTAGATGGACTTTGGCCTCTTGAACAATGAAAGAGCAAGGTATAATTCATGAAACACAAAGGTTTTCACTATTTGGGTTTGGGGTTTGTTGACAGATTTTTTTTTTCTGATCTTTTACCTCAGTACATTTTCCTCAAGGGCATTCTATGTATAAGGAGTATTAACATCTTGAGTTTAGTATCTTGTCATAGTCAATGATACTTCCACTGCTCTTTATGGGCAAAAAGCAAACATAAAGTGGCCTTGAGTTATGTAACAAAAACACCTCAAGATAGTTTGTTCTCACTTTCTGGAAATTTTAAGAAGTGATATAAATTTAATCTTCTCAAATGGAATACAAGAAGAGACAATATTCCACTCTTCCACCTCCTATACCCAGATAAGATCTGAAATAAATGAATTCAGTGGGTTCAATTGTCCTTGACTATTTCATAATCTTAAAATGGTTTACTCTAAGGCACTTGGACACAGAGTTCATCTACAAAGGAAATAACCCAAGAGAGGCAAAGTATGAAAAATAAGTGGAAATATTTTAGAATTAACAAGTCATTTATATAGGATTTAAAGGTTTACAAAGTGGCTTCCTTACAATAAGCATGTGAAGTAAGTAGTAAACATATTTTCTTCATTTCACAGATGTGGAAACTGATGGTTTGGGACATTAAGTGACTTGTTGATGACCACACAACTAGCAAATGTCTGAGGCAGGATTTGAACCTATCTCCTGATTCCAAGTCAAGCACTGGATTTACTATTATAGTTACTACTACTCACTATGTTCAATACTGAGATGGTGAGGCCTGGGGGTTAGGAGACCATAAAAGGAATGTGAGATGTGTTTGTGCCTGTCTAGGAGGCCATAGTCCCCTTTTATGGGAGGCCACACTGATGGGCACAGAGCAACAGAAAACAAAACTAGACATACAATGAAATTTTCGATTTTATGTTATGATTCTTTACCATAAGAAGTCAGAGAAAAGGGAGATCAGTGAAGCAGTCTTTATGAAGGATGCTGGACTTGACCTAAGTCTTAAGGAATGAGTTATACTTGAACACATTAAAGGAAAAAGAGAATTCATTTGTTGAACAAGAAGGCAACACGGTGGGCAAAGGGAGGAGAAAGGTATGAGCATGCAATGTCTTGTTGTTCGGTTGTGTTCAACTCATCTTGACCCCATGGACCATTGCATACAAATGAGGTTTTCTTGCAATGATACTAGAGTGGTTTGCCATTTCCTTCTTCAATGGATTAAGGCAAAAAAATAAATTAAGTGACTTACCCAGGATCACATAGCTAGTAAATTCCTGATGCCAGATTCAACTCAGTTTTTCCTGATTCTAGGTTCAGCACTCTGTCAACTGAGTCACCTAGCTGACTATTGGGAATGAACTAGGCTTCATTGTTTCTCTGAAAATGCTTGATCTGTCTGTTTTTCTTTCTCTCCCACTTTCTTCTTCTGTAAAAAAAGGGTTAAAACTAACATGCATTTACTGCACGGAATTGCCATAAAGTTTTGTAAACAATCAAGTGATGCAAAATCTGTGTAGTTAGGCTATAAGACATGCTATTTAAAGCATAAGACCTCTGGAGGCCATTCCCAGTTTGAACACATGATGCAACCACAAATAAACCAGGTTGGAAAATAATACTTATCATCTCAGGCTAAAAGTGCACCTGGTAATAAAAAAGGATTCCACTTCTGATATTGGGGACCCTAACACTGACTTTTTGGATCTGTCAAAAGCATGAAATAATATATTTCTTTTTAAAAACAATTTTTATTGATCCTCTTTTTGTTCTCACATTTAGTATATTCCTCCTTGTACTCTTTGACTTTCCCCTTCCAAAGAGGTTTCCCATATAACAGAGGACTGTTTTTTAAAGAACAGGAGGGGAAACAGTTGTGAAAATGTATACAGCCTTCTATGTCTGTAGAGTCTACAAAGCAGTGGGAGAAGGTGTCTTTTGCTATCTCTTCCTTGAAGTCATGCTTGTTCTTTACAATTTTACAACATGAAAGAATATACCCCTCATAAAGGTAGCTGACAAAAGTCTAGTGTTGGCGTATCTTATAAATGAAATTATAGACAAAAACAGGTTTAGATTATCTGCTTTTTAGAAGTTATAATTGAATTAGGCTTTAGGGCATTGATTTTTTAAAAATCTTTGCTAAACAGACTATTTCACAAGAGAACTTTGGTTAGGGAAACTGGATTCACACACTGGCAGTTAGCTCATAAAAGTTTCACACAATGGAAGGCATTTATGCCAACATAAACATCATTCATAATGGTAATGGTTTGTGCTTAAAAAATTAATATCTCATGAAGTCTGGAGGGAAAATTGAAAAAGAGTTGGGGGGGGGGGAGAGACATAAGTTCAATAGATAAAAGCTATTTACTTTTAAACCATCTTGTACAGAGATTCCAATGCCTCTCCACCCTACTTTTTGTGTCTCAAAAGGAAGGAAGGAAACAAGTATTTAAGTGCGCATTATGGGCCAGCCACTATGCAAAGCACTTTCCAAATATGACTTCATTTGATTCTCACACCAACCCTGGAATGAGCTGCTATTATTTTCTTTTACGTTATATTTTCACAGTTGAGGAAACTGAGGCAAATGATGATTAAGTGACTTGTTGAGGATCACACAACTAGTAAGTGTCGGAAGCCAAATTTAAATGCAATGCTTCCTGACTCCAGGTCCAGTGCTCTAGCTACTGCACCACCCAGCTGTCCATAGATGGACTTGGAGTCAAGAAGACCTCCATTAAGATATTTTCTAGATTTGTGACCCTGCACAAGACACTGAGCCTCTCTTAGTCTCAATTTTTATCTCTCTAAAATGGGGATAATCAATAACACCTACTTTAAAAGGTTATTGTGAGGATCAAAAGGGAGAACATATATAAAACACTTTGTAAATTTTAAAGTGCTAAATAAATGTTACTCTCATTGCATTATTATTGTGGAATATTTCACAGAGCATTCTTTTGGCCCTTTTCTCACTTCTCTCTATATACCATCTCTCTTGGTGATTCCACAGCTCATAAAGATTTGATTCATATCTATAAAATAATACTTCTACCTTTTAACTCCCTCCTGAACTCTAGTCAGACACCTTGAACAATAGCCAGGCATCTACCTTTGTTGGAATTTCAATTTTAAACTCAATTTATTCAAAACAAAATATATCTTCCCCAAAAAACCTATCCATTCTTCAACCCCAGGTTCATAACCTTGGAACCATCCTTAGCTCATTTTCCCTCTAACCCTACCCCCATCTAATCAGTTGCCAAGTCTT
The DNA here is from genome assembly GCA_028627135.1 of Pseudochirops cupreus. Lineage (NCBI taxonomy): Eukaryota > Metazoa > Chordata > Mammalia > Diprotodontia > Pseudocheiridae > Pseudochirops > Pseudochirops cupreus. Next base: position 49,847,638 of record CM053580.1, read on the forward strand.
GGTGATTCTACCTTCATAGCATCTCCCTAGTTCTTCCTCTTTTTTTCTATTTGGTTCTAATTTGTTTGCCATTATGTCTCACCTGAACTATTACAGTTGCTTCTTAATTTCCATGCTTCTGGCTTTCAATCCATCTTCCACATGGGAATGAAATGATCTTCCTCACCATTGCTCAAAAATATTCAGTAGTTCCCTGTTGTTTCAAGGCTAGAATGCAAATTCCTTGGCTTCCCGTTTAAAGGCTTTCACAGTCTGTTGAATATCTGATAATGTCCCCTCAGTCTTATATTTCTAAGGTTGTTTCACTTAACTCAAGTATGGGAAATTACAATGATCTCTCTTAAATCTCATCTGTTTGAATCAATCACAGTATCCTAGCTAATCAGAATCTTTCTGAATTCCAGTTGCCATCCACTTTGTTAGCTATCCCTGGTAGCTCTGTTTCATCTGTAAACTTGATACATATGTCATCTGGGCTTTTACTCAAGTAATTGATAAAAATGTTAAAATAGCACAGGACTGAGCAGAGATCCCTATAACTGAAGAATTCCTTCTAAGTTGATGTCAAATAGTGATCATTTTTCAAATCCAGTCATTCAACTAGTCCAAAACCCACCTAACTGTAGTACCATTTAGCTCATATGTCTTCAAAACAATAACATGAGCTACTTTGCCAAATGCTAAGCTAAAATCTTGGTAAATTTTATCTTCAGTTATACTAATTTAAATCTAAGAATCATCTACATATGAATTGAGGTTAGCCTATCATATTTTGTTCTTAATCAAGACCTGCTATATCTTTATAACCACCCCATCCTTTTCTGCATGTTTACTTAACCATCTTTTAAATATATAGTAGAATTTTTACAGGAGTCAAAGTCAAATCACAGAAGTGTAGATTGCAAAGTCCACTTCCAATAAAAAAAATCAAGATACTTCCCCTTTTCCAGTTCACATGGTACCCTTTCTGTTCTCCAAGAACTTTTGAAGCTCAGGGATTGGGTCAAAGAAAGAGAGAAAGACCTCAAAGGCACTAAAATATTTACATCACCAGTTTTTCAGACCCTAAGAATAGGAAATTAAGTAGATGTTCACTGATGGAAAATGTGTGCACAAATTGTGGTACGTGAATGTGATGAAGCCTTACTTTGATATAAGTGATAATGAATCTGGAGATCATAGAGAAGTCTAGGAAACCTTATATGAGCCAAAGCAGAATGAAGTGATCAGAACCAGGAAAATAGTATGCACAATGACTATAATATATAAATGGAAAAGCAGCAACAAGAAATAAAGCTGAGTGCTATGTAATTATAATGAGCACTATTTTTCCATGAATAAGAGATAAGAAAATGAATTACTCTCCCTTGTTTTAGAGGTGGATGATTATGGATATTCAATAATGCATATATTATAAGACTATCATTTTCAATTGTTTTAAAGGTATAAAATAAAATATGTAGAATTACAGAGGAAAACAATTCTTTTGAAATACAATTATACATGTATACACACACATATAGAATACTCACAAATATATGTTAAGACACATACACACACACACACACACACACACACACACACACACACACATTCCAGGACTTCAGATTAAGATCTTCTGTCTTAGACAAAGGGATTTAACAGGATGGCAGAGAAGAAAGCAAGAGACAGGCCCCATTTCAAGCCTGATCTCACCTAACACAGCACCTTAAATGATATAAATGCTAAATAAGTATTTGCTGAGTGAATGAAAGAATTTTAACATCTCTCTGAACTATACCTAGACTAATTTATTCGAGGTTGAGTTTTGAATCCCCATTAATATCCCTTTATGCAGATTATAACAGAAAACCACATACATTCAAAGTAAAATATAGTTAGATATAAATATAAAATAGGATGTAATATATGTAAACATATATATATATATATAAAATATGTATGTATATAATATAGAATGTAAAGATAAATAATGAGACACTGAATCAAGTAGTGAATATTCTTTGAATTCATATACAAATAGTGGGAATCCTCAGGTCTTCCAGGACATGTTTAGAAGAAATTAATAGTATTAGAGTTGAGGTTTAGAGTCTAGTTTTTAACATAATCAGTTCCATCCTTAATCTTGGCATGACAACCTAGAGGGCGCTAAATGGTCAGGGGTATGTGAATACTGAAGCTTCCAACCATAGCTCTCACACGCCTTGTTCAGATAGGATACCAGGGCCTTTTTCGGGCCATGGCCAAGTTTATGCTGTTTTATGTGTTTACATATAAAACAAAACACTTTTTCTTCTGTCCCTTCTCTTTGCTGCTAGTCATGTCTCCAATGCCTGTGTCTCCACTACCTGAGTCAGACTCTGAAAAGTAACTTTACCTCTCTGTTCCTCATCTGTAAAATAAGGGAATTAGATTGAATATCTTTAACATTCTATGAATCTATGACTATGATGTTTGTATGTTTCAATAGAAGATGCTTCACAAAGTCTCTATCTCTCCACCCCCAGCAAATCTTACTAGGAATCTACCACCACTGGCCCGACATTAAGGTCTTAGCTTCTAAAATTCCATCAGGCATTTGTGAAAGTGTCAATTACAGAGAACCATGTGGAAAATGCAGTTAACCCTACATTCCTATGACTACTTATGACACTAAAAGATAATTAGCTAGAAGAAAAGCTAAAAATAGAAATAGCAGATTTTGTAAATCTGCTTTTCATTTTCTTGAAATGCAACACTTCCTTTGGCTGCTGGAATGACAGACTCACTTCCCTCTGCCTTCCATGGTAGGAGAATAGTGCATGCAGTTGGCAGACTCTCTAAAAGATTGTTGTATCAACACCTCAAGAATCATATGGCAGCTAAAAGGGCAAGAAACAACATGTAGGTACAGTTCCAATTAAAATAACCCCTGTGAAGCATCAACTCCAATGTGTATCCCTCTGTCCTCCCCTCCCCCCCCAGTATAGTTGATATTGTGGTCAGGCAAGTATGGAAGAGATAGAAAAAGAAGCATGAAACATATTCTGCTACTTGCCTTTGGGCTCTGGGTGATTTATTCTCTAGCTCTAGGTTCCCAGTTCCTAACAGGCACATTCCTTTAAGAATAAAGGGTGCAAGGCCAGCATGCACCAACCCACCATTTAAAGGGAGTCATGACAGGGCACTTTTGAATGTAGCAAATTTTAATTTCTTACACTTACTCCACAATCTTATATCTGAATTCTCCCTCTGGTATTTTCAATCACAGCTTCCTCTTGGCTGAGATTTTGACTACCGCACAGTTGTTTCAATCTGACCTTGGCATTCTGGAATCTCTATTCTATGGCTGTCCTTCTAGCTTGATTACAACTTCCATGACTCCTGGCTTTGACCTCAGCTTGGTCCCAAAATCCATTACATCTCTGCTCTTAGTTCTGCCTTTATAGCTCATGATCACCTTATTTTTTTAGATCAATTAAATTTTCCCCCAAGTCACAATCAGACTTGTTTTCTGTTGCTGTTACCTTAAATATGACATTCACTAACTTTCCTATGTTACAGTGACTTTCCCCATATGAAAGGAAAATGTAACACAGAATTTACAAGGGTCTCATAATCTTGAAACATCACCCAAACGAATAATGATTTTCCTGGCTAATTAAGTCAATGTATACTACCAGCGTGCATAATTCAGGCCAACGCTTCCTACTGACAAGTTTCCAATTGCCGGTAATTTTTTAAGGGGAAAAAATATCTGCTGTTCCTTCATGTTCATGCAAGAGTCTACATTTTATACTCTTTAGAAGAAAACTTTTGACTTTGGTCAGGTTAACATAATGAGCTCATTTCTTGGTTCTGATTCAACTTATAAGAAGTCTTTCCTTTTACCTTCTATGATAAGAGGATATATACAACTGGAAAATTCTCCAAAATGTTGCATTAGATGCTGATACTCAAATCGGCAAGACTTGGGTTTGAATTCTTCCTTGGAAACTTATATGTGATTCTGGGCAAATCACTTATCTACTTTGAACCTTGGTTTTCTCATCTGTGAAATGGGAATAACAACAGCAAGTATCTCAAAGGAGATAATGTGCATACAACACTTTGCAAACAATAAAGCTCTACATAAATGTCAGCTGTTATCACTGCTACAATCCCAGTAGAGACCACCCAAGAAACCACAATGATAAACAAACAATATGGCACTTGGGAAACTTTAAGACACCCAGTAAATATGAGTAGCTACTCTTAAAACAAAGTTTATATCTCTTATAAAATCCAAAGTGTTTTCACATGCATGTTGATCCTCATAGTAAGAAACAAGCAAAGCAAGCATTCGTTATATATTAAGGAAACTGAACCTCAATGAGCTTAATTTATTTGTCTAACCCCTAATGAAAAAAAGTCAGTTAAATGCATAAGCCATTAGATTAGGAATGGAAGCGTTCATAAGGCAAAGGTCTAAAAAATTCCATTTGCTGATGGGTATGAGCTACTTGGAGGACTTTCTCCTTCATCTGTATGTAAATGTAATTATGTATAATATATCTTTATGCTATGTTGATTATATATCATATAAATTGTAACTAATTTAATCATATATATTATTACATATGCATCATTATATATTTTGTATATGTATTATTATTTGTATATTAAAGAATTATTCACGTTTTATAGATATTTTAGCTTGCACAGTTGCAGCAGGAATAAGATCCTTAGTGATATGGTTGGTTTTTTCCTTCATTATGGAATATGGGACTGCCACCATTGTATTTGCTAGAATTTTCTTATTGTTAACAGAAGCCAATGCAACTATAAAGTCTGAGGTCATGAGCCAAAAGTCTTTCAAGCTGTCTAATTGTTGTGTTCTCCAAAGAGATTCAATAAACACCATTTTGTATTTCTGGGGGTGGGAGGGAATCTCTTGTTTAATAAGTAGAAAAAAGCAAAATTAGAATATAAATTTCCTAACTCCTAGAAGGATGCATTTGCCTCTAAACCTATCTCAGATACTTATTAGTTATATAACCATGAGCAAATCACTTAAATGCCATCTCCCTCAGTTTCTTCATCCATAAAGTGCAAATAAAATAGTACCTTCCTCCCAGAGTTATGTGGATAAAAAGAAATATTTGTAAAGTGCTTTGCAAATCTTAAAACAGTAAATAATGGTAATGATGATGGCTAGCATTTTATGTTGCTTTATATAGTGAAACTTTGACCCCATTTCTGTGATTGGCTTTGGTTTCTTTTCTCAATAAGGCCAGAAGAGTACAGGGACATAGTTGAAAGACCACTCACTGAATATGGGTCAGGATGCCTGGGTTCTAGACATCTGCTCTTTCATTTACTATTTGCATATTTTCTAAGTCATTTATTATCTCAAAGTCTCCATTTTGTCCTCTATTGAAACACACTAATAATTATTTTTATGCCACCCATCTTGTTGATTCATTGTAAGGATCAAGTGAGATTGCATCATAGCATCACTATGGGAGACCTTGGGGAGGACAGTCTTACCCAGAGTAAAGACCTTGTACCCCAATGGTATGACTAGAGAAGCTACTTTCTCTGGAAAACAGGAAAGACTTTCTCTAATCACTACTTGTCTTACCCCTTAGAAGGGCACTGCAAAACAGTGATAGGACCCAAGTCTCATGTAGGATATGGACAAGAGCAATTTTCACCCAACCCCTTAACCTCAAGGAGGAATTGATAAGTGACAAGTCAGGAAGAAGGAAAGAGACGTGACCATCCGCTAAGAAGATGGCAGGCATTTTACCAACCCTCTGCCCTTACTTTCTCTGATTGCCTTCTTGTGGGGACTTACAGGCTTATAGCTCAAAAACTAGAAGAGGGCTTAGAAGCTAACTACTTAGTCCAATCCCCTCATTTTATACTAAGAAAACAAGCAAAGAAGAGTTCAGTGATTTGCCCAAGGTTATTTAGGTGATAGAGGCAAGCTATGATGCCCAGGGCCTCTTACTCCAAATCTAGAGTTTGGTTTTCTACTATGCCACACTTCCTCTCTATGTGGTAGATAAAGACATCAAAATGAACATTTCAGGCAAAATTTTTTTCTTTTTTTTTTACTGTTTTAAAATTTTATTTGAAATAAATTTATCCTTTTTATATGCATTATTGATGTGTCTTTCCCATTTTCCCTTGCTTCATTGAACAATAGCAAATCAGAAAATAAAACTCTTGTCATAACATGCCTAACCTTGACAAACTAATTTTTGTACCAGTTATGATGCATTATTATATAGGTAGAGCACTGTCATTGTAGTCAGGAGAGCTGGGTTCACATTTGTCTCAGATACTTGGAGTTTTGTGATCCTAGGCAGGTCACTTAACCTCTCTGGGTCTCAGTTTCCTTGTCTGTAAAAAGAGAATGTTGGGCTCAGGGGCTTCTAAGGTCCCTACCAGGTCTAAATCCTTGATTCTTCAAGTGAAAAGAGCTAAGAGCTGACATGGAAGGGGAGCAAAGTCAGTGGGGCAGTTGATGAGCTTGAAACTTTGTATCATCAAGTCCTTCAAGGGCAAAGGCCTTAAGAGTGGCATTGTTGAGAGAAACTTCTCAGACCTGTGATCGAGGCATGATCTTTACTTCCTTCTTCCATCTCCTTCTCTTTTATTCCCTTTATCTTCCCTTTCCCCTCTTTTCACCCTTCTCTCTCTTTTTTTTTGATCTGTGTCTCTCTACTTCTGCTTCCTTCTGGCTCTGGTTCTGTGTATGTATGTGTGTGTGTGTGTGTGTGTGTGTGTGTGTGTGTGTGTGTGTGTGTGTGTGTGTGTGTGTGTCTGTGTGTGTGTGTGGCTGTCTGTCTCTGTGTCTCTCTCTGTGTCTTTGTATCTCTTATTGTTGATCTCACTCTCTCTTGTTTCTTTTGAGAAGGTATTTGAAAGCTTTTTTGAACCTTTTGAGGAAGGAAAATCCAATTTCTTCACTTCTATAAGCATACTTAATATATGCAAGGATGCATTGGAAGTAAAATTTTCCATGCCAAAATCTTATTTAGTAGATTGGCATATTTGTTTTTGAGCACATGGTTAGCTGTATGTGTTTGCTCAGGTGTCTGAGAAGGGAGATCCTGAACCTTTGGGTTCTTGGCTGCCTTCAGTCTTTCTGTTTCCTTTTTGAGCAAAGGTTAGAGACCTGAGACCCAAGACCTAAGAGTGAACTTTCCCTGCCTGAGAGATGGAAGCCTCTAGGCCAATAATTGAATTCCTGCAGAAGATGCATGCATTCCTACATTAGTGAACCCCAACCCCTTATGTAGAGGAAGGAAAATTTTTATTCACTAGACTAGATAGTATGATCTCAGAAACCAGACTTCAGTTATTTGTATTCTATGAAAATAGCAATTTGTTTTCAAGCAGATCTAGTTGAGTTTGACATAGCAGGGGCACGATCTACCACAACACATCCACCTTCAAAACACCCCTGAATTTATAAGACTAGTTCTGTTGGAAAACTGACAGGAAGGGGGAAATCTTTGTTAATGGTTTGGAAAAAGAATTCTGGTATCCTTGGCAGAATCTGAGCAATTTTCAAACATAGAGCACAGTAAAAGGCTGGGAATCGTATCTGCTTTCTGTACCCACAGAGAAATCTAATATCACTGTCAGATTGTGGGTAGGTAGACAGTGTTACCCAAGAGTGCAGGACTTGGCCAGACTCATGAAGTGTGGTAGATGTAGCAATGTGACATAAAAACAAGAGGTCATAATGAGTACCATGTAGTTACAGAGGAGCATCCTCAGGGCCATCCTCTATGAAGTCAGACCAAACAGAAGAGAATATATATGCACATGTTGCCTTCCCCTTTCTGACTACCTCCATATACTCATGTATCTTGTATATGACTGGTTATTTAGATATCTTGTCTTTCAGAATGTGATATCCTTGATGACATGAACTGTGTTTTGCATACTCCTTGGCAGCTAGTTAGCTAGTGAGCCTGGAGTCAAGAAGATGAGAATTCAAATATGACCTCAGATATTTGCTAGATTTGTGATCCCAGGTGTCACTTAACCTCTGTTTCTTAATCTTAAAATGGTGATAGAATAGCACCTACCTCATATGGATAGCATGCTGCTCCTAGACTGAGTTTCAAATCAGACCTTACACACTTACTAGCAGTGTGGCCATAAACAGGCCACTTAGCCACTCTCTGATTTAGTTCCCTCAATTGTAAAGTGGGGCTCATAGTAAGACCTACTTTATAGGGTCGTGGGGATCAGATGAGATAATATTTGTAAAACATCTAGCATAGTGCCTGGCACATAGTAAGGACTATATAAAATTTTTTTCCCTGCCTTCCCTTCCCTTGCATTCCCTTGCACAATAATTGACATGTATAATAAGTTCTTAATAAATGATTGTTGCCTGAATGAGTGATTAAGCAGGTAAGCTAGGGTCATTGTGTAGCGTAGCAGTTCAGAGCAACAGGACACAGGGAAAGTCAAAATCCAAGAATCCAAGCAAAAGCTGACACCCAAAGTTTAAGGGATTTAGTAATAAATGGAGTCTAGGTGGCACAATGGATAGAATTCTGGGCCTGGAGTCAGGAAGACTCTTCTTCCTGAGTTCAAATCTGGCCTCAGACATTTATTAACTGTGTGACCCTGGGCAAGTCACTTAACACTATTTGCCTCAGTTTCCTCACTTGCAAAATGAGCTGGAGAAGGAAATGGCAAACCACTCCAGTATCTTTGCCAAGAAAACCCCAGATGCGGTCAGGAAGAGTCAGATATGACCAAAAAATGACTGAACAACAACAAATACGGAGATTAACATTGTCATCACCAAGAACTGATAATGTGAGACAGATAAACAACAGTGAAACTAGGGCATTACTAGACATAACTCTTTGCCCTCTTTCTTACTTTTAGGGGGATTGCAGGTAGTTAAGGACTGTCAGGCATTTTCTCTGTCAGACTAAGGCAGGAATGCATAGGTGGCAATTGTAGTGCACACAGAGGTCTAGGTTCTTTTTGGAAATCTAAGTAACTGGCATAAGAATGGTACCTACTCCCATACAAATTAGCATAATTTCTCCTTAAAGGTTGATGAAACCTTGTCAAGACTGAATTTTCCCAGAAGACTAAGGCTGAAACCCTTGACATAACTTCCTAGTAGCCTAAGTACCAATTCTAGACCACAAACAGTAGGGGACACCTAAGGTTACTAGATGCACATTTATGACCACATGTCATTGTGGAAAATGCTGAGGGGGGAGTGATGCTCCCAAATCTTGCTGAATATCCCTTCCACATTATTTTTAAGTAACTACCTTCCCACCCTTCCATTTATCAACTGTTAAACACTGTATGGAAGTACATGAACCTTCACCACTTTCTTTCTCTCTTTTTCTTAACACAGCTCAGATATTACTTTCTAAGTGAAACTTTCTACTTTCCATCCTTTCTATTCCTTCCCTCTCAAAGTACCCTGTTACTAAAAGACTTCTGATTTATTCTTTTTCTATGATCTGAATATATTTAAATCCATCTTCATTATCTCTACCACAGGGACATGCATGTTCTTTGTTTGAGGGTGGGAAGATGTCGCTTCATTTGTTGTATTTTCACCAGGGTTTAGCACAGAGCTTGAATCTTAGTAGAGGCTTAATAAATGTTTGTGATTTCCACAGAGAATAGGAAATCCCTCTTCAGGGCAGATCACTTGTCTGTGACTTGATAGAGAAACCCTGGGGAGCTGCCTCAAGTGTCTAAAGGTTAAATGACTTGCCCAGGGTCATACTACTATTAAGTGTCAGAGGTGGGACTCATGCCCAGTTCTCCCAGACTCCAATCCCAATTTTCTATCAACAAGGACATGCAACTGTCTCTATCTGAGGTGAATAAACTGAAATAATTGCTTAAATGTTTTTATTTTCAAGGATTAATATCATTTAGCTGCAAACCATTATTAAACAGATCACTCTATACTGGCTGGGAAATTCCCAGGGGAATTTCCAAATGTCATCTAAGATAGAGGACAAAGCTTCAGAATCAGCTAAGTGGAACATTGCCAACATGGCTTGAAAGAACCAAGCACACATCTCAATAAGCCAAGCATACACCAGAAACACTCCTCACCCTCCAAAAAAAAAAAAAAGCCTGGCCCTTTCTGTCCCTCTTCACCCTCTAGAAGAGTAGAAGGAAGATGGGAGAGTGAACAAAAAATGATAGCAATGACCAGTGCAGGTGGCCCTGGGTGTTCCTTCTCTTTGAAGCCTGCTTGTAAAAGTATTACTGTTTTCCATTAAAGGGCTTTGTCAGGCTCTATTTAAACAGTTCTAATGTGTAACTTCCACCTTTCAAAACAGGTTTCCTAAAAAGGAAGAGTAAACCTTACATGTTGGGGAAGGTGGCAGCAGATATCTCAAAAAAGTTACATGTGTGCATGGTTTTGATCTTCCCCATTTTTTGGTCCTGTAAATTCCAAGTGTATCTTACCAAATCCTCTGTTCAGTTAATGTTTAAGCCCATGTGGAGCTTGATGGAAATTCAATCCGTATGTTTCTGATTCATTTACACTTAGCTCATCAAAATATTGTTTTGCAAGAGCTATTTGATGTCCAAGAAGCTTTGAAAAGCTTTTTTTTTCTTAGAAACAGGAAGTGGGGCCTTGCCAAGAGTAAACAAACACAACCCCCAAATGTTCACATTTTAATTGGAAGCCCAGGAGGTAAAGTCTCCAAACCTGGCATATATACATACATACACTAAAAGGAATGCCTTTTGATACTGTGACATATTAAGCATGGGTGTTATGCTTAACATGACACAATATCGAAAGGCATTCTTATTTTCAATATCTTGGCATATTCTATGTATACAGAATCCAAATGGTGATATGATGGTGGGGGTGGGGATAGGGGTATGGTGGGGTTTTTTTTTTTCTGTAACTGATCCACATGTGCTTAAATTTAGATTGTTTGTGAAATATTTTATCTCAGCTTTCTGAAATGAAAGCTTTTTGCTAGGAGAAAGTTGTGTACAAGCTAACTGTGCTCCAGAATTTCAAATAATAAATCTTCCAAAAGACCTCTTGCACGTAGATGAACCAGGGAGGAAAAAAAAAAAGAACTGACCTGTTGTGTTTGGTATAAGGAGATGGCCATAAGCAATGGTAAAGGTACCATCTTGATAGGCTTGAGAGAGCAGATTGTTAAATTTTCAGCAACCCTCAGAAATTGTTACATTCAAATTTTTCAGGGCTCCAAATCATGGCTTTTTTTTTTTCTTCTTTTGATTTTCTGGACTTATGAAAGTGGTAGAGATCTGGTTGTTAAAAAGCTACCAGCATACCCCAGCCATAGTCATATTAGGGTTAATTAAATGGTTTATGGCAGAAACATAACATTGTATATCTAAATTTGAATGATACATCAGAGAGCATCCAGTCTATTTCTCTTATTTTACAGGTGAGCAGACTGAGGCTCAGGTTGCACAATAATGCACATCAGAGGAGGTTGTTCTTTCCATTAATTTTCCTGGGACAATTATCAAGAACAAAGAATTAGACTGCATCAGCAAACTCTCATAGTACTGATGACTCTACTGGAAATGGTTGATGGGATGCAGGGAAAAATATTCATAAACATTGGTAGTATTTAATCAAGCAAATAATCAACGAACATTTATAAGTGTCAGGAACTGTTCAAGGTCCTAGGATAGAATGACAGAAGTGAAAATAGTATCTAACTTCAAGGAGCTTCTTAGCAGAAGGGGAATGCAACCTGTGATGCCTGAACCTGCTGAAATGCATGTGGTATCATTGGGGAAAACAAAACAAAACCAAACATAAAGATGAAACATTTTGAATTTTCCCAATAGTAAGTTAGATGGGGGCCCCCTCAAATCCTATTCCAAAGTGAGACATTTTTTCCTACATTTTCCGTACTTTCCTCAACTCTGAATAATGGTGGTGGTGATGATAAGAGTAACTAACATTTATATAGTACCTAATACATATCAGGGACTGTGATAAGTGTCTTACAAATATATAATTTGACCTTTTATTACCCCTATGTTATTATTTTTATTTTACAATTGAGAAAAATGCGATAAACAGAGGTTAAGTTACTTGCCCAAGTTCATACAACCAGTAAGCATGTCTGAGATGGGATCTGAACACATTTCTTCCTGGCTCTAGGCCCAGTCACCTAGCTGCCAAGACAACTGAAACTTCCTTGGCCTATTTTTGTGGTCATGGTGTTAATCATTAGTTAGAGCAAGTCACCTTTTATGATGCTTATAGCCAAATACCACCACACCAGCTTCAATTCATTCCTGGCCTGGGTAGCCTAAAATTGAAAGATTTGACAATTTCATGAAAACACAGGATGGCAGAGCTTCAAGGGACCTCAGATATCAGTTAGTCCAACAGTTTCATCTTTCAGATGAGGGGATTCAGAACCAGACATTTATGTAAAAAATGTCAATGAAACAATGAAAGCCTGAGAAAAATCTACATGCTCAGTATCGTCTGCCCCTCCCCTCCTTTTTCCTGATCTGGTGGGTTTGTTATGGATAGTATTTTTAAAAGTAGTTTCTTAATATTATAAATTTTACTTAGTCTAGTACCTACTTTTCTTTAAGCCTCAGCTCAAAAGACACATCCTACACAAGGCTTTTCCTTTTCTCTAGAGTCATTAATCACCTCCCTCCTCTCCATCATTGTTTAATTTATTTGATCTATTTTTATCTTTACTTTTCTGTGGATAAGCTGCTTCCCTCCTGATAAATGCAAGCGCTCTGAGGGCAGCGATTGCTTCATGTTTTTCTTTGTATTTTCATCTCTCAGCATAGACCCTCCCACTTAATAAACCCCTCATTCAACTTCTAATTATAATGTTCTTCTAAGGACAACAGATATTGCCAAAAAAGATTAAAAGTTCAAAAAGATGATGGCAAATGTCTCATCAATAAGTGTCTTTAGTTATCTAGTAGCATCTCATTCCAGGGGCAACTAGGCAGTACAGTGGAGAGAGCAGCAGTCTTGGAGTCAGGAAGACCTGAGTTCAAATCCAGACTCAGACACTTATTAGATATATTATCCTGGGCAAGTCACTTAACTCTGTTTGCCTCGATTAACTTATTTACAAAATGAATTGGAGAAAGAAATGACAAACCCCTCCAGAATCTTTGCCAAGAAAATCCCAGATAGGGTCACAAAGGGTTTGCCACTATTGAAAAGACGAAAGAAAAGTTAGAGAAAAATGACTCTTTGAATTGTGGAAATGTTTCAGCAGGTAAAGATCCTTTTTTTTTTTAGCCAACCATGATGGTTTTAATGTTTGTTCAAAACATTCTGTCTCAACTAATGATTTGCTTTATTTTAATCTTCATGGCAATCCCAATCCTTCTTGGACTCTTCAATATTAGAGAAAAAGGCAAAATCGACCTAATCTTTTAAAGCGCCCCTCTTTCCCCCCACCGCCCAAGACCCACCCTCCTGTGAAGATTTATTTCTAGGTCTGGCTAAGAATCCAGCTTCTAGGGAAGAGAGAACGGGGTATCATTTACTCAGCCACACTCTATTTGCTAGATTTATTCTACATATCTAACTTCAACATTCTGTGGCCAAGGGGTCTCCAACATTTGAGGATGGTTTCTGTGAGGTCTGTCAGAAAAAAACTCATGCTAACTCAAACATGGTAATTACTGAATCAAAGTATTCTGGTTAAAACATGCCAGTTTGATAGCAGAAAGCATGCTTGATCTAAAATCCATGATGTAGTAGCCCCAAATTGAACCTGGGCTACAATGAATAAGGAAGAGATACCCTTAAATTGCAGTACATCCAGATGTATTCTACCCCAATCAGCATAGTTTGTATAAGCCACAAATGGGCCAGAGCATTTTCTCATTATCACTGTCAAACTAAACATGGCAAAGTTTCACTCCTAATTTTGCAAAAACAATTGGAGATTGTGAAGTTCTCCCTTATTTAAATATAGCATATATTCTACTCCAGTGTCATCTGCAGATTCTCACAAGTGATTTTTCAATTGGCTACAACATTTGTTTATTTTATTTTTTTTTCTTTTCAAATTCAGCTCTGAAAATATTCTTCATGTAGGTCTGGAAGTATGCCCAATTTTGGAGTTATTCTTCAGCTGTTTTCTTCTTATTGGTGAGGGAAAGAAGAAAAGTCATGCTGATATGCATAATAAGTTCACATATATGGGGGTACACACGTGTGTGTGTATGTGTGTCTTTGTAAAATATTAAAATACCTCAAAAATCCATGGTGTTTTATAGGTGTGAATACTTTATACATTGGCACAGATTACGATCCTTCTAAAATTCATTAGATGGTCTTTGAGGATTATTGTTCCCAAAAAGTCATCAACCTGCCATGAATCTGCTAATGAATTCCTTCAAGTTTCATTAGACGAGTCAATGGATGACTAGCAAACAGTCTCACTCAACCTGTACTTGAAGACTTTCCAACTTGTTTAAGTGTCAGAACTTGCACTTTCCAAGCATAGTTTTTGAGAATCCAGGATCATCGTCACATAACAATGAGACACAGGGGTAGGATTATATTCTATAGGTTATTGTTGTTCATCTCTCATTTTCTAAGATCAATGACATCATGAATGATGGATTTAAGTGAGGCAAAGTTGCTCAAAGTCATCAGTCACACCCTTTCTTTCTGAATCTTTGAAGTCCAGTGGCAACACAAAAGTTCAAATGACTGGCAATGGCAGTAGATGACCTTGGCTTCTTTGATGCAGGACCAAGCTCTAGGTTCCACAGTGCAAGCTTTAGTTACCTTCATACCACTGGAACAAATTTTTACCATTCACCCATTCCACCGGGAAAAGTCTTCACATGCTTAGGGTAGACATTTCCCTAAATCATCAACATGTTTGAGGCCTGTCAGTTACCCTCAACCAGGTTGATTCTACAGGTAAACATGAGGATAAGTATGTATTTAATTTTTTTTTATCATATCTTCCTTTTTTCTCTACATTCACAGCACCACAGACTCTAAGCATAGAGCATTAGGAGAACCTTAGAAACCTGGTTCACCTGATTTGTTAATGGTAATATCATAGAAAACATTTCCAAAAAGCAGGTTTCTAGCTTTTAATTAAAGACTTTTACTGAAGAGGAATTCATCACATCTCATTGTTGCCCATTTCATTCATAGATTGGTCTAAAAATTGGGCATATACTCCTCCTACACCAACTGCAAACCCAAATTTGCCTTTTTGTGTTTCCCAGGCATAGTTTCTAGTTCTGCCTTATGAGGTCCAGAAAAACACAACTAATCCATTTTCCCCATGACAGCCCTTCAAATACTTGAAGACAGCCATTATGTCCTCTCACCAACTTCACCAGAAGGAAAGCCATTCCCTCTGGTCTACTTCCTCAAGTTACTGCCTTCCCTTTGCATGCAAATATTTTGGATTGTCATGAGAATTATTCTTAGGAAAATGTTTTGTTTCTCAGAAGAATAAATATATCATCATTTATTTATTCAGTGAGCAGATTTTGGCACCAGGGGCAGAATTCCTATTGATCTTAGGATTGCTCTTACTTCAAATTCTGTTTTTTGATAAAATGCACAATTTATGATTTAAGAATTTTATGAAACGAACTTCTATTTTAATATTGAATATCATTTTTGCAGAGAATTCTTGAAACAGATTAATGGTGACATCATAGTATCCATGGCCAGAGCCAAAATAAAGACAAATGTGTACTTGAATAAGACAATCTTAAAAACTATGGAGAAGTGAAGCTTCAATCTGGAAAGCATTTCAGAATACTCCATGAACATTGAAGAAAAATTCTGATTGAGACCTTTCCTTTTCTGTTTTTGTTTGTACTCAATTTCCCTTTTCCACTTGCCTTCCCCCATGGAACATCACCTAAGCCAATGAAAACATAAAGAACTAGAGAAAGACATTAAAGTATGCAATGAGAAGTTAAAAAATAAATCTAGTTTTGAATTTTAGACAAGACCATTTTAAGTCTATTATGAAACTTTATTTGAAAATTATGGAAAGTCTAGTTTCTTTCCAGTGAATAAAAGAAGCTTGAAGTTTTAATCTGATCATCAGAATATGGGACTGAATAAGGGGTGACACTTTACTCTAACTAGATCCTGGGTTTTAACTTTTCATTTTAAACTTCCTTCCATTCAAAAACTAAGCCTCAGTTTCCTTTTAGGACAAATGCCACGGGAATTTCCTGTAAGTAAAATAAAAATCTCTATTCTGTTAGGACTGTATTGGTTTTTTATTCGAGGTGATATATTTTTTAAAAAGTTTTCTGTTTTCTGATTCCAAGAATTGGTGGCAGCAGTGGTGGTGGTAGGGATGAGGAGGGCAGTATGAGTCATTGCTATTACATTAATTTTAAAAATAACAATTGAGAATCATTAGGTCACAAAACTATATTTAGCCAACAATATTTACATTAATTAATTAATTAATTAATTTCACAAACCCTCTCTTGTAAGTAATAATATTTCAAATCTGCTAAGTTTGGAAAAGGGCATATGAAATGTACAGAAACTGATGAGTGATAGACAAGGACACATAAGTAGAGGTGGAAGAAGGAATGGGGGTAGGAGAAGGAGAAAGAAGAAAAGAGAGGAGGAAGAAGAGTCCTAAGCTCTTTGAGACTCAAGAACTCAACCCTTCTTCTTAAATATTATTGTGAATTCAGTGCTCTTTCTTCTATACCATGTTTCCCCTATTCTAAAAGCATATAGTTCTTGTTGTTTTTTTTTCCTTCATTTTTCAAAGAGGACCATGGCATCAGGAAAATGAAGACATGACTTTCAGTTGACTTTGATTTGAGTGAGGGAGGGCTGTGCAAGGTCCCCAGCCTCATTTTCTCCTCCAGAGCCATCTGGATCCAGTGATCAGATATTCATCAGGATGACTGGAGATGACCCAGGGTGCAATGGGAGACCCTGGCCTTTTTAGGCTAAGACCTTTTCACTTACTCGCTTAGAGTGAGGTAACACCCATTCAGTGAATAGGCCTCTTTAAGAAATATGTCTGGGATGACCTCTTTAATTAGAAAAAAAGGGAAAAAAATCAAGCTGGGAGGGGAAGGCCCTCAGGGTTGGTGTTTCAAAGAGAAACAGTTACCATTGACATTCACTCCAAGCCTGGAGGGTCCAAAATGTAGCAGTTATGTAGAGCTTCGGCAGAGACCCAGCGTGGTCCAGTCTATGAGCTTCAGTGAACTGGGTTATAGTTCTTAAGCTAGAAGGGAAAGAGTTGCTGTGTTTGAAGCAGAGAAAAGTCTTTAGTATCCAGGAAGTGGAGGGCAATCTTTTAGGGGAGCGTCTGGTGTCAGGATGTCCTTAATTTCCATAGGGTTAGCAGGAGGGGAATGACTTCAGCTTAGGAATTCAGGGTTTAATCAATCCATAAACACTTATCAAGTGCTCACAATATACTTGGCACTATTCTAAGTGCTAGCGAAACAAAGTCAAGATATAAAACATCCAGTGTACTCAAGGAACTTATTATTCTATGGGAAATAATTTAGACCCACATTAGTAAGTTCAAAATATATAAAAAGTAAATCTAAAGAAATTTCTGTAAGGTTAGCAACTGACTAGGGACGTGCCTTGGGAAGGTGGTAGCATTAGAGATGAGCCTCATAGGACATTAGGGATTTTGCCCAAGGAGATAAAAAAAATGCCCTGTAGACCGGCCAGGCTATGGAAACGCATGAACAAAGAAATGCCATATACCAAGAATGGCAGGTGGGGGTAGTTAGGCTGGAATATAGAGTGTGAGGAGAAAGGTTATTCATAATAAGCTGGAATCAATTTGGCTAAAAGGACAGCTAGGTGGCACAGGGGATAGAGCTCCAAGCCTGGAGTCAGTTGAGTTCAGATCTGTCCTCATATACTTACGTAACTTTGTTAACCCTAGGCAAGTCACTTCACTTGCTTCCCTCAGTTCCCTCGTCTGTAAAATGAACTGGAGAAGGAAGTAGCAAACCACTCTAGTATCTTTGCCAAGCAAACCCAAATGGGGTCATGAAGGATCAGCCATGACTGAAACTACTGAATAACAACAATAATTTTTCTTGAATCAGATTGTTAAGAGACTTTAAATGTCAGAGGATCAAAAAAAAATCTTTGAGGTGGTTAGCATTCATTGGAAATTTTTGAGCAGGGGAATGACCAAATTTGGAGATGACCAAATTTTGGTGGTCATACAGCTGAGCCACATCCTTGCATTTGGTTTCTACAAAGAGAAAGGAGACAAAGGTAGCCAGGTAGAGGCAGATCAGAGAGTATAGTCAGAAATGGACAAAACAGAGAACTTCAGTCTGAGTACAGAGCATCTCAATCTAAGTTCCCTGGAGAGGAAATCTGTGATTCTGGGAGGTTCTTTCAAAAGTTCGCAGGACCTCTGAGGAGGAATAATTATATGTCCTAGATTTAATAATACTGGAACATGAAAGAGACGATAGAGAACAATGGCAACAATTTGCGTGGCAATGATGGAGTAAAGGAGTTCCTGGCCAAATGGAAGAATTCCAAGAATTCCTAGAACAAGCAAGATAATCACATAAGTCTCTAGTAGAGGTGAGAGAGATTGTCTCAAAGAAAAATAAGTTATTTCTAGTATCCTAAATGCATTCCCATATCTGGGAGAACTCACCCCAAAATAGGTCTAGGAGCCTAGAGGATCATCTAGGTCTCTGGGGATGGCAGGAATCCAACTGGAGAAGGCCCAGAGCTGATTTGAGAGTGCATGGGCTCAGGTGTGAGTTTTTTGTTTCTGGTTTTTTTCTGTTTTGCTGCTATTCCAACAAATGGATAGATGGTTCCCCTGGATTAGCAGGCCAATGACATGCATCATCACATTAAAAGAAATAGAAGCTTGGGGTGGCTAGGTGGCTTAGTGAATAGAATACCAGCCCTAGAGTCAGAAGGACCTGAGTTCAAATCTGACCTTGTTATGGGAATCTCAAGATCTTCCCTGCCCCTAGGCCCTTTGCTAAAGTGTCTACATGACTGAGGACCCTTGGATATTTGAAAGTATACTCTGTTCCCTAATAGGCTGAATGTGGTCACGTGGAGCCTGTGGCGCCAGG
>CM053580.1:49867232-49910468 GCA_028627135.1 Pseudochirops cupreus
CTTTTTCCCCTGAACTAGGTAAATGGTATTTGATTAATTAAAGTAAGATTGTTAACCCATTTTGAGTTGCTTTCCTTTAGAAAAGCAGATCTAAGAACCTGTGCTAGTAGCCGCCCTAGGTATGCTAGGGTGCTTGCTGTTACAGACCTCAGACACTTAATATTTACTAGCTGTGTGACCTTGGGCAAGTCATTTAGTCCCAATTGCTCTGCCTTTTTCCCCTCCAAAAAGAAAAAAAAACAGAAGCTGAAACCACTTCTCCTGAAGGAATTCAACTCAAAGACAAAGATTTGTTTTTGAGTATTGGGTAAAAAGCTAGGTGCTAGGTGCTAGGAACATAGAAGAAAAAGTTACACAACGCCTGCTCTGAAAGAGATCACATTCTACTAGGTGTATACTATGTCCATAAAGAAAAGTAGACAATGGGGTAGAGAGTATTGGTAGCAAAAGAAGGATTAAAGAAAACATTCTTGGAATATTTGAAGAGGGAAAAGCACTAACATCTGGCAGGATCAGGAAAGACTTTGCAGAGGAGGGAAGTCTTGGAATTAGATGAGGAATGTGAGTCAGAAATAAGTAAGGAGAACATTCAAGACATGAGGTAGGCCTGTGTAAATTAATGGAGGTGGGAGACAGCATGTCAATTTCAGCAAGCATATACAGGTGAGTTATCGCTTCAAAGCCTGCATGTTTAGCTAGAGTTACACATGTGGTGTTGGGAATCTTATACTAACCCCACCTTAAACCCTCATGGCATTCCCTGGCTGCTTAGAGCTCCTCATTTGCATATGCCACTTGGGTTTGCCCTCCCTGGGAAGCACCAGGTTTTCTGATTTCTCTGTCCTCCCACTGGTGCTGACCTATCTATCCTGTGTTTCATTACATCAGGGTTGTACAGTTATCCCTTTCACATCATGGGGGTTAGTGCATAGTGCTCCTGAGATCTAGAAAATCTTCATAAACATTTTTGGCCCTCATTTTGTACCAGAGAAATCTGAATTTTTTCTTTTGTGGGGTATTAAGAATACCTTATTATAAAATTTGAGTTGATTTTATACAATGCCATACACATATTTTATGCATTTCTGAGTTTCTAAACTTTTTCTCTGTCATCTGCTGGCCTTCACATATCATCTGTGACTTCCACAAAACTGCCCCCAAATTCCCATTTAACTTCTTATGCTAAACTGAGACATGTTGAAACCACAATGGGGGAAATCATGATGAGGAAAGGATAAATTGTACTAGTTTGGCTATCTCATCTGATCAATGCATCCTAACTGCTATACTAATTAACGAGTGCCAATGCTTCAAAACTTTATTCTTCTTATATAATAATAGTAACTTAAAAAGAAGTTTTCAGTGTTTATCCAAAAGACTAATCAAAATGGGATCATAGAAACAGCAAATCATTGGATAATAGATCCTGAACTTCAAGGGATCTGAGAGGTCATTAATTCCAGCCCCCACATTTTGAGGCAGTTAGATGATTCCGTGTACTAGACTCAAAGTTACAAACCCCTGGGTTCAAATTCTGCTTTGGACACTTCCTAGACAAGTTCCATTATCTCTCTCTGTATGTTTCTTCCTCTGTAAAATCAAAATAATGACTGTATCAACCTCACATGATTGTTATGAGGATCACATGACTTGATATATGTAATATGCATTACTAAACTTAAAATTATAGGAATGCTAGCAATGATGGTCAGAAGGAGGAGTAAACAGTAAACTGAGGCACAGATAGGTTACCTGACTTGTTTCTGGTATAGAATTTGAATCCCGGGTTTCCTGACTCCAAAAATGTGCCCTATCCCTAAAGACAATCTGGTATAATAGAAAGGAGGACCTGAATATAGTCTTTTCTTGTCCATTAGTTAATTTGGACAAGTCACTTTGTTTATGGATCTCAGATTCCACATCTCTATGATGAAGAGGTTGGACTTCTGGCTCTAACATTCTATAATCATTCCTTTTTAATGGACTTAGGATGATGACCTAACTTGTATAGTGAATATTCACAAAGCAATGCCACTCACAAGCCAACAAATGACAACATAGTGTTGATGTACAAACTCCTACAGGGAGGTTGTCATGGTGCAAGGGTTACAACACTGAAAATATTACTATTTTCCATTTAAAGCACGATTTCATTTCTAAAGATATCACAAAACATGTCTAGATTAGAAGAATGAGTCAATGTGTGACTTAGTAAAAGAGTCATTTCAATACTGAATTGGCAGGCTTGAAATACATGTCAGAAATTAGATACAAATGTGCCTAAATTTAAAGCTGTAAATACATGCACATGAGTTATATATTTTAAAGCACTTTATCTTGACTATCTCCTTTGATCATGACAATATGCCTGTAAGGCAGGTATCCTAGGCATTGTTCATTGTATTTTAGACAGAAGGAAATGGGGACTTAAATAGATTATATCGTGTTCATGATATAGTGGGTAGAGTGCTGGACTTGGAGAAATAATGATCTGAGTTTGAATCCTGTCTCAAATACTTTCTAGTTCTGTGAACCAGGGCAAGCCACTTAAATTCTCCCAGCCTCAGTTTCCCCATCTGTAAAATGGGGATAACAACCTCATATATTTTATAGGGTTATTGTGAAAAATCACGAGATAACATTTGCAAAGTGCTTTTAAAACCTTAAAGTACCATATAAATGGCCATGATCACATAGTTTATGTGTCAGAGTCAGGATTTTATTTTAACCCAGATCTTCCTACTGTTCCAGAGGCATTTTATTACCACACATTGTGTTTTTTCTCTCTCTCCTTCTTCCTCTCCCTCCCACTCTCCTTCCCTCCTTCCCTCCTCTCTTTTCTCTCTCTTCCCCCTTTTCTTCTCTCTCCTTCCTCCTCTTTCTTTCTCCTTTCTTCTCTCTCTCTCTTCTCTCATATATATACATGTATGTAGTTCTATCTCCACATCCATCTGTATGAGTAACTATCTTCATCTCTAAATACATATATGTAATAATATGTCCATTTTTTTCTCATTCAAAAACATTTTGTTTTCTTCATTATTGGAACTTTTCAGATGTTTCCAAGTTTTGTTTTGTTTTGTTCTAAGAAGGAGTAATCTGGGCATGGCTCATCAGAACTTGAAATAGTTATGTCATGATTTTATGCTTGTGTTCCATGTGGTCTGGAATTTTTCATGCCATGCCATAGGATTATCGGCTTAGACTGATGGGTTCTTGGAATTCATTCCTCTACTGAGATGATTTATTCAATTTAAATGAATTTAATTGAATATGTGAAGTGTAAAGGTTAAATTATTTGCCAAAGGTTCAACACAGCTCATCTGACTCTTGTTCCATTTATGATGCCATATCACCTCTATTTGTCTTCTCTTTCAACCAAGGGATTCTAAGAGCCTTCCAGTCAGAGGTGGTCTGCATCACTTCCTTCCTAATGAACCACCCCAGTGGTATTCAGTAGAATGTTTCAGACTCCAAAGACTTTCTAAAGAGGTGGTTCTCTGATAACAAATGCCAAACATTACCTTTACAATTTGAAATCATCTAAATCAGTGGTTCTCAACCTTCCTAATGCTATAACCCTTTAATACTCATATGTGGGCATATCTGCATGTGGGCAGACCTGCCTGGAGAGGGTTAGAGGAGCCGTGTCTCAGTTCCTAAGACCATTGGAAATATGTGTTTTCAGTTGAGAACCGCTGATCTAAATCAAATTTATAACAGGATGTATCAATTTGGTTGTTCTTTGAGGCAAAAGATGGCCACCTTTTTTTGTTGAAGAGGAATTTTTTCTTTCCTGATATTCTAAGTTCAGTGTGGGGAGAAGCTGCTGAGAAGATATGTCCTTTTGTCACTTTGTGGAGTGAAGCTGCCTTTGGCTAAGTTCTCTTCCCCATTCCTAGGGAATGCTAGCAAACTGAAAATAGCAGAGACTGTTAGAAAAGAGAGCACCACACATTAATGAACCCCCCTTTTTCACCAATTAAGGCTTTGGACTTAACTAGTATATCAAATCTACTCTTTCCAAATCATAGTACTAGGAATAACTTGGGGGTTAGGACACAAATGGCTATGATATTTTGACATGTGCCCTAGGTTCTGAATCCTCCCATTTGTCAAAAATTGGGCTAGCACAATGTCAAACAATATTTCTGAAAAGAGAGGCCCTCATTTGTGCCCAAACCATCATCTTCTAATGTTCGCACCCCTGAAATTCTGCTGATCTGAATGGATTTTTTTAGGGTGGGAGGGCTACTGTTACCTGATGACTTTCCTACCTGAGGGATCCCAATGCAGAACGGTTTTCAAAAAAGAAGTATTCAAGAATAGAGAAAAGTTTCCTGTTACATATGCCATGAAATAACTACATCAACGGTGTCAAATTCACATAGAAATAGGGGCCATTAATTCATTAATTGGGATCACTGTGGGCCTCAAATGACTTAGTTTTAAAATGTAATTGTATCTTTATTTTTATTGATTTATATTATTATAATTTATTATTAAATTTATTATTTATACATGTTTGTTTTTGTTTATTTTGTTAAATATTTCCCAATTACATTTGTGATGTTTGAGATGCAGAATTCCTGGGTAATTTAATCATTTTATTAATAATTCCAGCATGTTTATTAATAAAAGGATAGTCATTTGGCTGTCTTTCTCTTAGAACAAAGACTATCATGGTGGCAGACTCTTGGCTTATATTCCCTTTTGGAAGAGGAGTGTTCCTGAGGATGACAATGAACTGTGCTTGTTTAACAATTAATGAGAGTTGGACTTTACAAAGACAAGTGAACTCACTCCAATGAGGAGCCGAGGGTGACATCATGGTCACTTTTGGACTAAGACTATTCTAATATCTGGATCATCCCCAGCCTTGGGCAATCTAGACAAAAGCGTTTAATTCCACCCAAGCTTGATTGAATGGAATTTATCTTGGCCTAAAGATTCCTTTTTCCTTGTAAGGTCAGGTGGGGTCAAAAAGAGGAGAAGGTTAGCTCAACCTTCCAAGACTGAGGTATTGAAATGAGGATAACAGAAAAAAGGGGGGAATTTGAACCTCCCCAAATCATTGATAATTAATAATTATTTCTCTCACATTTTAATCTGGTTTAGCTCTTACTTGGGAGTGTCCCTCTCCACTGGGGAATTAGACATTTCTGGACTAAAGAAACAATTCTGTAGAAAAGATCTTATGGAAAGTGGGCTTGGTTTGCTTGGATCCAGAGAAGAGAATTGGGAAGAAGTTGCAAAGAAGTGAAATCAGGGTTGATGTAAGGAAACACTTCCTAAGAACTGAGCTGACTCACAAGATCATAGGATGATAACTGTAGCACTGGAAGGAATCTCAGGTGCCTTCGAGCCAATTTTTTTCATTGTATAAAAGTTGTCAAAAGAGGTTGAAAGCCCAGGTTCAGGCAGGTAGTAAGTATTGGAGACAGGATTTGAACCTAGGTCCTCTGATTACTGAGCTACTGGTCTTTCCAAGATGGTATTGAGCTTCCCATGAATTCCCCCTCAGGGGAGTTCTTTATGCCAAGTCTTGGTGTTTGGTTAACAAAGGGAATCCTTTCTCAGGTATAGGCAGTACTTCTAATTTTGAAATCCTTTGATTCCAGAATGTTATCAGAGTAAATGTCAGCTGGAAGGGAAGAGAGGAGACAGAAGAGAACAGAAAGACTAAGACTGAACATTAGGGTACCTCCCCACCCAGGGAAAAGAAGAGAAATTGGGGCTTTGAAAAAGGCAAAGGGGGAAAAAGAGAAATTAGAAGAAAACTATGATCTTAGCAAGTGGTCATAGAAATCATGGAAGGGAACTTCCCAAGGTTCCTCAAACATCTCAGAGATCAAAAAGAACTGACAAAATGCTGTTAGTCAAATCAAAAATACAGTGTTAGTGACCCTTGAGTACTACAGGTTCAAGGGATTAAACAAAGAGTGAGAACAATGAGCATAGACTTGTGATGGGGAGCAGAATTTCAAAAAATAAAGCTTTTTTTCAGGATAGGGGAGAATTTTTAAATCTTTTCAAGTATATTTGTAGTCAGAAGGAAGGGCCAATGGTGAAGAGAGGGATTAAGGATTCAAGAAAGGGAGAGTAATTGATGAAACAAAGTCCTGGTTTAAACAGGTGGTGCCACAAGATGGTCTTTAAAACACATTCAGCCCCCTCATTGAAATTCATAGCCTGCACTTTACTAAGGTCAATGGTATCACTATTGTACATTTACAGCTGACTTCCAGAGGTTACACTTTTCAGAATGTTTGATAAAGGGCAAGCAACTAATGGATGAAGCCCTCCCCCACCCCTATCCCCCAAAGACTCCTGTTATTACTCTTACTTCTAGTAATCACCATGATGAAAAGTGGGTTTGGCATCAAGTAAATGAAATCATTTCAACAGTTTTCGATATGTATTTCTTTCTCCTATATGATGGTGAATACAGAATTGTATTTTTGTTGCCAGGACCTATCCCACTGGGATTTGGGGAGGATATGATCCATGCACAGTGCTTTGTAAACCTTAAAACAGGTTGTCTAAATGACAGCTATTATCCAATAAGGATCAAGTTTAACATGTACATGTTAAGCTACTATATATAAGAGATGGATATATACAAATATAATGAAATAGGTCTCTCAATGGGAATACATTCTACTGATGGCAAATAAACATATTAATGTATATAAGCATGTTATAAATATAAACATATATATACATATATGTGTATATAGACATGCATGCAGACATACAATAATCTGAGGAAGGAAAGAGTACTAATATTAATCCTCAAAATTATCATATTTGATTATTTTGCATGGTGAGACAAGAAGTCAGTGATTTTTTTGGTTTAGGAAACCTCTGAAAATAAAGCTATGTCTTCCAATGCAAATTAGCAACTGATCTGCAGTTTATTTTTGTTCAGTCATGTCTGACTCTCTGTGACTCCATTTGGTTTTCTTGGCAAAGGTACTAGAGTGGTTTGCCATTTCCTTATCCAGGTCATTTTACAGATGAAGAAACTGAGGTAAACTGGTTTAAGTGATTACCCACAGTCATACAGTTAATAAGTATCCGAGACCAGATTTGAATTCAGGAAGATGAGTCTTCTTGAGTCCAGGCCTGGTCCTTTATCCAATCTACCATGTAGCTGCCCTACACAGTTCACACTCTCAGAGAATTATCTAGGGCCCTAAGACAGGAAGCGATTTCTCCATGGTCAACAAGTCAGTACATGTCAGAGGCAGAACTTGAACCCAGATCTTCTTAATGCATGTCAGCTCTCTGCTACACCACACTGCCTCTGCTTATTGTTAGTATTATTGTTATTAATTAACACACTATTGTCTTTCATCCAGTTAGGGTTAAGACTGAGGTTAGAAGATGTTTTCTTCTCAACCTAAATGTCTTACAGAAGCACTAAATAGAAAGCCTGGATAACCAGTATTTGAAAACCTGCTGTTTAGAGACCACAATCAAAGGGGTTAGTGGAAGAAAGAAGAAAGAAAAAAGAAGTAAAAGAAGACTGGATATGTCTTACACTTTCAGAGCTCACAATCTCATTCCAGAGATGAAACATTAACAGTAAAGTAATTGGGGAAGAGTATAGTAAAGCACTCTATCACCAAGCCCACAGCAGCTACCTGATCCAGTGAAATGTAGACTTAATCCAACTTACTTTAAGGAGAATTATCAATTAGGGGTTACTTTGTGGGAGGTATTGTGCTGGAATGGTGTTGGGAATGCAGAGATGAAGGAAACAGACACAGCTTTCTACTTGGAGGATGCAGTATTTAAATAGATAAATAAATACAGTATTCAATGATGGGAGGAGAAGACCCTAACAACCAGGAAGATGCAATAATATAGTCTTTATAAAGTGCTTTGCAAAACTTAAAGCATTCTACAAATGTTAGGTAACATCAGCATCAGCATCAGCATCAGCATCAGCATCGGCATCAGGAAATGAAGTGTTTAAGGTTATACAAACTAAAAGAATGATCAGAGTGGCTGTCCACTCATTCCAAAAACACTTCCTATAGAAACTGAATTTTGAGTTGGTTCTAGAGAGGACATGACAGATGTGTATATCATTGAACAGCAGGCCCAAAGACACAGGCAGGATCTAGCAAGTAATGGGCATGGGGACAAGCAAGTAGTTGTTTATCTGGAATGGAGGAAGTATTCTGGGAGGTAAGATCTTGAAAATCTTTTTTTTTTTTATTGTATTCATTTTGTAAGTCTTTTTAATACCATAAAGAGGTAACATCGTCACAAGAGAAGGAGTATAGAATGGAGAAGACATCTCAGATATCTCAGTTCCTAGGCTGGTCTTATGATCCTACTACTTGTATCATATACTTCATAGATGGTTATCTGTTCTTCCCTCTGCTTAAGTTTCCTTCTGTAAAAAAAGCAATCCAGGACATCTCTACCTTGCTCTGGATCTTTATTCTGGAACTTTACCGTATGTATAACCTGACAGTTGTACATTGACAATACTTTGCCTCTGCTTGGTTTGCTGCTCCCAGAACCTCCATTTAAGGAGAACACTTAGGAAAACCATGTCTTTGTTACTTTCCAATCTGCATTCTGGACTTCCTCTACCATGTTCCTCACCATGTACCATATTGACTGATATAGGGAACTCTGAGATGACAGCACTCTGTACAACCTCTCACAGGACAGCCTTTTCTTTACAACTTAGAGTGACCTAGAGTATTGAGAATTTAAATGATCTGTACTATGATGTGACTAACCTATGACAAGAGTGAGACTTGAACACAGATCTTCCTGGCTTCAAGACCAGCTTGCTAATCAGTTTACCATACTTCCTCTCATAGAAGGCTCTTCATAAATGTTAGTAAGTTGACTACCAACTAATTACTTTCAGTCAATTTTAAGGATCAAAACGATTTTTAGTCACTCCCTCTAAGTCTAACTAAGCTATTTCACATTTAGGGTGGAAAGCAGGGGATAAGAGAAGGCATTAACTCTTTTTTGAAACCGGGTCTTTCAAAAACTGGCTTAGTATTCACTTAACATTTGAAGATAAAGAGCTACTTCTTAAATATTAAAATGTTATCCCTTTACTAGATCCCAGGCTGATTCTCCCAGTTTCTCAGGTTTCAGGTTAAATAACTCAGCACTCTGGAGAACATGATGAATTAAGAGGTTAAGCAGCTAAACGATCATGAAGCATGCATGGCTTGCTTTGCATTCTCTTGGTGTGCTGACTAAAAGTCATGGCTCCACTAAACATGACTAATTCAAATAAAAGTTATGGGTGTTACCTATACAGTAGACAGTTGCTACATGATGGGATATCCTCACCACTACCAATGCACCTCCCCCCCCTCCTCAGGCCAATAATCCTAGAAGCAATCACTTGATAAAGTTGACTTTTAGAGATGAAGTTGACCATAAGTCACAAGATTCCTTGTGATAACTAGTGATGACTACATCTAATTTGAGAGGTTAAAATGAGCTCCAAATTTTAAGAGGGCACTGCTGGTGCTTATGTCATTGATAGCAAGCAGTCAAGGGTTTATTATCAGCCAGAATGCTATTTCCTTTTTTTTTTTTTGGTAGGGGGTACAAGTAAAGGAACTTTATTTATTGGTAACATGCTTTATTTATTTATTTTTAATAGTATTTTATTTTTCCAATTATATGTAAATATAATTTTTAACATTCATTTTTTATAAAATTTTGAGTTCTAAATTTTCTTCCTTCCTTCTCTCTGCCCTCCTTAAAACAGTAAGCAATTTGATATAGGTTACATACGTGCAATCATGTAAAACATATTCCCATATTAATCATGTTGTGAAAGAAGAAACTTTAAAAAAATAAGTTTGCAAAAGAAAAAAAAATAAAGTAAAAATAGTATGGTTCAATCTACATTCAAACTCCATCAGATCTTTCCCTGGTTGTGGATAGGATTTTCCATCACAATCCTTTGGAATTGTCTTGAATCATTTGTATAGTTGAAAAGAGCTAAGTTGATCATAATTGATCATCATAAGTTGGTACTGTGTACAATGTTCTCCTGGTTCTGCTCACTTCACTTAGCATCAGTTCATGTAAGTCTTTCCAGGTTGTTTTTTTTTTTAATATACCTGCTTGTCATTTCTTATACCATAATAGTATTCTATTTCTATACCACAAATTGTTCAATCATTAATTGATGGGCATTCCCTCAATTTACAATTCTTGCCAAAACAAAAAGAGCTACTACAAATATATTTTGTGCATGTAGGTCCTTTTCCCTTTTATATGATCTCTCTGGGATACAGACCTAGTAGTGGTATTGCTGTATCAAAGGTAAGCATAGTTTGATTGTCCTTTGGGCATAGTCCAATGCCCTGTTTCCAGAGAAAATGTAGAGAGGCCTCTGCAAAATCTCACCTAGCTGGTTTAGCTCTAATATAATGCCATAGTGGCCATGATTAGAGTCATCTTTAAGGAGACAGTGATATCTATGATAAATTATAGCTCTTATTTATTTTATGTACTTATAGATCTAGAAGGTACCTCAGAGACCATCACATCCAAGTTCCTGATTTTACGTATAAGGAAACAGAGATTCAGGATCATATAGATGGAAAGTTTCACAAAACTAGGAAGTGAATTCATGTTCACAACCAGTACTTTTTCCACTATCCAAATTGCTTCCACAATCTGTAAAACAACTCTTTTCAAGAGGTGCTGGTATCACAACCACTACCTATCTATTAGATCAAGGAGAAAATTTATTTAATCTGCTCATGGTCACTCAGATTATAAACTATACACAAAGTTTCCACACCAGGAGTTTCCAATTTGAATCTGAAACAGGATTCAAACCGAGGTCTTTCTGATTCTTACTATCGATCCCTT
This sequence comes from Pseudochirops cupreus, assembly GCA_028627135.1. NCBI lineage: Eukaryota > Metazoa > Chordata > Mammalia > Diprotodontia > Pseudocheiridae > Pseudochirops > Pseudochirops cupreus. The sequence goes on from CM053580.1 coordinate 49,878,117, forward strand.
GCTATATCATATTATTCCTCAGATATATCATAATGTTTTCCATTTCTCCCCATCCCAACACAGATTTACAACTAAATTAGCTTTCAAAGAAATTCGTGAGCTTTGTTGAAGGGAAAAGGATATCGGAGAAAATTAACACAGGAATTCTGGCATGAGAAGGAACAGAGTTTAAAAAGACGGAAACAATCATTTATTAAGTACCTGCTATGTGCTAGGCATCATGCTAAGCACTTTAAAACATTATCTCATTTTATCTTCACAGTACCCTGGGAGGTAGGTGTTAGTATGGTACCTATTTTACAATTGAGGAAACTGAAGCAGTAATAGGTTAAGTGACTTGCTCAGGGTCACAAACTTGTACTTGTCTGAGGCTGAATTTAAGATCACATCTTCCTGACTGCAGGTCTGTGGCTGGCCTCTGAAAGGGACCACTGACATCATCTAATCTTAAACCTTCTTTTTAAAGTTGAAGAAACTACAGTCTAGAAAAGTCAAATATCTTGTGCAGTATATGAAAGGTACTAAGTAACAGAGTCAAAATTAAAATCCAAGTCCACTGATACATAATTTTTCCCACTGTATGAACCAATCTCTGCTACACCACTCATGTTGTTGTAAACGCCATGTCAATGGGTAGAAGATGAGCAGCTACAATAAATAATCATGGCAACTAACATTAGGTAGATTTATAGGCTGGCTAGGTAGGTATCTAAAACATTTCTTCGTCTCTTAATCTGCCTCGTTTGGTGACTATCTAGCTCTTAAACTGTAGGACTTTCTAAAGCTCAGTACCTTTATCCAAATTTGCCACAAATTAATTAGCAAAGGCTCTGCATCCTATGGCAACGTTTCAGGATGCATAAGTCTAAATAAATGGGGAGCTAGGGTACTGGATTGTGAGCCTACCTTGGAGTCAGGAAGACATGGGTTCAAGTTGTGCTGCTGAGACACACTAGCTCTCTATCCATAGTCACATTACTTAACTTTTTGTTGCCCAAGAGAATTCAATCAACATGTACTTATTAAACTCCAACTAGCCACAGTAATGATCAGCTAGGACTAATTAAATATTTACTATGGACCAAACAGGGGCAGTTAAGTGGTGCAGTGAATAGAGGATCAGGCCTGCAATAAAAAAGATTTCTCTTCCTGAGTTCAAATCTGGCGTCAGATACTTCCTAGCTATGTGACCCTGGGTAAGTCACTTAACTCTGTTTCAGTTTTCTCATCTGTAAAATGAGCTGGAGAAGAAATTGGCAAACCACTATAGTATCTTTGCCAAGAAAACCAGAAACAGAGTCATGAGGAGTCCAACGTAACTGAAAAACCTGCTAACAACAAAATGGACTGAGAACTGTGCTAAGCCACAGGAATGCAAAAACAAGCTGAAAGAAAGTTAGTCTCCCCTGAGGGGGATTACATTCTAATAGGGTGAGAAAACACATAAAAGGAAGTTCAAAGTGGGGAGAGGAAGGAGAGAAAGTGACCCAGCTTGGGACCTGGTAGAGGAAGTCCTGAGTGCTAGCTGGAAAGGAAGGAGATATTCAATTCAAGCACCATCTTAGATTCTGGGGACACACAAACTAAGAATAAAACAATTGCTATTCTCAAAGGGCTTACATTCTAGTGGGTAAAATAAAATGTATGCATATAAGTATAAAGAGAATATATAAAAAGTAAGCAAATACAAGGAGAGGACTTGGGGAGAGGGAGCACTAGCAGGTGGGGGAACAAGGAAGCCTTCATGGAGAAGGTGGTACTTGATCTGTATCATGAATAAAAGAGAAAATATGCAATGAGGAGGAAAGGAAGAGGTTGTGCATTCCAGGTCTGAGTGTCAACCAGCCCAGCACAGCAATGAGACATGGAATCCTTTGCGTGAGCAACAGAGAAAAAGCCAGCTTGCTTGAATTGTAGACTGTGGAAAAGGAGTAAGAGATAATGTTGCTGGATAGATATCAGGCAAGCTGACTCTCCACAGCTATACACTAAGTTTCCTCACTGGGATTTCCCAATATGAAGGTGCAGGCCTTACATGCAATCCAAAGGAATAAAAGAGTTTACATAAGTGGTGTGATTATATTTATGGCCCATGACAATGCACAACATAACTTCATTTCTATTTAACAAATCTTCTAGGGGAGGAATCTCTTACCTTGTTCCCTCTGCAGTACTTAAATTGCAGAAAAAATATTCACTGACTGGCCTTGGACTCTAAAATTGAGTTTAACCTTCAGTCACCTCTTCTCTTCTCAGCTGAATCAGCACCTGACTTATTGGTTGAGGAAGAATGAGGGTCAAGAATCATGACAGGCATCAACATGGAAACTGTTGTGGTAAATACTAAAAGAGCAAAGAAATAAATTAATTATGGAAGGAAATAGCCAGAATAAGGAAAAAAGGAAAGCAACTTAGAGCATCAGAACAGCTTTAAGTAACTGGTCATAATTTAGTAATAGATACTTCTGAAAGTCTAGAATCACCAGCGTGGAGGAATATTATTATCAGGTCCACCCCCCTTTCTCAGGTCAGGACTACACCTTAGCAATTCTTAGCTGAGGTTCCATGCTTATTAAAATGACTCTACCACCTTCAATCACCTTAGGGCTCACCTCATACCATTTCTTTGACTAGCAACAACTGGATTATAAATGGTTTAGCTGGGTAAGGCATGCTGAGAACGCCTTTTTTGGTTTGTTTAAGCTTGGTTAGCAGCTTTTAAAATTACACTGATTTTTACCATCTCTCACTGTTACCTGTTTGACCTTAGAAGCTAGAGTAGCAATTACAGTATTTTATTTCAGAGGAAAAATGACAGACGCATAGGTACAGTTGGAGCACTCACAGCATACCAGGCAACATGGATTCAGAGTACATTGAAAAATTGTTATACTTCAAATCAGCATCCAAGTCTAGCTCTGATATTTACTAGCCATTTGGCCTTGAGCAAGTCAGTTTCCTTTTTGAGCCATAATTTCTTCCTTTTTATAGTGTAGGGGAGAGAAAAGGCATTTATTAAACACACAACCAGTTAGTCAATAAATATTTATTAAGTGCCTACTATGCATCAGGCACTGTGCTAAGTGCTGGGGATATACATACGAATAAAAATAGAGATAGTCCATACCCTCAAGGAGCTTAGCATCTAACAAAGGGAGACATCACACAAAAAGAAGCTGAAAAGGCGGATGCAGGGTGGAGCATGATGGAGAAGTCCAAAAAAGGTCCAAAAACCATGTAGTAGGTAGGAAATGGGGAGAAACATCTCACTGAGCCCTGTGGAGGCCCTAGATCCCATGGCCCTGCCCTTCAGCCAAAGATTTCTATGAGAGGGGTAGAGAATACTGATGAGACTTGAGTCCCAGACAGATTGTCATGCAGCACACTGAGATTTCCCAATGGTGAATTTCCTAGGGAAGGAAGGCATGACACAGAAGTCCGGAGTTGAAGTTGAAAATTATTGTAGTTGGTGGACAATGCCAGGCACTGTGCACAATGTTTTTCAGCTGTTATCTCACTTGTTCCTTACAACCACCCTGGAAGTTTGGTGCAATTATCTCCATTCTACAGCTTAAGCAGATGGAAGTTAAGTGACTTGCCCACAGTCACACAGCTAGTAAGTGTCAAAGGCTAGATTAAGGCCCATAAAACTGACTGTGCTCTACTGTCAACTTGCTTAGAATAATAACAATCACATTACTTTCCTTATGTTGTGGTTCAGCATTTAGTAAAAATTAAAAGTTTTATGTAAATGTGAGTTGTTATTGATAAAAGTTTTAATTTACACAAGAATTGAATTATGGAAGGTAAAATTTACTATCAAATTATTAGAAATTAGTGTCAGCAGGGGAGTAAGGAGAGAGAAGTAACTATTTTTTCTTCTTAACCATTGATTATTTTTAAAATGAAAAAGAGATCTTTGGGTAAAAAAAGGGACAGATTTTGATTAATAAAAGTGAAACGAAGGAATTGTATTTTTATCATAATGTAGATGAGGCAATATGGTACAGTGCAAAGAAGAGTATTGGGTTTGGGGTCAAGGAACTTGGTTTCAAATCCGCTCTGTAACTAAAGACCTGAATTACCTTGGTCAAGTACCTTAATTGCTTCATCAAACATTATGTAATTATCTGAGGCTTTTCATTCTTTGTGGCTGTTCATTCAAACATTATGAGAGAACCTAGGTAAGTGTTCTGATACAAAAGACCACTTTACTGTCATCGACCATAGATCTAGGGCAGCTAAGTGGTGTAGTGGATAGAATACCAGCCCTGTAGTCAGGAAGACTCATCTTCCTGAGTTAAAATCTGTCCTCAAATACTTATTAACTGTGTGACCCTAAACAATTCACTTAACTCTGTTTACCTCAGTTTCTTCATCTGTAAAATGAGCTGGAGGAGGAAATGACAAAACACACCTGTATCTCTGCCAAGAAAACCCCAATTGTGGCTGAGAAGAGTTGGACACAGCTGGAAAAAATAATATCAAAGACCCTGAAGTGTAGATAATAGTGCGGCATGATACAGCAAATAAAACATTAGTAATAAAGCAGAACAATAGATATAACAGGTGAAGGGTGAAGAAGGAGACAGAGTATCAAAGAGAACATTAACACCATTGGGTTGTGGCTTCAAACCCTTAAAACCTTGGCAAGTTTTGAATAATCTCACATTGTTGAACCTAATGGTTTGGTGAACTTTGAGTGCTCTGGGCTTTGATTTGTAGTTGCTCATTCAAACATTATGTAATTATCTGAGGTTTTTCATTCTTTTTTCAGTTTTCTTCCCTTTCCCCTTTCCAAGAACAGCAGTTCTGATTTACCCAGTAGCTTCTGATCAGTTATACCAATCAGTTTCCTTATAGTATTCTCACCTTCAACACTCAGAAGACTGTCTATCTCTGTGGATATCTAGGGAGTTCTGTTAAGAACATGGGACCCCTCCTTAGTCAAGGCAGGCCTGAGTGTGGATTCCCACTATGGCCTCCAAGGCTGGGGTGGGGAGGGTGGGATGGTTTTACTATATTGTTTACCTTTTATCTGTCAAAATTGTTCACTGTGTGAGCTTAAATAGTTCACAGAATGAAGTATAATGGAGATTTCCATTATTATTTATAAAGAGAAAAAACCTAATATTTTTGTGAAGTCATGAAAATATGTGGACATTTTCAAACTCGAGGTCTTCCTTCAAATTTCCAGTTTCAGAGCTTATTTTATTCTGTCTAAAATCAGATTTTTGTTTTTTCCTTTCCTCCCTTAGGAAAAGTTCATCTATCCTATTTTTATAGATAAAGGTCCCTTCTGAAAATGCCCAGTAACTCATTATTTCAAGAACAAAGTGTTTAGATTTTAAAGCAAATGATTATTTAAAATATTTTCTAAGATTTAAGAAAAATTTTTTTTAAATGTCTAGGCCATTTGAATACCAATGTGACTAGATGGTACAGTGAATAGAACACCAACTCTGGAGTCAAGAGGGCCTGAGTTCAAATCCAGCCTCAGACATTTAACACTTACTAGCAGTGTGACTTTGGGCAAGTCATTTACCTCAATTGCCCTGCCTTCCCCCCTGCAACATATATATATGAAATAGTTGACATTTATACTGTGCTTTAAGACTGGACTTTTTATTCATTATTTTATATTTTTATTTAATAAAATATTTAATAAAAATTGTTATTACATTCATTATCTCATTTGGTCTTCACAGCATTCTAGAGTATGGGAAATTACTGCTGAGTTTCATAGATAAAGGAAACTGAGACTGGCTGCCCCAGCAGGGAGGCCAAGAGTGACACAGCTAGTATTTATGTGAGCCCAGATTTAAACCCAGGACTTTTTGACTCCATGGCCAATATCCTATTTGCTATACCCCACTGAAAAATTTTTAACTAATAATAGCCAGCATTTAAGGTTTGCAAAGTGTCTATATTTATACATGTATGTATATATATATATATATATATATGTATATGTATGTGTATGTGAATATGTATATATAATAGATAAAATATATATGTATACACACACACACACACACACACACACACACACACACACACACACACACACACACACACACACACACATATATATATATATATATATATATATATATATATATATATATATATATAGCTTTCTACTGATATATTTCATCAGTTGGTCCCCAGATTAACCTATGAGGTAGGTGCTTCTACTATTCCCATTTTCCCAGAGGTCCTTAACTGAATTGCAGACTGAGCAGGGGAATCTGATAGAAAGCATTAAGTTACATAAATTGCACATTGTTTCATCTGTTCTGGCACATGACTGAAATTGTGGTCTATAGGCTGGAACAGAAGATTGCAAGTTGAAAAGTCATTTATTCCTTACTTTAAGATTGATTCATGTGGCTCTTTTGGGATGAATATTTGACTTTCAGAATGCCTCAGTTTCTTTGTGAAGCAAGTGGATGATAGCACCAGATATAACAGCATGAAAATTAATTATCAGACAAAACGTGGAATTAAAAAATGGAATCATTAGATGGAAACATTTAAGACAGTTTGGATCAAATTCTATGAAGAATTTTCAGACATTGGTTACTCTGAATTGGAGCAGAATGAATAAAAAAAGGAATAAAAACTTCTTCTGACACATTTGAGTATCTATTAGGGGAAAAAAATAGTTTTCATCTTCATTGGCCACCTCCAAATTCTAGGCCCTGGATTGGTTTCTGGTTTGTTTGTTTTTTTATTATAACCTGTTCTCCAGTTTCCTGACTTGATCATCATCTCTCTCCTTTAAGTGTGACTGCCACTGATAAAGGTGTTTGCTCTACCCATTATTGATGTTTTAACCCTTTCATCCCCTGTCCCATCCTCATAAACACCAGCAACACAACAAGGCAGATTCTCAAAAAAGCATGTACTGTCTCAGAAAGCTTACCTGGTATTCTCTTACCTTTTCTTTCTCTGTATACCCTCAGGTCCTCTCTTTCACACTTCAATAGTCCAAGGATGCATTGATTGCATGATATTTATTAGTGAGGACAATTCCTTTCCTGAAACAAGCTGCAGTTCCTCCAAACAATAGCAAGGCTCCTCAAGCTGCTTAAGGATTTTTTTTAAAAATCATTATCTGTGTTTATGCCTATATTCTGACTCCCCAAATAAAGTTATCTGTAAAAATTATATTGAGAGATGTTGATGGTCAATAATGGATTAATGTATTGCTACTATTATTTCCTCTTAGTGTTCTTTTTAATTTGACAAGGAATTCTTAGAGACACAAGCATTACAACACAGTGTAAGACACACAGGAAAGACTGCCTAATGTTCAGGTGTTGTGTAGATCCAATGAGGAAATTGGGGTGGGTCAAAGAAATTAACTTCACTTTTATGTGGTGCATGCTTTGTTGAGAGAGCATTTTTTTCAGTTTATTTACCCAACTTATATTGTGAATATGAGATAAATATATCTATATCATTATGTCTATGCGTCTCTGTCTCTCTGTCTATACCGATCTATATCACAAAACTGCAGAATCACAGAGATGGAGGGGACTATAAAGGCTAACCCACACCCAAAGACAAAAAAAGAATCCTGAAAAAATTAATAAATGGCCATCAGCTTTTCCTTGAAGCCCTCATCCATGATATTCCCATTAAGCATTCTCCAAATCTCTGTTCTTTCTTTGCTTTATTACCACCTTACTTGGTAATTTCACCAGTACTCATGTGGTGAATTATCATTTCTATGCAAATGATTCTCATATCTAAATATCTAGCCTTATTTTCCTACATAATTTTTTTCTCCATTATTTTCTTAAGTCTAGACAATAAAAAAGACACCAAGTCAAACCAAAATTTGTAATATTTACCAATTTTCAAGTTGTAAATTTAGACACTGGAAACTTAACAATCAGTTCTTGATAGCCAATAAGAGCTAACACACCCCTGTGTCTACCCCACCACATCCCTGTAAAGGAGACAGGATTAGTGTTATCCATGATCATTTCTTAAAGATTTTCTTGGAGCCCTATTCTACTTCTAGAATGATCATGAACCTGGAAGCACAAAGGGATTCATGTTATAACACACAGAAGACATGAATGGTATAATACTTCCATCATGGAATAGATCATTTCTCTTACAGGAAAAATAAACAAAAAAAATTTTTAAAAATGTGACACAGAAACAATGCCAACTTCTAAGTACAGTACCTGAAAATCCCCTCCCCCCTTTACTATGATTTTAACTAGAGGTGGGATATAGTAGAGAGCAAGCTGGGCTTAGAATGAAAAAGATTTGGGCTCAAATCCTGCCTCTGATATTTATTGGCTGTGGAACACTTGGCAAATCACTTGATTTTCTTGTGCATCCATCAACTCCCTAGGAGTTCTCTGCTAAATTGTAGGTGGTTTCAATTTTGTGAATTTCCTCTCTGTTGATGAAATTAGGTCACATACTGGGAGTTTCTCAAACTGAGGAAATACCAAATTTATCAAATTCCATTTTAGCAAAAGTGTTAATTTAACAAAAGTAAAGAAAGCTTTTTTTAAAACAAAATTTTTGCATACAATTTGAACCTTTAATACAAATTTGGCTGAGCATTTGCAGTCTAGTTCATCAGTTGAAAGAGAAAGGAGGATCACTTATGTTGACCACTTGTGTTTTATCTCCTATCATCCAATAGAATAGATCTATTGTTTTGGTTGTTCAACAAAATTGCTAGGGTAAATCAATGATTCTTCTTTTGTCAAATGCATTTTTTAAAAGATCATGGTCCTACATTTTGGAAAAAAGGAATCTCCCTGTAGAGCTGCTTTCTACCAACTGCTTTAGTATTTTCACTAAAAGAACAATGGTGTGCTTTATTTTTCACCAGCCACCATTGACAGCCATTGAAAGGGTTCAAATGCACTAGACCTGCTCACATTTTCAGAGAGGCACTGCGAACGTCTGAATTATATGCTTTATTTTCAATGTGCTTTTACCACAATTGTGAATGTGGAAAGAAATATGGTGAATGGGCAATTCAACAGCATGCCTGAAAAACAGAGATGACTGGTTTAAATGGCATCCATTTGCATTTGACTTAATGCAACATGATGAACACTTGACATAGTGGGACCTAATGGTCATGTTTGGAAACACTCAAAAGAGTTTGGATCTTTAACCACAGGAGGAACCACTCAATTATTTGGATTGCCTTGACCCTCATCTTGAAGGAGTTAAAACACTAGGAACCAACTTCCCCTGTGGGCAGCACAGTGATATGGAGTTCACTCACCTCGGTGAGAAAAACTGAAACATTTATCTAAACTGTCCATTTGGGGGGCAGCTTAATCATTTGGGTCACTGCTCACGGAGGGAGGACAATCTATCTTGTTCCAAGGAATTCTGGCTTCAATGTTAACCTGTCAATGTGAAGCAGGTTTGCTACAATACTGTGACTCCCAATCAGCAGGACTACAGTTTACATAACTGTGCCAATGTTCTCTGATTCACCCCAGGCTTGCCAAACTTGCCAGGTCTAAAAGTCACATTCAATTCAATTCAGCAAACACGTATTAAGTCCTTCCAGGGTCTGCTGGCACCTAGTCAATTTCTTCCTTTCATGGATCTTATAAAAAAAAATCAACTCTTTTCTTGCTACTTAAATGTTGAGAGCTAGCTAAGAGTCATAGAGCAAGGTGAACATCTAAATAGAAAATGGCATATAGAGACCCTGGCCATGGAAGAACTATCTGATCTCAATAAAGGTCTATGTGAAAATGGTTTAGAGACTTGGCACCTGAGTGTTTTGGGTACAATAGAATATCACAGGGCAGGTACTTTGTGAAAATATGCCCAGGAGATGCATGGGGAGCTTTGGATGATCTTTGCATAGTGTTTTTTATACATCATATCTAGTGAAGAAAGTCAGAGACTAGTATTGTTCCTTTCCCCACCTCAATTACCGCAAATTTTTTTAATGAGAAAAAGAAGCCATGAAAAATGAATATATTTATCCAGGAGTACTTTAGTGTAACAAGTTCTAAAATGAACTCTTTTACCCCTTTTATTCCCTACCTTGAATTTATTGATAAGTTCTGTTCATCTTTTTTATGCAATATCTCTCTGATGCTTTGCTTTCTTGCTTTTTTCATGGTCACCTCATTCATGGGTTGCTATGTATAAGAGAAACTACCTGATGCCCCACCATTTATTCCATTGTCAAATAGTTTAAACAAGGCAAAAACATCTAAGGACATTAAATAGTTCTCTTTAGAGTAGTTGAAAAATAAAGACCAAAGGCAAAAAAACCAAAAAACAAAAACACACACACACAAGACAACAAAAACAGAAACACAACAGTAAAAAAGTAATAGACCCTCAAAAATAGAATTTTTAAAATTATCATTAAAGGCAAATTGATACAATTATGAAACAGGTACAAATATAAAACTAAAGTTAATGATAAAATTATAATGAGGCTTAGTATCATTGTATAAGAAAAGTCTATTTATTGTACTATGGATGTTTAGTATCTATTTAGACCTAATAAAGCTATGATTACTTAAAAAGAACTTGAGAACTACTATACGCGATGTCAACAATTTTTGAGTACAAACCACTTGGAAAATTGCATTCATGGGAAACCGCTATTTGTTTTTTTAACTCAGGAATGGGAGGAGCATAAAGTATATTTTATTGGACTTGATTGGTACTTTATAGGTTTCACAATAAAAAAGTGACATGTCACGAATATGTGTTCTACTACAAATGTTAGAATTTGTAGGTCTGAAATGGGAGAATTATGGATCTTTGGCAAATATAATTGGAATTCAGATGAACTGGAATTGCAATGAAAATCTTGCTATATACAACCTCTAAATGGTCCTATCGACCCCTGCAGTGATTGTTTACCCTTAATAATGTCTCTTTTGAAAAGGAATGGTGTTTCTAAAAGAAAGTAGCAACATGGAGAAGGATATTAATTCATTGAAAAATGATTCTCATAATAGGATGTGTTGTAAAGACTTGCATGTTCTTGCTCCTAGCCTTCAAACTATGTTGATATATATCATTTGACATCTAGGAAACTGGAATGTTGATGGAAACAGATGGAGCAAATATCAAGAAAAGCACTAGCTGCAGGAAGACATCCGGGAAATAAATGCATGGATTCTGAGAGCTCCTAACCCTAAAGGCAAGGGATAAGAAGAAAAGGCTTTCAAATATGAAGAAGAGGGAAAAGGAGACAAAGAAAACCAAGAGTTAAAAGAGAAAGGGGGAATAGAAAGTCAATGTTGAATGTATACATGGGAAGACAGGAGCCAGTCTGGAGATAAATTGGATTTTATCTTGAGAAGTATTTGTTTTTAATGCTCACCGTGGGAGTTTAACTTGGTCTTCCATTAACCTTGTTAATAGCCTGAGATTCATTATTCACTGCTCTCAGTCCTCCCCAATCCCTCTAGTGATGCTATTATTTTTTTGTCCAACAATGTTGTTTTTATTTAAGATTTGGCAGCACATGATAATTTGATAAAGAAGAGGCTAAAGATGACTTTCACCAATCGCTGTTACTTAAATACTTTGCCATCAGGTTTCTGCTGTTCCTTAAGCTTAAATGTGTCTGATGTCTCACAGATTGTACTGAAAGTACCCATGCTAAAATTCCACTCAAAAATGAAAGAAAAAAACAAAACAACAAAACCTCAGTGTACACACAGAAAAAGGCCCCAACATGCTGGCTGACATCTGGATCTTTTCAGCTCTGTCTCAGAAATACACATATTTGATAGTAAACATTTTAATTCATTTCAATGATACATTTATGAAGCACATGGGATACACAGAATTCTGACTGTGGCACTGGGGAAATGACAACAAAAAACAGCTGACTTTCATAGAGCAGAGTCATTCCCATTAAGCCTCAAATACCCTGTGAGGTAGACGGCAGCGCATTTTTTTTATTATTATTTATTAAATGAAGGCAGGCAGAATGATAGAGTGGTTTGTACGCTGTGTTTGGAGTTGGGGAGACCTGAGTTCAATTTCCGCCTCTGTCTCATTACTGAATTTCCCCGTTCAATATAAGTAACTCCCAAGAAACTGACAACAAAGTCAAAGTACAAGTCTCTGGAGGAGGTTCTCCAAGCTAGCATGAGGGAGATTCCTAAAACAGCAAACAGTGCTACAACTTGGACACAGAGAAGACTAACAAATAAAATACAGCAAACTCATGGCAACTACTCATTTTTCCCCTTAAAAAACAATTTACTTGGCTCTGTTTTTGCTCTCTTTTTTTTTTTAATTCTCCATTGGCACATTGCCATTGATATGGTTGCTAAGAAGGTTGCCTTTTATAAATATAAACACTTGATTTTGTCCAACTAAAAAAAGTATCAATGTAATTGAATTATGTCAAGGATGCCTCAATCATACAGGCAGTTTCCTTTCTGTAATTTTTTTCTACAAATGTCAGCAGTCATTTTATGTATGATTGTTTTCTATATGTCAGCAAGTCTTAGAAGCAGTGAGTCCTTCATGCTGGAATTCCACACCTCTCCACTCACTCACTCACTCACTTTACCAGAGAAGATAATGGAGATGATATAGAACTTTAAGATATTATTGTTCACAATTTTCCATACTTTTTAAAAGCAAGAAAGTATAGTAATAACTTTTCCCCAAAATTCCAGGTTTTTAGACTTTACAGCAGTGGTTTTCAACCTTCCTAATGCTGTGACCCTTTAATACTCGTATGTGGGCGTATCTGCATGTGGGCAGACCCACCTGGAGACAGACAGAGGAGCTGTGTCTTGGTTCCTAAGACCATTGGAAATATGTGTTTTCTGATAGTCTTAGGTGACTCCTGTGAAAGGATCATTTGACCCACAAAGGGGGCACAACCCACAAGTTGAGAACTCTTGCTCTACATAATCATATAAATTCATCACTAAGTAAACAATCAGATTATTGGCACACTGTTGGCTTCATTAATAAAAATTAGTTATAAAAAATAATGTATGAATGTAAAATATTACTCAAGTTTAAATGCACAGATATATACATCATATATGTATATATATCATATATGTACATATAGAAATGTATGTATAAATATCTAGATAGCTACATGTAGATATCTAAACATGCAGATAGATACTGACATATATGTATCTTTACCAAAATGTAGCAAAGGAGTTTTTAATCAAAAAACCTTTTTGTTGAGTTTTCATTGAACAATTTAGTTTTCTTTTAACATCTACTTCAGGACTTCATAGTTATTGATTTAAAAGAATTCTCTCAATCTAAAAACCAGTCTAAGTGGAGACAGCTTGTGTCAGGAATAGCTTGATCCTTTTGAAAGGATACTTCAAATGCCTTTCAGGTTGGTACAATACCATTTTAAAAAGCACCTTATGAATATAAAATAGGCTGTATTCATATCAATTCAAAGATACAGAATATTTTTTGTTTTGTTTTGTTTTCTTTCTAGTGGTTCACCCCTTTGGTTATAATTCTTCTTTGCAACATGTCTAATGTGAAAATATGTTTAATGTGCGTGTATATGTAGAGACTATATCAGATTGCATGCTGTCTTGGGGAGACAGAGAAAATTTAAAACTCAAAAGCTTGTGGAACTGAATGTTGTCAACTAAAAACAAATTAACTAGTTAATTTAAAAAATTACAGAACAGTATGGTTTGCAATGGTGTTGTCAATTTCAAATGGAAATGGATCTCTGTTGCTGCGTATTGACACAGAAGATTACAAATTAATTTTACGTTGTATTTTATTTTTATTTATTTTCCAGTTAAATTTTAATCTGGGTTGGGTGCCAAAGGGTGCTTTCTGCCTGTGGGTGAAGCCTTTGACACCTCTGGGTTACAGCATATTTTAGGCAGGGGTGGTAGTAAGTAACTTACGAAGTCTCTCCCTCTGAATTCTAACTATCCATTATGATTCCAGAGAATGTGAGTGATTTTGCTCATATAAAGGAAATTACATTCCCATCAAAATGTCTTTGGGAATTAAGATAGTTATTCTCACTTGTAGCAAAGTTCATGTCTCCTCAAGTGCGTCATGTAGATTTGACATGTTTTTATCCCTATTGTAACAAAATACCAGCAGGATTACTATCATAGAGAAAACTGGGTGTATAGAAGAGCTACTCTTTTTATTTTTTAATTCAATGATGACCCAGAGAGAAGGAGAATAACTGATGAAGGAACTTAGAAAGCTAGAGTCTTCTCTTTTGTACTCTGTATTTAAGAAGGTAAGGATTGTGTTGAAACAAATGACAGCTCTTGCATGTTGCTGAGAACTGGAACATAGAGACCACATTGATAGGTGGCAATTCATTCAACTTTCATCACCTGTTTATAAAACACCTGCTGAAGATACAGGTGTAGATAATAGAGTCTCCAATCCCCATCCTTGCACAATTTAAAGATTAGTAATTCATGGAAGTTGACTCTATGAAAACAGTATGCAAACTCATAGAACTAAGGTTTTCAGCTGAAAACAAGGATTGAGGAGCAAAACTCTCTGTGTGTATTCATCAAACCTGAGACCACAGAGACTAGCAATGCATGTCATTAGAAGAAGAATATTAAGAGTCAGGACCATTATTCCCTAGAGGCAGCATTCAAGGAAAGAGAAAGCAGTAGAACCAAGGGCCTCAAATGTCTATATACATATTTAAAAGAATGTGTAATAAACAGGAACTGTTGATGTTAACAGAAGGAGGCAAATTTGAACTCAGAAGCATAACTGGGATTGAGTAATATGGAAATGAAGATTATCAGATGGGAATGGAAGGGTAGATAGCTAATTCAAAAGTTGAGTCAAGTCAATAAGTGTTTTAGTATCTACAATATGCTAGGTACTGTGCTAAGCACTGGGGATTTTTTAAAAATGGTAAAACAGCACTTGCTCTTGAGACGCTGCCAGGATTGTTGTAAGAATCAAATGAGATAGTATACTTATGGTATGGGGCTTTGCAAACCTTAAACATTCAGTTATGTTAGAGAGGGACAGGTTAGCATTGTGGATAGAGTTCTTAGAGTCATAACAATTTGAATCATGCCTCAAACACTTATTACCTGTATCATTCTGGGCAGATCATTGAACCTCTTTCAATTTCCATTCCCTCATCTGTAAAATGGAACAATAATAATGCTTACTTCAAAGTATCACTGTGACAGTTAAGAAGTGCAGTAGGACACAGAATTAGGTAGACTTGAATTTAAATCTTTCCTGAGATACTTACTAGTTGTATGATCCTGGGTAATTCACTTTAATTTGTCTGCCTCAGTTTTCTCCTCTGTGAAATGGGGACAGTAATAATATCTATAGGATAATATATGTAAATTACTTTGCAAATCTTTTTTTCTTTGCTTTTTTAGAGGGGGGAAGGGAGGGCAATTGAGGTTAAGTGACTTGCCCAAGGTCACACAGCCAGTTTTGTGTTAGGTGTCTGAAGCTGGATTTGAACTCAGGTCCTCTTGACTCCAGGGCTGGTTCTCTATTCACTGTGCCACTGAGCCACCCCTACTTTGCAAATCTTAAAGTGCTATATAAATGTTAGTTATTATTAAGTTAGCAAAATCATGGACTGGAGAGGGTAAGAATGATGTGTACTATTCAGAGAAGATCAATGGAAAGAGAAACCAAAACTGTGTTGTTGTGGCCATGAATCCCAAAGAAGGAAATGATGACAGCTTCTGGGGTTAGATTGAGGTAGTGGGGAGACAGCAAACCAGGCATAGTATTAATAATCTGTGGCTTCTGCTATCCAATCAACTGAGAGCATTTATTCATTTTTCTTTTCTGCTAAAAGCAGGACAGCTTATAAATTCTTGTCTTGCCTCAATGATAATTTCAATATGCAAAAGTGGAAAAAATAATGAAGAAAAATGTTATTTTGAACCATAATTTGAGCAACGGAGAATTGAAATAGAAATACTGGGACCCTTAGGAGGAAGTGACTACTTTCTCTGCAATTTGTAATAGGGAATAATAGTGGAGGGAGTGAGGGGATCCAGGCAGTCTGACAAACACATAGCAGATTTTGGAAGGACAGATTTTCCTCAAAGTTCAAGGAAAATATAGACAGAGTACTCTGGCCTGAAAAATCTATAGTGGTGTTGTCAAGGTTGAAATTGTCACTTTTTTATTCCATCCCCTCTTCTCTAGCTCCTAGAACCTTCTAAGGTTTCCTTGTATTTGTAAATACTACTATATGTGGAATGCAAGCTCCTTGTGGGCAGAGATGGTTATTATTATTATTATGAATATTATTATTATTGTCTTTGTATCCCTAAAACCCAACATAATATTTGGAAAATAGTAGTTACTTAGGGTATGTTTTTGGTTGGTTGGTTGATAACATGGAAGAAAAGAGGACTATGTCTAAAGAGGATGATGTAAACGCACATAGGATTATTAACTAAACTAGACAGAATAAGGAAGTAAGGACAAGGAACTGAAGATAAATACAAAAGGGTAGCATAAGAGTCAAACACGTGGTAAGACATGTGAAACCTCACAACAAATTGAACCACGTGACAAAAAAGAGAACTCCTTTCCCCCTTTTTCAAAAAGAAATGTGGGGAGCAAAAAAGATTAAAGAATGGAAAGAGCAATATCTCCTTGAAAAAACCACTGACCTGGAAAACAGATCCAGGAGAGACAACTTAAAAATTATTGGACTACCAGAAAGCCATGATCAAAAACAGAACTTAGAAAGCATCTTCCAAGAAATTCTTAGGGAGAATTGCCCGGATATTCTAGAACCAGAGACCAAAATAGAACTTGAAAGGAGAATGGAAAGAGCAGCTTACTGCTTGGTGTAGATGGGCTGATGTGAACAATAAGGAGAAAAAAGTCAGTTACTTGACTCTTAATTTCCTTTTTTATTTTTCCTTACTAAGGACAATAATTTTTGTACAGGGGATAATGACAGTAAAATTGTTGATAGGGAGCTTAAGCACAATATAAAGGAAAAGATGATATGTGATCATTTAACGGTCCTCAATGAATTCAAGCCATAAGATTTGAATGAACTGCATCTCAGAGTATTGGAAGAATTGACAAGTATGATTGCTGAGCTACTAATAATATTCTTTGAAACACCTGGGAGAATAAGAGAGTATCATGTGACTAAAAGCAAGATAGTGCTGCTGTAATTTTCAAAACAGAGAAGAGGGTAGTCTTCAGATAATAGAACTATGAGCTTGACTTTAATTGTTGGAAACACCTAAGAATGCTTCATTAAAGGGATGGTTTGTAATCATTTAAAAAGTGAAACGGTGATCACAAAGGACCAATATGACTTCATTGAGAAGAGGTCAGGCAAAGCTGACATCATTTTTCTTTTTACTTTTTTGACAGAGTTGTTAGACAGGAAGATCAGGGAAATTGAAAGCATATCAAATCTGGATTTCAAAAAGGCATTTTATAAAAATTTCCATATTATCCATTTGGACAAGCTAAAGAGATCTGGATTACATAATAGTAGTTAGTTGAATTCAAAGCTGATTGAATAATTGGACCAAAGTGTAGTCATTAATGGAATCAAGATCTTCAAGAGAAAACTCAAGGATTTTACCATAACACTGTTATTATTTTTTTTTTTTGGCATTTTTATCAATGACTTCCATGATGACTGTAAGTAAGGAGGATTTTATTATCCTTTTTAGAGTTTAGTTGCTCAGGGTCCATTGCCATGCTGATGTCCAGCTTCTAGGTATTATATTACTCCCAGGATAGCCCAAGGATTTTAGATAGTAATTCCTAGAATCACAGACAATTCTATTGTGATTGTGTGGTAAGATGCAGGGGTGACATAATTGATATTTACTACACTTGAACAGAATGAAAATATTGCTAAAGTTAACTAGTGAGCTTAATGTTGGCAAGATGCCTTCTTTGTCTGTTGCCCTATTAAGCAAGTGGGCCCTGGTCAGTGAGTGGGGAAACCAGGGGGAAACTCCAGGTAATGCATAGAGGAATTCATGTACCCCTCCACCAGCTCTCATTGAGGCTTGAGGGGATTTGGCTGTTACTGTCTCAATTGACCTTATCAAGACGTAGGGGTAGCTGCCCCTTCTTCTCACCAGCTTCTGAAAGAAAGGTGATTAGGGAATGCCGTAGGAGCTAGTACTTCTATTATCAGCAACCTTTCTGAGAGTTGAATAAAGCTTATTATTAACTCCTTTGAAGGTGTCTGCCTGTCTGACCAGATCAAGAGTGAATCTATTAGAGGTTGGAGTCCCAAACCTCCAGTGCTTCTTGTGTGCTATCCGTGAACAATGACATTAATAGATTCTTTATCAGATTTTCAAATTGTATAAAATTGGGTAGATAGGTAAAATTTAGGATGACAATCAACTCTCTTTCTTGTGTATGTATGTGTGTGTATGTGTGTGTGTATGTGCATGTGTGTGTGTAGTGTGTATATATATGTGTGTACATACATATACATATGTGTGTACATACATATACATGTGTGTATGTGTATGCATGTGTACATACATATACATGTGTGTACATACATATACATGTGTGTACATATATATACATGTGTGTACATACATATACATGTGTGTGTGTGTGTAGCCACACATATACACATAGAATTTCATTGGGAAAAATAATGGGCTAAACCTAATAGGAATAAGTTTATTTTGATAAATGCAAAGCCCCATATTGTGTTTTTATCATCAGCTGAACAACAGTGGTAAGCTCAAGCACGGCTAGAAAGCATTTTTATTTGAAAAGGATCTTTTACATTTTAGTTACTCCAAATTCAATCTGAGCCTACAGTATAATATGCTATAGAAGATAACAATAGCTAGCATTTATAAAAGACTTTGCAAAACACTTTTATAAATTATCTTGTTTTATCCTCAAAGCAACACTGAATGGTATGTACTATTACTACCCCTATTTTGCATGTGAGGAAACTGAGGCACAGAGCATTTAACTGACTTGCCAGTAAGGTTCTGAGGCAAGATTCAGACTTACGTCTTCCTGACTTCATGTTCAGTGCTCTATCCACTATATCACCTAGCTACCTACAGAAGAACTTAGGCTTCATTAATAGAAATATAATATCCAGAATCTGGGAGGTGGTAGTCTTTCTCTGTTCTGCCTTGATGAGATCCTCCCTAGAGTTCTTTCTTTTGATCTGGGTATCTGGCACATAGTGGGTGCATAACAAATACTTTTTGATTGATGAGTGACATTGATATATTTGGTTGAGAACACATGAAATGGTGGTCACTACACTTTTTTGGAAATCATTTGAAGGAATTGGATGTGTTTCCTTGCAGAAGGGAAAATAGGTGTGGCTGTGGGGCATGATAGATATTTTCAAATGCTTTAAGTGTTGTTATATGGAGGAGGATGATAGACTTGTTTTGCTGGACCAGAGAAGGCATAACTGGGACCAAAGGAAAGTTACAAAGAGGTAGTTTTAATTTCAATGTGTGGGAAAATTAACAGAGGTGGTGAAAAGTGGAATGAGCTGCTTTATTGTAGTTTCTCAAATTTCAAATCTTCAAATAGGGACAAAATGGTTGTTGTAGAGGTGTTTCTTGTTCAGGCATTGATTGGATTAAGAAGAGTTTTGGATTAAACGAGCTCTGAATTCTCTTCCAATTTAGGTTTCTTGTTATTCTGTGAAAGTCATACTCCAGATAGGCTCTCCTACAAATATCCAGGGCAGCTAAGCAGATGCTAGTCTACTCTAAATTTCAGTTTTGTATGACTTAATGAAAATCCTCTCTGGCACTATTCTTTTGTGTTGCAGTTCAAACCCATGGACACCAAAAAGTTGTTGAGGTTTCATGATGTGTTGTGGTGGAATCATCTCAAAGAATTCAGAGTCAGACCACTCTAATCCAAATATAGGCATTTATTGAGATTGAAGCCTCTTATGAAAAAGGCTAAGTTCCAACAGGAACCAGCAGCTTTAGAGAAAGCAAGATGGATTTTTATAGGGTAAAGATGCAATTACACAACAGAAATTTACATAGAATAGAGGAATGTCATTAATATTAAAAAGGCAGGAGGATTTTATTAAGGGATTAGGTAATGGAGGAGTGGTCCCAACTATGGTTTGGTGGTTAAACATTCCGGTCATTTTGCCCTCCAACTGGCTAGCTATAGTGGTCCTGTCTGGTTAAGACAGATAGTTAGGTATTGTGGTCTTGTCTTGGGCTGGATGGATGATGTGATTGTGATTGAATACAAGAACACACCTGTTTCTGTGGGAATGGATCTGGGGGCAGTGACCAGATAGAAGCAGTAGCTAGGTTCCCATCATATGGACACACCTACTGTTTCTGTGGGAACTAAGAGTTCAGGGACATATCTGTTGTTCCAGTGAGCAGTGAGACATATATGAAGAAGTTAGGACATTGGAAGGGGGGAGGGGCAGGGTAGGTAGGTACAGTGGGCCTGCTGTTCAGTAGGGCCAGGCCTATAATGAAGTTAGAATACTGTGGCTAATGGTGGCTTTATTAGGATTCCATCATTTGGACCTTTGACAAGTCCATTCATCATATGTTTCTGAATTCTTATGGAATTATTAACAAGATCTACATGGAACCTATTTTCCTCCCCACCAAACCTGTCCCTTACTACCCTTTACCTAATGAGGGTACCACCATCTTTCACCCATTTTCATAATCTTATACTCATCCTCAGTTCTTCCATCTCTCCTTATCTTTTTCAACTACTTACAAAGTTTTGACAATTCTACTTCCATATCTTTTGCACCTATCCTTTCATTGCTAATCACAAAACCACCACAATCCCTTGATTTCATCACTCCTCACCTGGGTTTTGTAATGTCTTTATGACTGTTCTCTCACCATCCAGTCTGTTTGGTTCACTCTATAGATAAATACCAAATTGATATTTCTAAAATGTAGTTCTGGCAATGATACCCCAAAAGATTCAATGACTTGCTCTAATGCCTTGAGGATAAAATGCAGACTCCTCTGTTTGGCTTTTCACAGTATGACTCCAAACTATTTCTCCAGATTGATGTCACATAAACTGTATTCCAGCCATTCTAGCCTAATTGGTCTTCCCCATACATGGCAGTTTGTCTCCCACCTCCATGTCTCTGCCTTCTATATCTGGAATGCTCCCCTTCCTCATCTCTACCTTTTGAAATCTCTAGTTCCTTTCAATTCTCAGCTCAGATACCACTCTCTTTCTGATCATCTCTCCCCTGTGAAATTACTTGATATTCATGTAACCTATGTATTGAATGTATCTTTGAAGCCAAAATGTTACGTCTTTGAAGGTCAGTTAGATCATGTCACCCCTTCCTTCTCTTGTCAAATATCAGGAATATATTATGGTGTTGATGTTCCCATGAATCTACACAAATAGCCAACAGAATCTCAAACATACATTAAGGTTTCAAGTTAAAATTAGAAACTAAAAACATTCTAGTTCCAGGTGTGTTATGATAGAAGCTATTCTGTAGTAGGAAAATTTGTATCAATAAATCTTTTGTGTTGTATGGATTTTCAGGTCAGAGTCTTCTGAAAGGCTAATGAAATATATTCCTTGTGCATTTTTGCTTTGCTTTGTTTTCTAACTTGCTTAACACAGGTTTCATCAGGCATCATTTGGTCAATGAACTGGAAGTTAGAATGGGAGTCAGTAAAAAAAAAAAATTGCTGGGTGTAGCTCAGGCAGTGGAGACCCAGAGCAGCAGCAAGTTGATCTACCAACCACAAAGGCTATTCCCAGGCCTATGAATACAGGGCTGGGATCTGTCAGAGATGGGTAAGAGACAAATGCAGGGCCTACAGCAGTGGCTGCAACTACTCCTGGGGCTCCCAATTCATAGCCTGGAAATTTTAAAAGTGTCTATCTGAATTTCCAGGGACCAGGATGGGAGAATGAATCCCAGCTACTCCAATCCCCTGCTCTGACCCTGAAAACACAGAAATCATTGCCCCAGAGCAAAATTTTAAAATAGTGAAGGCTTGGGAGTCCTAGAGGAAGAGTGTGGCTAAGGTCCTGCCTCAAAATGGTTAAAAAATAAAATGCAAAGACAAAGACTCTAAAATCCTATTATTGCCAGCAGGAGGAAAGAAATTCAGAAGGAAACAGCATTGACTCTACACCCACAGCTAAAGCCTCAACAGGGAATATGAACTGCCCTCAAGCACAGAAAGCATTCTTAGAAGAGCTCAAGAAAATTTTGAAAACCAAATTAGAGAGGTACAAGCCAAAATGAATAATTCTTTTAAAATCAAAATTGCAAAATTAGAAAAAAAACATTACAATGAAGAAAACGGCCCCTTAAAAAGAAAAAAAATGTGTGAAATGGAAAAACACATGGAAAAGAAGCTTCAAAAACTGAGGAAAATAATTCACTAAAAATTGGAATCAACCAAATTGAAGCTAATGACTCTACGAGGCACCAAGAATCAGTCAAACAAAGTATCAAGAATGAAAAATTTGAAAAAGAGGTAAAATATCTCAAGAGAAAAATAACTGACCTCAAAAACAGATTGAGGAGAGATAATCTAAGAATTATTGGTCTACCAGAAAATCATGATGAAAAAAAGAGCTTGGACAACATCTTCCAAGAGCTCATCAAGGAAGACTTCCCTGAGATCCTAGAACCAGAGGGTAAAATAGAAATCGAGAGAATCCACTGGACAGCTCCTGAAAGAGGTCCCAAGTTGAAAACTCCACAAAATGTCATAGCCAAATTCCCCCCTCAAACAAATGGGGCTCAAAATCTTGAGATAAGGAATGAAAGTCTCTTCTCCCATATCTACTCCCTGCTGAAATTAGACATAGAGCTGTCCCTGCCCCCAAGAGATCCCATTTTAGAGGTCTGTTCTTTAGCTGGCATCCAGAGCTTGGTCATCACCAATTCCAGGAGGTCCCATTTGAAAGGTCAGTTCTTTAGGTGGCATCAGGAGCTTGGTCAATGCCAGGTCCAGGGGTGACACATTACAGTCATGGACAGGGGTGACATTTGACTTAAGTGATCAGGCATCTGTAGGTGGATGATACTAAACCCTCAGGAAACAAATCTTGTAAACAAATTTAACAGACAAAAAGGCAAAAAGAAAACAGATATAGAATCAGCCATACTTTTGGAGTTCATGAACCCACTATCATAGCCTCATGTACAGTAGAATATATGAGTTAAGGGTACAATTTGGTAATCATATTCTCTTGAATAAACAACAGTTACAGTATTTGATCTGTTTTTCCAACATATACTTAGATTAATATGCGGTCTGTAATCCCATCTGTGTATTTCTTTAATCTGAGGAGGGGCTTGGTAAATTTCCTATTTCTCCCTGAAAGTGTGACAAACATGGATACAAGGATTCAGGAGGATCTGTAGGGACAGTCCTCACTTCCTTATTCTGTCTAATATTAAGCCTCTTTTCTTGGTACATTTAATATTGTTCATTAGTTGGAATACCATCAATTCTTCCAAAATCTATCCCTGCTCCAAATAGAGCAATAAACAATTCTTTTCTTTTATGCTGACTATTTACTCTTCTCTCATGAGGAAATTTATCTTTTCCCCATTCTCCTAAGTCACTTAGCTTTGAAATCTTATCCAGCACCTCCAAAAGAGGGTGCCCTATTTACCAATTAGTAGAGTCAGAACTAGGTGCTTATAAGCAGGAAGAGCTGTCTTCATTATGATATTTCTATGACAAATTATTAAGGGGATACCATGATATTCATTTGCATTTCTAACCATGGTAACAGTTTTCATTACCTCCTCCTTTAACTTCTTCATGTGGTGCCTAAGAAAATACCAGGGTCTTTTTCCACTAGGCCACATAGAATCAGCAGAATACATTTTATTGCATCCCTTGGCAGCTAAAGCTAACAGATTGGTTGTATTGCTACCTCCTTGAATATGGTGATCTCTAAAAGCTTGCTGTACAAAAGAATTCTGACTAATACTTATAAATTTCAAGCAATCTATGCTGTCTACCCATACTCCTCTGACCCCTTCATTACTAATTCTCACCATCCAAGACGCTAACAGTTCTGCAGTCCTTTGAGTGAAGCCACTTAATGTATCAGTAACCTCTTGCTGAGTCAAAGCCTCAATTATCTCCCTGAACTTTGTTTGGCCTCCCTGATTCTCCTGCTTTCTTCTCGTATGGGGCAAACTTCTACCCTTGTAAAAACCTCATCATTTAACATTGTATCATTTACCACCCACACAACTCTCCTGGCAGACACTGCCAGGGCAAATAGGTTCAATCTCTTTGAAAACTGTATGAACCTTCTTCCTGTTACTTTTCTGCTTCTTTTTCTGAGCCAAATCCACAACAGCCCTCTCTTCCACCACCTGAGACCCTCCATCTTTCTCTTCTTAAGGAGAGCCCAAATGCTGTAACACAGAAAATTTCTCATTCAAAATAGCTAATTTCTTCTCTATTTGAATTTTTTCTTATAACAACTTGTCTCTGCTTTTACATATAATACAGTAATCTGTTAGTAAATCCCAGCCTCTTCTACATACTCCTTCTAGTTTTCTCCCTGGTTTTATTGGTATTCCTTGAAAACATATTTCTAAATCTCTAGGTTCTCCCTTCTGTAGCTTCAGTTCCCAGTTTTCACAAGGCCTGTACTTTTAGCCCATTCTTTCACAAGGGAGGAATAAGGTAAATCCTCCAATCGTGGATATCCATTTCTTCTTCTAAGTCCCTTACACCTCCAAATAGAGGTCTAATATTTTGCAATCCCATCCTCATGGCCAAATGTAATGCAAAGCAATATTCACAGCACCAATAGCAATTGCATATATGCCAGTATAATTTTCAGTCACAAAATATAATAGACTCTCCATATAGAAGACAGAAGCAAAACATTTATTCAGACAAATCCAAACAGCAGAAAGTCAATACCATCATAGCAACAAAGAAGTGAATACACCATAGCACAGCATGAAGTCATACCATCCTTTAGACTTCTCATAAACCCACACTTACAACCCTAGCTGTTTTCATGGGTATGTGCTCTCCTCCTTCCAGCTCTAACTGCTCTGACACCCAGCTTCCTATGAGCTGTGCTCCATCCTTCAGTAAACTTCTCCCACCATAGGCTCATGTGATTGCATTCAGCTTATTAGGGGGAAGGGAAAAATCTTCAAAGGACAGATGGTCTTCAAATACCCTTAGGCTTATTAAGGGACAGGGAAGATCTTCAAATTCCCATTATCGTTACATGCCTGCACACAGTAAACAATTAGTGTCTGTTGACTTGACCAGGCAAAAAAAGTTTAAACCCTCTTCCATATGAAAGCCCCTGTAACATTTGAAGATAGCCATCTTATCTACTCCCTTCTTCATGTGAAACACCTCTAGTTGTTTCAGCTAATTCGAATACAGCATGATCTCAAGTCCCTTCAACAACCTGATTTCTATTCTCAGTATATTCTCTCCCCCACTGATGTTCTTCCTAAGATGGGATTCCCAGGGCTGAACACAGAACTCCTGATATATACAGACTGGCCAAGGCAAAGTAGATCAGGGTTGTCCCTGATCTTATACTAGTCACCAAACCTCTAGCAATGCAACCTAAATTTGCATTATATTTTTTGCTACCATATCACACTATTGAGGGATAGTATGCCAAAGTGGACAAAAAAGCTGGTCTTAGAGTCTAGATGACCTGGGGTCAAATTTTACCTCTCGTTTACCCTGGCTATGTGACTCAGGGTGCAATATATATTTCCAGTGCCCTGTGAAACACTCTAACAATCTAAATACTAGAGAAAATCTGAATCTGAATTGGTAGAATAAGTTCCTCACCCAGAGTTGCTGACAGATAAAATCACAAGGGTTTTTTTTTTAATTTTGTTTTTATTTTGTTTTATTGAACAATAAAACATTCAGATTATTTTCTAACTTCTAGTAACATTTCCTCCATCTTGTAGTTGAGAAATTGATTGTTTTATTTTAAAACAACTATAAGACTCTATGTGCATTCCCATTAAAGTTCATATTATCACAGTTGGCCCAACATTTGTAGCCTGTCAAGATCTCTTTCAAACTCTGATGGTTATCTAATGTTTTAGCTCTCCATTCCAGCTACATGTCATTGGCAAGTCTGATAAGCATGCCATCTCTTGGCACTGACTTTTATGTTACCTAGCACAGAGTCAGTCAAACATGAGGGCAATGTAGTACAGATGTCACTCCTACTTGATACTGAAATATCTTAACAGCTATATTTTAGGACTCTGATAGTCAAACAATTTCAAATCTATTTAACTGCAGTTTCATCTGGCCAATAGGTTTCCATTTTATTTTTCTAAAAGGATGTGATGAAATACTTAGTCAAACATTTTTGCTAAGATCTAGGTAAGTTATTTCCACAACATTCTCCAGGAACTCTTTCAAAATATGAGATGATCTGTTATTGATGAAGCTATGCTGATTCTTGGTGATCACAGCTTCCTTTTCTAAATGTTCAATGACTATCCTTTGAATAATATATTCTAGTATTTTGGTAGCAATCAAAGTCAAGCTTGCTGCTCTCCAATTTACCGACTCCAATCCCTTTACTTATCTGAAAATTGTGACATCATTTTCTCTCTCCAATTTTGCAATGCCTTTCCTATTTTCTGGGATAATAGTTACTAGGCAATTTTGTCCACTACTTCTTTCAGTACCCAAGAGAATGCATCAAAAACAGACTGATGCTCTATTACTTATTTCCTACTTATATTAGAATTCATTTTCTTATTAACTGCTTTTGGTTATTTTTTTCTAGTCCAAACTGCATTCATCTTGGCAGAAAAAAATAGAAGCAAAATAAATTGGAACATTTGTGCTTTCTCCCTGTTTTTAGTTATTGTCTTGTTCATTATGAACAATATTTCTATTCCTTCTTGATTTTCCTTTTTCCCTAAGGGAAAACAAAAATTCATTAATTTCCTTGTCAGCTTCAGATAAGCATGAAATATTTTTTAATGTGCCAAATTTTATTTTTATTCATTAGTTTGAAATGATCAATATTTCACCCCTCAAATCTATGTTTATGATAGAAAGTTCACCTTGAGCTTACCAAAGTTCTTACTAATTAACATTTCAATTTTTTTGTGTTTTCTTTCTTTGTAATATGTTTTCAGTATTTTATTTTTCCCCAATTGCATATAAAAATCATTTTAACATTCATTTTTAAAAACTTGAGTTCCAAATTCTTTTCTTTCCTCCTTCCCCCCACCCCCGCTGAGAAGGCAAGCAATTTGATATAGGATATACATGTGTAGTCATGCAAAACATATTTCCACATCAGTCATGTTGTGAAAGCAAACACAGATGAAAAAACTCAAGAAATAAAGTTTATAAAAAGTATGCTTCAATTTGTATTGAGACATCATCAATTCTTTCTCAGGGGGTGGATAGGAGTTTTCATCTTAAATCCTTCAGAGTTGTCTTGCATTGCTGAGAACAGCTAAGTCATTCACAGCTGATCATCTTATGGCATTGCTATTACTTTGTACACAGTACATGCCACTTTGCATCAGCTTCTGTAAATCATTCCAAGATTTTTCTGAGACCATTATTTCTTATAGCACAATAATATCCCATCACAATTACATGATATGGTGTGCTCAGCCATTTCCCAATTGATGAGCATCCCCTCAATTCTCAGTTGTTTGACACCAAAAAAGACATGCTATAAATATTTTTGTATATCTAGGTCCTTTTCCTTTTCAATTTTTATCTTTTTGGATGCAGATCTAGTAGGGATATTGCTATCTCAAAGGGTATTCATGGTCTTATAGTACATTGGGCATAGTTTCAAATTGCTCCAAAGAATGGTTGAATCAGGTCACAACTCCCCAACAGTACATCAGTGTCTCATTTTTTTCCACATCCCCTTCAACATTTGTCATTTCTCTTTTCTGTCCTACTAGCCAAACTAATAGGTATAAAGTAGTACTTCACAATTGTTTTAATTTCCATTCCTTCAAGCAACAATGTTAAAGCCTTTTTTCATATGGTTATAGACAGCTTTGATTACTTCATATGAAAACTGTTCATATCTTTTGATCAAGTATCAATTGGGGAGTCTCTTAATTTTATAAATTTTACTCAATTCTCTATATGTTTGAGAAATGAGAGCCTTAGCAGAGAAATTTATTTCTAATTTTTTCACAGTTATGATTTCTAACTGTATTTTACTCTATCCTTTTCCACCTTTTGTTTATTCTATTGTCTCTCTCCTTTCACCCTGTCCCTCCACAAAAGGTTTAGCATCTGACTACCACCTTCCCCAATTGACCCTCCCTTCTATCACACCCCTTTTTCTTCTCCCCTTCTCCTCCTACTTTCCTGTAGGGTAAGACAGATGTTTATACCAAATTGAGTGTATATATTTTTCCCTCTTTGAGATAATTCTGATGAGAGTAAGGTTCAATGACTTCCTCTCATGTCCGCCATCTTTCCCTCCAATGGAAAAGTTTTTTCTTGCCTCTTTTATAAAACAATTGTGAAGTACTACTTTATACCTATTAGTTTGGCTAGTAGGACAGAAAAGAGAAATGACAAATGTTGAAGGGGATGTGGAAAAAAATGAGACGCTGATGTACTGTTGGGGAGTTGTGACCTAATTCAACCATTCTTTGGAGCAATTTAAAACTATGCCCAAAGTACTAAAAGACCATGCATACCATTTGATATAGCAATACCTCTACAAGATCTGCATCCAAAAAAGATAAAAATTGAAAAGGAAAAGGACCTAGATATACATTGGGTAGATATTTATGGAGGTTTATAGATGTACATAGACAATCACTGCACTGAGGAGAAAGACCTCGAAAAGCTGAGATCTAGATTTGTAGAGAGAATATCCTTTGAAGAATCAGGATATGAGAAGGGCATTGCCTATGAAGTCTCTTTGGGTCAAAGGTCCTTATCCTGGAGTCCGTGAATTTCTTTTTAAAAGTATTTTGATAACTGTATCTCAATATAATTGGTTTCTTTTTATTATATATTTATTTAATATATTTAAAAACTTTCTTCTGAGAAGGGAGGTAAAGGTTTCATCCTATTGCTAATGGCTCCATGCCCCCCCCAAAGTGTTAAGGATCACCACTGGTGAAACAAATAGCCTGCTTTCACCAATAACTTAAAAATAAAATGGGAGACTATCTGCTCCCCTTACCAGTTTTTCTTTTCCTCTGGACACCATTATGAGTAGGCTCTAGCCCTGTTTAGTTCCCCAATGAAAATATTTTTGGTTTGCTGGTACTGAATGAATCACTGAGTTCTGCCTGTCCCATTGGACTATGTGAGGGCCTCCCTGCTGTCCTTTCATGTCTGAACAAAGGACACATTCTCACTGTCACAGTCTCAGGACTGAAGTGCTAAAATGTGGGGTCCAGGGGTGAAATCTATATAAAATGGAAACAGAACCTCCTTGGATGTCCACAGCTAAAGGTTTAAGGAGCTCTGTAGTCTGTGATAAGTTACCTCATGTAGCCTTCAGGCCTTTCAAAACACTGCCTCCACCATGGTTTTCTAGCATCTGCCTTAAAAAACAATCTCTTTGAATATTTTTTTTTCCTAGTGGGAAGCCAACATTGCCTATTGCCATTATTACATTAGGAATGACCTTGTAATTACCAACACAATCTTCAGACTTCCCCTAACAATTGTATGTTAATTGAGCATTTTCAGCTCCTGTTATTTGAGGCCAGGCACTTCCAAACTCCCTTAAATCAAGCACTGCATTTTGCAAGTGCCTTGATGTATTTTATTACTTAACCTCATTCCTTTTATGTGTAGAGAATTGTTTTGATTAAATAATTATGGATTGAGAATGTTAGCTACGATGAAGAAATAAAGGATTGGACCATATGAAAGCAAACACATTTTTAAAATGGTTCTACAATATAGAAATGTATATTTTGAATATATTGAAAATAATCAGTTATGCTAAAATAAACCTGAATTATATAAATACAAATCACATTAATTTCTGCATAAATCATCTTTTCAATTAAGATTTTAAACTGAGACATTTTTAGAAGTCTTTACTAATCAATTATTTTAATGCCCTAAACTAGGAAAGGAAAGTTTAATTTTTTTTTATCATTTCTTTTCAGTACATAGCAAATAATTAGAACTTCAATAATCATGGCACCTAATAAGTTTCATCTGATGGAATTATTTCTATTTTTAGGTTGGATTGTAAAGTAAGATCTAAATAATGAGGTGTATCAGATGGTGCTCCCATATACACATTTGTTCCCTTCATTCAGTAGCTATACAGGAAAGACTGTATTCATCTGTCTCTATCCATCTAGTTTTGAAGCATACAGCAAAGTAGACATAGTAAACTTTTATAAACCTGACTTTTATTTTTATATACACAAATCATTATTTATTTATTTATTTCCTTCCCTTTTAAATGACAAGTTCTTTTTTTTTTAGATCTAGACCCATTGAGCTTTAGATTTTCAGTTTCCCTAAGTATAAATAGGGATTAAAAATAGAAATAAGAATTTTTTTTCCTGATTTGAAGTTATAATCTTTTATTTTTCTTGTTAAATTTCTCACAAACTATGCTAAATGTTATCTACTTCTTTTGTGAAGTTGACTCTCAATCATTATTAAAGTGGATGACTTCAATGAGCAAATTCTAATTTGTTTTTTTGGGGGGGAGGGGGAGAAGAAGAGATGGGCATGCAGAGACCAGGACAGAAGCCCTATACTGCTGAGCTTAAGTGTGTTTGACCATATCTGGCTGACTGAAATATTTTCTCAAGGAAGTATTCATTCAGTTAATGTCCTGAAGGGTTAAGAAAACAGAAACTCATAGTTTTACAGAGCTGTTGTTATGGAAGTTGCCAAGGAAACCATCACTGGAATGTTTAAACGTGTTGTTTCTCCCCCAAACCCACAGGAGTGTAGCTTGAGTGTCTTAGTGTGCCCTAATCCTTGCAATTAGCTGCTATGTGGTAGGGCTTATGGGGGGGTGGGGGATATGGGAGGGGGAAAGGGAGGGGAGGGCTGCAGAGATAAGATGCCTGCCAGTAGCTCCCAGAAACAGTCCCACCACATTGGCCAGCTTTAGTTTGTGCATCACACACATTACGTTAGGCATTGGACAATCATGAATATAATAGAAGAAGCATTTAAAAGCCTTCTCTTAAGGTTCCCCCCCCCCCCCAAACATGGAAGTGAATAGTCTGTTTGAATGTCTCATCAAATTTAGATTAAGGGTGGCTTTCTGTTAAGGAAGACTGTGGTGCCCCAAACACTCACAGGCATTGTGTAAAAGAGGGGAGATACTAGCTGTGGGAATATTTCAGCTTGTGGATGTCTAAAGGAAGATCATCAAAGGGAATGCTTCTTAGGGACACACTTG
This sequence comes from Pseudochirops cupreus, assembly GCA_028627135.1. Taxonomy (NCBI): domain Eukaryota; kingdom Metazoa; phylum Chordata; class Mammalia; order Diprotodontia; family Pseudocheiridae; genus Pseudochirops; species Pseudochirops cupreus. The sequence continues at coordinate 49,909,506 of CM053580.1, forward strand.
TAAAACACATTGCACATCTGAACTTGTAACTTGTATCAGCAATTTGACATTATCAGATGTTGCAAGATACTTGAAAATCATTTCTGAATTCTTAATATAGCTTGAATAGTTTAAATAATTGCCTTGAGAGGAAAATAGATACTGGGAGATTCAAGAATACTCAAAATGTATTTGCACATATAATCACTTTCTCTATTATTATACACATCCAGAAAAGTATATCACCATATCCATGCTGTGATATTTAAATAGTGATATAAATTGACTAGATCTCACATTGCATACATGTATATGTCTGTATAGAGGCACATATATTCATGTGTGTACATATATGTTTATATGCATACATATGTGTATGCATTGAGCACTTACCAGAGTCCACTTTCTAGTGGAAAAGCACCAACATGTGCATATATATGTATGCATGCATATGCATATACTTAGGTATACATGTAGGTATATATACACATATGTTTTATGTATAATAGATGTATCCTTACAGGCACATTATATACAATTTTGCACACATACATGTCTATGCACATGGGCACAAATCATGTCAGTTCACATGTTGTGTGTATGCTCTTGAATGTCTGTACACATGTGTGCAAGCATGCGACACCTGAATGTACATGCATGTTTATTTGTGTGCATGTGTGCATTTATATACCTAAACACATATACATGTATATAAGCATAAAAGGTATTAACCCTTGAAAGTATACATAAACTTTTGGGATATCTTATACATGCATATATACATATGAATATGTACATAGATGTATACATATATGTATGCATTTGTATATTATACATATATAATGCTTCTAGGTAGATTTGTTGTTTCTCTTTATAAAATGTAGCCTCCTTGAAGAATTAGGGACTATTTGTGTTTGTTTGATTTTGTATCTCTAGTACAGTGCTTGGGACATAATAAGTGCCTATTAAATCCTTGATTAATAT
>CM053580.1:49920161-49942956 GCA_028627135.1 Pseudochirops cupreus
CTCTATGTCACTTGTAGCTCATTTATTCCCTCCCCCCATCCTTTACCCCACCCCACCCCACCCCTTAAGCTTAGCTCATTTGCTTGCTATGTAAAGTCTGCAGACCTCGCTTAAGCACTCCACGTTGAGATCTCCGAGCAAGTTTGATTTGAGGTTGGGACTTGAATGCCTACGGTATTCAGATTAATGTTTGGATTTGTCCAGACACATCTGGGGAGAGGGAGAGGACAATCAATTGTAAACACAAGGATCCTTGCAAAATAACTTACAGGTCTTCTAAAGAACTATGGACATAGATCAATACACATTCACTTCCTCAATGCATTAGTAAAATGAACTGAATTGGGTGCAAATAGTAAAAAAAAGTCCAACTCTACCGCTCACACACATATTAATACTGCGCTTTTTTCTATTGTTATTGGTATAATGTTATCATATTAGACAAAGAAAAAAAAGCCTCATAAAAAAGGAAGACCCTGAGCATACTTCCCAGCTGCCATAAGGTTTTTCCTCCCCTTTCTTCCAAAGAGAGCCCTAAGAGAACAACAAAAAGCGTGGCCTTTGATTGGCCCCAGAATCCTTACGCCCCAGTTTGTTTGGATGATATAAAACGGTAATTATGGTATTCAGAGCTGCTATATAGGGGGCCTCTTCGGGGAAGCCACCGCTGAGACATCAAGATGTGCCCATTTGCGCCCCCTTCGGTAGCGCCTTACAATGCAGTGCAAGCTCTCTTGGGAAGGAGCCCCACCAAGTTTTTACAGAACCCGCCCCCCCAAACTGGGTGACTTCCCCGGCGCAATGGAAAATGCATGTGCGTGTTGGGCGTGCTGGTCGGCGTTAATGTACAAGGTGTGCCCCTCTGCTTAATGGAGTTCACCCAGTGATGTAAACATGAACTTCACCCGAAAGGCGTGGGTGCGTGCGTGTGTGTGCGTGTGTATGTGTGTATGTGTGTGTGTGTGTGTGTGTGTGTGTGTGTGCGCGTGTGTGTAAAAACCCGACCTTCTCCAGCCTTTTGTCAACATGCCTACTTACTGTAAGATGGGGTATATGCTAACTAGGAGCTCCCATTCTCCACACCCCGCGCCCCCTCAAAAAAATAACAGCCTGGAAAACGAGGCTGCTGCCCGCACAATCTATAATATTGATGATCAATTGGGCTGTTCAGGCATTAGTACCGCAAGAATGTGTCTGGTTGGCGAAATCGCTTTGTTTGCTTAAGTTCCCAGAGTTCAATGAGGTCATTTTCTCATCTTCCCTGGGTTTTCTGTATTTTCCACCGACCTGCAAGCCTCAAACAACACCCTCTTTCTTCCCATTAGAAATGGAAACACGTCCTCTGCAGGAATTTTCCACTTAATAGCAGCCGCTTTTCTACGAGGGGCCTCAGCACACCACCACTGCAATGCTGTATTTCTTTCCAATGTAGTTTGACATTTTGCAGCCAGCACAAGGAGCTGTATTCAGTCATTACGGTTCCCCCAAAGCCCCTCCCCTCTGCTTCTTTCTTTTCCTTTTTTTAAATAATGCACACATTCGAGCAATTTCTGGAAAAATAGCTAGGGCCTTTAAGCGACGTTTTGTTTAATTAGTTGTTATGTCACTGTCAAAGAATCAGGATCCTTCCGATCACTTTCTCCTCCCCTGAAACCTTCTCTCCCTGAAACCCTTGTCAAACCCCCACCAGTCCCCTGCATTGTGACTTGGTAAACACTTATGCCTGCTGCAGATAGTTTCCTGTAATTGTTTGCCTCTGTGAATTATTTCCTTTGCATAATATTTACAAACTATACATCACTGCCTGACACCATGGTAAGAGGGGACACAGATTGCTTATAATCACAGCAGTAAACAAGGAATGGGGAACATCAGCTTTAAAATGTGTTAAATGACCTGTCTGGAAACAGCAGCATTTGCAAATGTTTACAGTTAAAATGCTGCTGGGTCTCCCAAACATAGCAGTCTGAGACCAAAATGAAAACCCAGAGATTCCGTAAGGACCTCTCAAACCATTTGGGAGCCTAGGGGGAGAAGAGGGATAGGAATTTGAGGGGTCAAATAAAGGGTACATTCAAAGGAAAACAATGCTGAACCTCTCGAAAGCAAACTGCTACACATGGAAACACATGTATTTATATAATTTCCTCTTCCAAACTCAGGGAAAAAGTGAGCCCTGTTGTTTATTGTTAGAACAGAGTCTCCCCTGTCTGCACTGAGTGGTAGAGTCTCAGACAGCAAGGTCCCAGTAGGTCAGACTGGCACATTGAATTGTGTATCAAATGGAACTGGAATTTTGGAGAATGGGGGGAAGGGAGGAAGAGAGGGATTTGTTCAGGCTGGGAGGGTGGGCCTCTGGAAAAAAAAAGGGGGGTAGAGAGAGAGAAAGATTGATGATTTGCAGGACACCTAGGGTATTTCTTTCAGGGGGTATTACTTCCGCTTTTAGCCAGGAACAAGGGCTGGGAGGAAAAAAAAAACTGCAGGGGCTGACAGCTTTGTGCTGATCAAAGGGACCCAGCCTTGAATGCCTTGCTTTGCTAGCTTTTTATTAGAAAGAGAGGAGTGCTCCTTTGCCATTCTAGAGGGGAGAGAAGGGATTAAAGATCAAATAAAAGGAGACCTGTCTAACTTCTTTGTTGAGAAGGATATATATATTTTTTTAAGGATGCTGTCCACTACATGACCACCTCGTCCTTCTCCTACCCCCCCTTCCCCCCTACAACAACAAGGAAAAGAAGGGGAGGAAAGAGACGTGGGTTTTGTTTTTGCTTTTGTTGTGGTTGTGGTTGTTTTTAAAGCTCTATAAACCCTAACCTTTTCTTTTCCTTCTATGGGCACTTCTCTTTGCTCAGTCTCTGCAATTTTGAAAATGAACAATTGCTCTATAAAATTTCATTTATTTATTTATTTTAAATGTGGAGATGCCTCCCTTTGGGAAGCTTAGTTGGAAAACTCTTTTTGAGCCTGATTAACCTAGGAAAGAAGTTTAACTGCACTGCTGGGATTCTATTAGGCTCATCTGTTCACATGGATGAGAGGGAAAGGTGTTAAAAATGCACTTCACTTGTGTAAGTGATCTTATGTTGTAAAAATGATTACCCCCAAAAGCATAAGGAAGGATTAAGGGGCCACGTCTACATTGGGGAAAAGGCATTAAGTGTTTTATTAGCATTAATAAAGGTATTGATCTCACAATACACCCATCAGGATTGTAGCCATCAGGCCAACACATAAAGTACATGCTCTTAAGTTGGTGAAATGTGATCTTAATACCTAGGGTTAAGATGAAGCTGTCAGACAGCTTGACTGAACTTGAGAAAGCCTGTGTGTATGATGATATCTTCATTTTGGATTAGAGTGAGTTTTGCCTAAAAAAGATTACATCAGTCTGAAAACTTCTAGGAACTAATGTCTCGATGGCTGAATTCAGAGAATTGCTTTTTAAACCCCAGAATCCAAATGAAAGCAAAACAAAACTGCCTACCCCCTTCCCAAACAACAACAGCAACAACTAGCATCTGGTTGCTTTCAGGACTCTTAACACTTGTGAGGTTTTTCTTTTTTCTTTTTTCTTTTTCTTTACGTAAGGGAGAGAAGTGGGTCACTTAAGCAAATACTTAAAACTCATGTTTTTCCCAACTGATACACTGTGGTGAGATAGAGACATTATATCTTTGTGCTTTGTAACACTTTTCACAAAATCACAGAAAGTTAGAGCTGAAAGAGATCTTAGAAGGACCGTAACTAGTCATTTTTACAACCTCAACAAGCTTCTTGAAAACACCTCATCAAATCAACATTTTAAGATAAATCAAGCTGGAGGAGGCAGATGGGGAAGAGAAAGACTGTGGGACACTGCCCAGTAAGGGGAGAGGCAGAGGCTCTGAGGCAGCCTGAAGCCTGGCAAGAAGATGACAAAGTGGGCTTAGGAAGAGCTTACCTGGAGTGTAGCCTTTTGTGCTGGGGGGGGGGGGGAAGATGGGAGTGGTGGGAGAGGAAAAGAGCTCCGTTGGCTTTCTTCCTGTTTCACATAATTATCCTTGCTAGGTAGGTGCCAGGTTATTTCTATACTGCTGAAGGAATGGACTTCCTCTAAATTTGGGCACCTGGGCAAAGTCCCAGTTCTCCCACCTTAGTTGCTGCTTTAGAGCACAATGATTATCTCTCTACTCTATTTTACATGAGAAGATATTAAATGACTTGTCCTAATCAACTAATCCCACAATTAAAAGTTGACTAGAATCAGTGTTATAATCTGTGTGTGTGTGTGTGTGTGTGTGTGTGTGTGTGTGTATTTGATGGGAGAAGAGAACAAAGAACCTTATTTACTGAGTATAATTGCAACTGGAGAGGAGTCTGGAACCATTTTGCTGAGGATCTAGTCACCATGGCATGGCTTGCTGTTCTAAAGCCCAAAACACCTGGGGTAGGCAGAGGCTGTGATACTAGTGGGAAGATAAGCACTAAAAAAGGGCACCATGACTATAGAATTTTAGGAAGGGATATTTGAGGGCTAATGAGAGAGTGAAAGTAGTTGTACCATACACTAAAAGACAATGGAGGATCATTGTGGAGAGGAGCACCCTCCCTATCTGTGCTAGCACCCTGGAGTACATATCAGGCTGCTCACCTTATTTATGACCGTTTCAATAGTCTTCTGATTCCAAGTGTCTGTCTGTCTGTCTGTCTCTTCCCCTTCCCCTCATTTACTAATAGTTTCTGTTTACTATGGAAACTCCCATGTATCAGATTAGCACTTTAGTAAGCAAAAGAAAACACCTATATTTCATATTCTACCTGACAGATTAAAAACTTGTACTATGAGTTTTTATTACTTGAAAGACTTATCTATAGTAAAAAAAAAAACAAACAAAAAAACAGCCCAACAACCACTTAAAATATTATATGGTTTAATGATAGGAATTTGAATTCTATTTCCTCTTAATTTGTCTAAGTACAGTGTGTTCTTCCCTAAGGCTTCCACAATGGAAAACATTTTCAGGAAAAATATCTTGTTATATGAAAAGATAATAAAACTATCTATTCGATGAAAGTCATAAAGGAATCCTTTTTGAGTTTTTTTTTTTTTAAAGTATAGAGGCATCTCAAATGAGGCTTATTCTAGCAGAACTCCATGGGTCCGGGTTTATACAGCTGGGCAAAACAAGACACGTCGTCTAAACATTTAGTCTTTCTGTTTCCTTGAAAGTCGTCTTAATGGCTCTCTCATTTGGACTGATGTTTTCAGGCCTTTATTATGTAGCTAATCCAGACAGGATTTGAACCTATCTGACTATCAAGAATGCTTTAAATAAAACTCCAAATAAATTGTAAGCTCTTCGAGGGTTGAGAATGCTTTTGCCTTCCTTTGTATCCTTGCTGATTGGTATAGGGCCTGTCCCTTAGTAGGTACTTTCTTTATAAGGGCATATTGACTTGACTTTATCCAGTTGACTGTATGTAGATTATTAAGGTCTGAAAATGGTTAGCAGCTTTGAAGGACTACATAACTGTGAAAAAATGAAGTGTTGTGAAGAATGAAGCAGAGGAAAGGAAGGAGATTATTTTAGAGTCACATTTAATTAAATCAACAGATATTCGTCTGGTGACCACTATCTACATATAAGTCACTGGCGATAAGTGGTTAAAAAAGAAATAACAAACTGCTTTTAAGGAATTTACATTTTTTGTCCTGTGATGATTATGTTTACTGCAAAATGTATTCTAGAACATTTATTTGTATAAAATGTCATTTTTTTCTTTTATTTATTTTTTAATTTTCCCCAAGTTATATGTAAAAAACAATTTTTAACACTTATTTTTAAAACTTTGAGTTATAAATTCTCTTCCTCCCTCCCTCCCTCCCTCCCGCTCTCCTCATTGAGAAGGCAAGTAATTCGATATAGGTTATATATGTGTAATCATGCAACACATTTCCATAATATTCATGTTGTGAAAGAAAACATAGACCAAAAAAAACCTGAAGGAAAAAAAAGTAAAAAAAAGAGTGTGTGATACCATCCGTTCTTTCTCTGGGGATGGATAGCATTTTTCATCATAAGACCTTCAGAGTTGTCTTGGGTCATTGTATTGCTGAGAATGGCTAAGTCAAAATGTTAGTTTTCTAAAGGGGGGTATTATTGCAAAAATACATTTACTTATCAATGATTGATTAGAAATTGAAGTTAGAATGTCATATACAACTCTGAATCAATCAGGCAAGTAATAGTTATAGGATCGTAGACATAAAACTGGAAGGAAGATCAGAAGCCATCTAGTCCCATTCCCTCATTTTATAGCTGAAGCATCCAGGGTCTAGAAAGGTTAAAGAAATTGCCCAAGGTCACATAGACAGTAAATGTCAGAGGCAGGATTTTAGGATCACTGACTCTGGGGTGATCTTTGCATTGTGCCCAGCTAGTGGTCGCTTGCATCTCTTTTTGCCCCTCGTCTGGTCATTTCTCAAGGGAGTGAAAAGGTCGCTTTGTTTTCCTCCGTATTCAAAAATCTCTGAACACCAAGCAATTCTAAGAACCTTCCGCTTGCTTTCAGTACCAAAGGATTCACACTCCTGCCAAACTCAAGGTCAGATCAATAACAAGAGCTGACGTTGATAGAGTGTTTTCCCGGCTATAAAGCACTTCTAACTTAGCTCGTTTGATCTTCATAACAATCCTGTGAGGTAGGTCAGGGAAGATGGTTTCAGGTTCTGGTTAGGTGAGCTAGCTGAATGTGTGATTTAAAGGCAAAGTATACTCAGAATAAATTTAGACAATAAGAAAAATAAATATATGTCCAAAATGAAATATAAAAAGGCCTTATGATATAAGACATTACTGTCTATATTGTTTTTAGTAATAGTTCTCATGGAACTTACAGCAGCCCTTAATTATTATGATTTTCTGGTTAAAAAAGAAAAAAAGTACCCATGCTTATGTATGTATATGCCTATATGCATACATATATGTATATACATAAACATGTATGTATATATGTAGTTATGCTGAAAGTATATAACAGATAATTTATTTGCATCATGTTAATTTTGGTAATCCTGTGCTGCAGCATTGAATACATACACACAAATATGTGTGTATTATATGCTGCATATTATATGAAACATTTTCTATTATATTAAGTATGTTTTGCATTATATATTATACATATAGACATATCATATATGTATATATAGACATACTATATTCATACACACACAAACATAACTAGGTAACACAGTGGCTAGCTAGAATCAGAAAGTCAGAAAGACTCATCTTCCTGAGTTTAAATCTGGCCTCAGACACTTAATAACTGTGTGGCCCTGGACCAGTAACTTCACCCTGTTTACCTAAGTTTCCTCATCTGTAAAATTATCTGGTGAATGAAATGGCAAACCACTCCATTATCTTTGCCAAGAAACCCCCAAATTGGGTCATGAAGAGTCAGACACAAATGAAAATGAATGAACAACAACATATATGATTTTGTGTAGATAGATATACATAGATATAGATAGATATAAATGTATCTATATCTTTCTATCTACACATGTATATATGCATATATGTATAATATGTGTATGTGTGTTTATATATGTATATGTGTGTGTACACACACACACACACACACACACACACACACATACCTATACCACTAAGAATAGTGTTTTAAATTGCTCCATAACATGTCCCCCTTTCTGCTTGTCCAGTATACTTCCTTCCATGTATTCTTGGATCCAGTGACTCTGGCCTCCTTGGTATTTGTCGCATGATCCATATCTCCTGACTGTTTTCACTAACCAGCAGTTCTCTCTTTCTTCATCCATGCCTTGTGAAATCTCTGACTTCTTTTAAGTTTCAGCTAAAATCCTGCCTTCTCCAGAAATGCCTTGCCCTATCCCTCTTACTTTTAGTGCCTTCCCTGTAAGCTTATTTCTGATTTATTTTGTCATTGTGTTTTCAAGTTGTTTCCCCCATTAGACTGTGAGTACCTTGAGAGCAAAGGCTTTACCTTTCTTTGTATTTCCAGTTTAGTCTAGTGCCTGGTTTATAGTAGATGCTTAATAAATACTTGTCTCCTTGTTGATTACCTTCAGCACTTAGACTGGCTAAAAATGGCCTGCTGCGAGTCCATTTCTTTTTGTGCATATGGTCTCCGAGTGTACATTATTATCTCACCATTAACAACAGCAAAAGTTATATTATTTTAAAGTGTCTTGTTTTTAGGCTATAATGCTTTCTGCAATGTATATTTTAGTTAAATGTCAATTTTGACACTACTTTCATGAGCAGCTTGCCTGGGGGTTAAGTCAAGGTTAGTGTCCTTCTTTTGTAGCAGCTGTGTTGATAGATCCATCCATCTATGTGCTTATATATCACTTATCTGTGGGTCATTGGGTCATTTGTTGCTTCCTATAAAATGTCATTTCTGGTAGAATTAATAGATTTTTCTACAGTAAGGTCAACTTCTATTTACCCTTTATCCTGTCAAAATAAATTTGGATTCAATGAATGGACATATATAATATGAATATTACTTGCAAGTTCAATCAAGTATCAAAAGCTAGAATACCTCTCTGGAGGATACTGATGTTAATTTTACACCCATTCAACTGCATACAGATATCTTTGCATAACATGAAGGGTATTCTGGTCCTGTTGGAAAACTGAACATATATGCTAACACTCCATCATTCTCTCATTTTCTGCTACCAATGTCTAAATTCATCAGTAATTGTTCAGTATTTGAAGAGTCTGCATAGATCAAAAGGGTAAAAATGGGTGACCTATGCACTGAGAATCATGAACTTCAGAATCTCACATTTCGAAGGTACTTTGGTGGTCATCTTTTCTAACTGTTAAATGAACAAGAATATTCTTTAAACATCCTTAGTAAGTCATCAGTCAACCGACAGTTGACAGTTCCTACTGATAAAAAACAAAACAAAACTATTACTTTAGAGGTCAGCCCATTCTATTTTTGGATGAGAGTAACAGGAAGTTATCTCTCCCTAATTCAACCCCAAATCCCCTTCCCTTTTACTTTCAATTATTTTTCCTGGTTCTGTTTCCCAAGCAAAGAAAAATAAGTTGAAACCCTCATCCATATGGTAGACATTCAAAGGCTTGATGAAAGCTTTCATGTCTTACTACCCTTCCCTACTCCAACCCTTCTCTTTTCCAGCCTGAGTATCCTCAGTTACATTGAGATCCTAGAACAACCTGGTAGATAACCTTCACTAGCCTGCTATAGATAGACCAGAGTTTGTCAATATCTTTATTAAAATGTGGCATCAAAAAATAAATGCCATATGATCATTGTGTTCTGAACATGGCAGAACACAGCAGTGGTTAGGGCACTTATTTTGAACCCTTTTTTGATCCTGTAATAAAGGCGTAATTTTAAGGGGAGTACTCTTTGCCATAGTGAAGATGGCAACCTATCTTTTGTTCATTCTTTTAGACTCTTGTCTATGTCCTCTAAGAGAAAATCTTCCACAGATGTTCTAAGTTGGAGGCTTTCCTCTAGATCTTTTGATTTTACATGTATACCATTAGAGCACATGGACTTACTATTTATTAACAATCTTTTTTCCTATATGACCAGCCTATCTACTCTAAATGCTTTAAACATTTGCCTGTGGACCCACATGTAATCTCCTGAAATGGCTTCCTATTTTATTCCTATTAAGACTAGTTTCTATTTGTAACATTAATTGCATTTAATTGCATTTAATTCTTGACAATTCATTGCCCTTGGGGCAATTTACCTTATAGAATTTAAGCCCATGTGACCCTATATATGGAAGATAATTTTCTAGCTTACTTTAGTGATCATTTCATCTTTTAATAGGTAGAGGAGCCAAAGAAGAAAAATATTATCCTAGACCAGATTTTCCACAATAAAGAGAAAGGAGTTGCTAATGTAGAAATCATAGATTGGGGAAGATAGCAAGACAATTTAGATTTGGTCAAAAGAAAAAAATAAACAGTGTTGTGGAGGGGAGATACAAAAGTATTCCAATGAAAGATAGGTAGAAAATTCTACAGGGGTGGAGAAACTATAACCCAAGGGTCAAATCTGTATGCTGAGCTAGATTGGGCAAAATCTGACACCTGATTTAGAAGAATCAGCTATATCAAAAAGGAGATGCTGATGATGTGAACAGAAATATGTCTAAATAAGAAGATAGGAGGGTGTTGACTAAAAAGACCAATATGGGTACTAATGAACTCATCAACCAACTAAAATTTATAAAAAACTAGTACAGAAAGTTGACATTATACATAACAGAGGATGGATTCAAAAATAATGACATGGATATTAAAGCTCAGAAACCTCAAAAACAGAGGTTGTTGGGGAAAAGTGGAGGATTAAAGAAGAGATAGGCCTATTGCTCTTAGAGGATTAGGTAATAAGGCAATGAAGACTTCTGCAAACTTTTTTTTTCTGTTTTCTCTGCCATGGAGAATAATAGTTTGTATTTAAAAGGATGAAGGAAAAAATGGCTAATAGAAACCTGAAAAGCAAGAACAGTAGAAAGATACAAAGAAGATACCTGGCTGTCCTTGATGATTTGGAATCAGATCGGACAACTTGCCTCCCATTTTACAGAAAGAACTGGAAGATACCATTTCTGTCTTATATCCAGTGATTTTTGAAAGATAGAGGAAAATGAGAGAAATACCATGGGATTGAAAAAAGACTGAGTGTCTCAGTTTTCAAAAATTTAAAAAAAAATGAAAAAAGGAATCCGCAAACCATAAACCAGGAAACTTTTCTTCAACGCTTGGATATATTCTAGAATTTCTTCTTCTTATTATTATTTTAAATTTAGGTGTGGATTTATTTTTTAAATTTTAAAAAAATTTTAAAATTGATTTGCTTATTTACTTTTAGTTTCACAATCCCTTGAGTTTCAAATTTTCTCCCCTCCTTCTCCTCCTGTCCCCACCCATGGCTGCACACAGTCAAGTATAGGATTCACAAATACTTTCACATTGGACATTAATCTGGTTGTATAGAAGGGTTGTAACCAATGGAGTGAAAAATGAGAAAGAAGAAACAAAACCAAACATGGAAAAGAACGATAGCATGGAGATAGCTTCCGTCTCAATTTAAACTCTGTTCTTTCTAGATCTTTCTCTGAATGTAGATATCTCCTTCCATCCTGAGACTTGTGAGTTGTCCTATAAATGTGCATTGCTGAGAAGAGTCTGGTTTATCAAAGTTGGTTGTCACACATGCGATGTGTCTGTGATTGTGTACAAATTTTGCCTGGTTCTGCTCTTCTCACTTAGCATCAGTTTGTATATGCCTCTCCAGGTAAATATGAAGTCCATCTGCTCCTCATTTCTTATAGCACAATAGTATTCTATTACATTCATATACCACAACTTGTTTAGCTATTCCCCAATTGATGGGCATCCCCTTAATTTCCAGTTTTTTGCCACCACAAAAAGAGCTGCAACAAATATTTTTGTACACATGGGTCTTCCTCCCACTTCTATGATCCTTTTGGGAGACAACCCCAGAAGTGGTATTATTGGGTCAAAGGGTGTGGAATTATTTATAGCCCTTTGGAAATAGTTCTAGATTGTGCTCCACAATGGTTGCGGAAGTTCACAACTCTACCAACAATGCATTGGTGTTCCAATTTTCTCACATCTTCTCCAGCATTTGTCATTTTCCTGTTTTGTCATCTTAGCTGATCTAACTGGTGAGATGTGGTACCTCAAAGTTGTTTTGATTTGCATTTATTTAATCAATAGTGATTTAGCGCATTTTTTCATATACTTGTAGATATTTTTAATTTGTACCTCTGAAAATTGCCTGTTCATATCCTTTGATCATTTATCTTATTACAATAAGACTTGTATTCTTATAGATTTGACTCAATTCCCTGTATATTTCAGAAAAGAGACCTTTATCAGAGAGGCTGGTTATAAAAATTCTTTCCCAATTTCCCACTTAACTCTTTAGCTTGGTTACATTGGCTTTGTTTGTGCAGAAACTTTTCAGTTTAATGTAATCAAGATTATCTATTTTGCATTTTATAATGCTCTCCAATTCTTCTTTAGTCATCAAGTCTTCCCTACTCCATAAATCTGATTGGTAAACTATTCCTTGCTTCCCCAAATTACTTACAGTTTCAGCCCTTATACCTAGATCACGTACCCATTTAGACTTGATTTTGGTGTACGGTGTTAGATAATGATCTATGCTCAGTTTCTGCTTAGAATTTATTATTAAAGAGAAGATCAGTGATATCCAGAAAATGAACTATTTATCTCAAAGAATCAACTTCATCAAAATGAACCATGCCAGACTAAACTGATTTCTTTTTTTTTTAAAACAGGGATATATATACTTAGTATACTAGAGTATAGGTACAGTTTTCCTATATGGGAGCAAAATATTTGATAAATTCTCCCATGCTGCTTGTATATAAATGAATAGAGAAATGTAGAGTCACTATAGTACTATTAGAACAGGTTACTATTGGAACAGATTGCAAAGCAGAATCCAAACAGTAGTAGATGTCAACTTGGAAAGAATAATTCAGCAATCTGTCTTGATTTATATGCTGTTGAATATGTCTGTAGTTTATGTAGAAAAAGAGAAGCTGTGTATACCAAATTTGAAGACAATGCAAAGAGAGATAGCTAATACGTTAAAGAAAAGAATCTGTATATAAAATAAGCTCAAAACAATGAGTTCATATTCAATATGATGGAATTTTATGAGGTTAAGTAAAAATGTTATATTGGAGTTTGAAAAATCAACTGTAAGTATAAATTGGGGTGGGGTGGATCATGACATATAGGAATTTATCTGAAAAAATATCAGAAGGTTTTATTGGCCTACAACCTCGATGTGAGTCAAGTATGTTGTGATATTAAGAAAAAAAAATTATCTTAGACTGAGGTATTTTGTGTCCAGAGTGAGAGATTTGATATACCTGGGATACCCATCTTTGGTCAGACCATGCTGGAGTATTGTGTTCAGTTTTGAGAACCACATTTTATGAAGAGTGTTAATTACATGAGGAGGTTCCAGAGGAATGTAGTAAGGATAGCAATGGTCCTTGACATCATGTCAGATAAAGATCATTTGGAGTAAATGGGAGTGTTTAAGCTGGAGAAGAGAAGGCTTAGCTGGGTACAACAGCTATCTTCCTGAGTTGTAAGGACTTTTGTGCAGAAGTGGGATTTAACTTCTACTTGGCAATAGGTAGCAAAACTCTAAACATTATTGTGTAGTTACGAAAAAAAGCCCTAGGACTATCAAGTCTAAGAATGGATGACAACAAAAGGGAATGGATTTCCTTTCATTAAAGGTCTTCAAATAAAAACCTTATTGGAAAAAAAATTGGAAATTAAGGGGATGCCCATCAATTGGGGAATTGTTAGACAAGCTGTGGTATATGAGTGTAATGGAGTACTATTGTGCTATAAGAAATGACAAGCAAGCAGATTTCAGAGAACCCTAGAAATACTTAACATTAACTAATACAAAGTGAATTGAACAGAACCAGGAGAACATTGTACACAGTAACAGCAATATTGTGTGATGATCAGCAATGGCTGACTTAGCTCTTCTCAGCAATACAATGATCCAAGACAAGCCCAAAAGACTCATGTTGGAAAATGATATTTACATCAAGAGAAGTTTGAAAAATCTGATTTTCACTTTCTTTATTTTTTGTGTTTTTTCCCTTTTTTTCTGCTTCCTCTTTCACAACATGACTAATACAGAAATGTTGCACGTGATTGCACATATATAACCTATATCAAATTGCTTACCATCATGGGGAGGAAGGAGGGAAGAAAAGAAGGAGGGAAGATTGGGAGGGAGAAAATTTGGAACTCAAAATTTCATAAAAAATGAATATTAAAATTGTCTTTGCATATAATTGAAAAAAAAATACTATTTAAAAGAAAAAATTAATAAAATTGTATAATACTAAAAAAACCCAAACAAATTCCCCAAAACAAATGACCAACTTGTAGGGCATTACATAGGAGATTTGAATCCAGGTACAGATTGAATTAAATGACCTTTGAATTCCCTTCTATATCTGAGAATCTGTGGTGCTATAATAATGAAGATACAATAAGAGACATGGAGTGCATGGGGCAAACATTTAGGGCATTTATCCAGTCATGTAGGTGTGAGGTTATAATAACTTGGATTAGGCTTGTGGCAGTGGGAATAGAAAAATGGATATGGGATAAATCATCATAATTTTAAAGTAACTTTTATGTATTGTTTCAAGAATTACAATCAGAGACATTATTTACATTATTTCATTTTGTCCTCACAACAACCCTTTTGAGGTAGGTGTTTTTATTATCACCATTTACAGATGAAGAAACCAAGGTTGAGAAAGATGAAATGTCTTCCCCAAGGTTATACAGCTAATAAGTGTCTGAGGCATGATTCAAATTCTAGTCTTCTTGACTCCAATTTTATACTTTATTCCCTGAAATAAAGAATGGGACTGTGGGAAGTTGAAGTTTTCTAAAGACTTACCCCTGCATAGACATTTTTAAATTCTTTTATAGACCCATGATCTCATCAGCTCAGATACTTCCTATACAGAGAAATTGTATAGTATCAACACTTCCCAACTTGTGATTGTTATACTTATCCCTTTCTAAATTCCTCATAGAAGATGTAATCAACATGGTAGAGGTCTTCCTCTGATCTTTTTTAAGATTCTGTGAAGACTCCACTAAAGTTCTACTCTGATGCTTAATCATAGATCAGAGGCAAACCTGGGTTGAAAGCTATGAAGGCAGAGTTCTAGTGCTGACGGGCTATACCTGTCAAGTCTTGTGATATCTATAATATCCAAGGACTAGATTGTTATCCATCTTACAAATGGGGCATAGGGAGAGAGCCTCAAAAATGCAATTACAACTTTAGCAATTCTCTTTTGGAGAGACTATAGAGGGCAATTATAAACAGTATTGACAATAATAGTGTTCAGTATCAGGTAAATGTTGGAGGCTTTCAGCTCAACTCACTCTCTAGACTTTCTCACTTCCTTACCTGTCACTTTCCCAGAATAGATAGAGCTTGTCCTTGAGGCCCACTCTCCTCATTGGTGAATCTCTAGCCCAGAACGCCATTCCAGGAGGTACTCTGACCATTGCTAATTTCATTCCCAGCTTGACTCACTCTCTAGACATTTACATATCCTAGCCTACCACCTTTCCCCCTAAGCTAACCTTCCCCACTTCCCTCTACTTTTCAACTTCCTTCTCAGTGTTATTTTCCTCCATTAGAGTGTTATCTACTTTAGGATGGGAACTATTTTGTTTCCTAGTATTTATATTTCCAGAGCTTAGAATAACATCTGACACATAGTAATGTTTCTCTGTCTATCTATCTATCTCTTGGTCTGCCTCTATTTATCTATCTCTCTATCGATCTATCTCTACTCTGCCTGTATCTATCTCTCAGTCTCCTTCTATCTATCTATCTATCCATCTATCTATCTATCTGTCATCAATCTCTCTTTCTGTCTATCTGACTTTATAAAACATGCTAAATCAGGTAGAGACAAAAGCAATACTTTCATTCCCCTTCTCCCCAGTAATATGATTCTTAGAGGTAGCAACATCATAGGCAGGTAGAAATGGGATTGAATCTTGTCTACTTATTAGGTCACATGACCCTGGGCAAGTCACTGAAACTCCAATTTGCTTCTAGCAACTCACTAGGACTTATCTGGTGAGTCTGAGACCTTTGTAATCTTTGCTGGTCTATCAGTTCTTCCCTAAAATTCAGAAATCATATCCTAATCATATTCTTATTCATCATAATAATTTGTCCTATTTTAATTGAATATTTTCATAAGCTATCCGAGATATGCAAAATTAGAGTGAAGTTTAATATTTTGTCTGATTTCTTCAGAACAACTGGGGAAACTTACAGTTTTCAGTAGGAAATAAACTCTCCATTTACTAGACTGCATTTCATTTCAGACAATTCTTTGGTGACCAACCCTTTGAAAATAAACTCATTTAGACTAAGGAACAGAATGAGAAGATAAGATGCCACATTCCTTATATCAATGGGCAACCTAATATACCTTGGAGATTGGCCTTATATTGCCTTTCTACATTCCCATGTAAATGCTTCGCAGAGTAACAGCAAAGACAACCATTTAGGTCTCCTGAATCCTGGTCTGGTATCATTATTGTTCCAATATTACTTGCTTCCATTTTGAATAAAAGCACCGAACAAATAATATAAAATCCAACTGGGGCACTTTCAAGTCAAAGTGACAGGTCCTTTAATTGCTCTTCATCATTTCAATCTCTCTTAAAATCCTTTTAGAAATATTCTTTCTTTTACTCCTTCCCCACTCCAACTGTCATCTTGCTGCTTAAGAAATGAAGACCTGTAATTCACACCAGTGTTACTTTTCAAAGTATCCCTAAGATTTTTTTATATTTCATTGAAGTAAGGTACAGAGAGGTCTTCATCAGAGTTTCCTTAATGCATGATTATTTTTAAACTTTAATGCCAAGGTATTAATTTACAGCGAGAAATTTAGCTTCCAAGTAGACAGTATATTTGTGTTGGCAGCTCCCTGTTTTCTCTTTCCAGTGGAGATGCTTACTTAAGAAACCAATGTAAAATGAGGTTGTTTGGTAAATATAGAACCAAAGAAATGGTAACAAGATCGTAGCAAAGTGCCAGTGAACAATGTCATATAAGCAACAGCTGGAAGAACCAGGTATGGAGAAGAAAAGATATCCTAGGGTTATGTTTCATGTGAAGGACTGTTTTGTGGAAGAGTTTATATAGACTTCATTTGTAGCTTTAAAACAAAACTGGGATCAACCTGTGAAAGTCACAGGTAGGTTGATATTTTATTTAAGTAACATAATTTTCTAACAATTAGAAATATCCACAAATCAAATGGGCTACATTCTGAGGAAGTAACATTTTCATCACTAGAAGTTTTTATGTAGATAGTGTATCAGAAAGAAGTCAGGAAATTATAGAAGTGTGGAGGTTATACTTGCTTACGATGAGAAGCTGGATGAGATGATGTAATCCTAGCATTTAGATGGGCCATAAAGTCATCCAAAGAATAATTTTCATTATTCTTCTCTACTAAAGAGATATACTTGCCAAGTAGTCTAACTGGTCATGCATTCCATTTATGACATCATTTTCTCTGATAATTACTAGAGATCTACTAATCCATTTTGATATTGGTAAAGACACAAGAGAACTCCTTTTTTTTTTTTTACTCCACAAACTTTTCTAGAATTCATTACATTCACCACACTTCAGGTTATAATTCTTGTTACTAAATGTTCCTTATATTTCAACTTACTTTAGTGATGAATTATCATTTCAAAGTTTACAGATGTTCTATTGACTACATTTCCTACAGATTGCTCTTAATGGCATATAGAGAAGCAAATTTATCTTATTACAATACAAACTTTGTTTCCAAATCATATTTCTTAGGGAAGCTTTCAGCAGAAAGCCATTCATATCCATCATACTCAGATTTTTATCCAAATCAATTTGATTCACTCAATATACATCAGCCTGGAAGGGTGGATAGGAAGCTGGCCTAAAAAACAAGAAGATTGAGATTCAAGTCTTGTCCAATATATAATGGTTCTCTGAAAGTCATTTAACCTCGCAGTTCTCTAGGAACTCTCTAAGATTATAAATTACAGAGAAAATGCTGGCCCACTTTAGTTGAGGGAGTTTCCTTACCCCAGAATTCCATATACTCAAGAAATCATAAATGTAGTCCCTATCATTTATTCAAGGCCACTTCTCTATAAGGAATTGTGCTAAGCACCAGGGATACAAAAATAAATAAATACAGAACCCTTGTCTGGGGTATATCTCTTCTACCACAGAGGGAAGCATTTGTGTGGAGAATATCCAATGATTTTGAGCTCTGACTTGGGCTCTATAGCCACTGTCCTCTGATTACATTAAAAACAAATCTCAATCCAGCTGCTTTCTGTCTTTTTTTCCCCTTGATAGACCAGTCCCCAATATAGATACATAATTACATTTAGATACATATTACATATTTAGTTCCTTAATAGTATATAGTGGCTTTCACATTTTTTAAAATGCCAGTGAGGCTCCAGTTGTACACCAAGTGTTTTGAATAAATATAAGTTTCCAGAATACTGAAGTTTACCCCTTTAAGCACCCTAGTGTAGCCTTTCATTTCTTTTTGAATGGACTGTTTCAATGGCCTCTTAATTTGTCTCCCTGATTCTTCTCCATTTTCCTTTGCAAATAACCTTTTTAAAGCATAGATCTGACCCTGTCATAATCCTACTCAAAAAAACCTAATTTCCTCCGTATTGCTTTTTGACAGACTTATAACTTACAAACTTTTCACTTTCTTAACATTTAAAGTCCTGCCAATATGGTTCCAACCAGTCTAATGTTCCCCCTAAATGGGCCTATTTGCTGCTTCTTGAATACACCATCTCATGTTCACTCTCCAAAACTTTGTACCATCTACCAACTCCTTTTCATGCCTGGAATATATTTTCTTTTTTCCTATATACCTTAAAATTCCTAGCTTCCTTCAACTCTTGCTAACATACTTCTGTGAAGCCTTTCTAATATTCCTCTTTGCTAGTGTTCTTTGCCTCCTCAAATTATCTTATCTTTACTTTTTCTATTTAAAACATGGCATCCTCCAGTAGAAAGTAATATCCCTGAGGGCAGTTACTTCTCCTTTTTCTGTTGCTATTGTTTCTTCATTTTCAGTCTTTGTATCCTGAAGCCTAGTACAATGCCTTACTCATAATAAAGATGTAAAAAGTAATTCTTGAGTTGAAAGTATTTTCATTTTAACCATTTGGGCAAAATATTTTTCTTACACTATACCCTGCTTCCCATTATCTACATAAAGTACATATAATATAATTTAACTTTTTCTCATTGATTCAAGGTTATCCAATGAACGTCTATTATTATATCCTGTGTCAATATAATGGTGCTCTCAGAAATCACTGAGGACCCTTGGGTTGCATTCTTCTACAAGCTGTCTCTCTGACATCACATTGTAGCATGGACATTACCCTGGGATTTTTATGGCAATACCATAGAGTCCAAACTCTAAGAAATCCTGCCAAGCTCTAAAAGCTTACCGAGTGACAGATTTCATGTCTGCCATCCTAAAACCAAGTTCCAAGTTTTGAGAGGCTAATTATCAAATTGACCATATGGTCATGAATATTTTGGCCACAGCACTTCTCAAAGACTGTATAGCAAATCATAGAGGGATTGCAATCTGTACTGTACATGCAAGAAGTACCCACATTAAGGAAAACACAAAATGCCAGATCCCCAAAGCAAAGTGATGGATTTGTTTCACTCTCTGCTGAGTTCCCCCAGGAGCATTATTCAATTTAAGGTCTTATTTATCATGTTACTTTATTTTCAGATGCTTATATTTTCTCATAAGAGACACTCTTATTTTGAAATAAGTATAGTAACATTGGTGTGGGTAGATATAAAGAAGATATAATAATATTAAGTTCATCATAAAATGATAAAAACATTAAAAATTATACCATAGCCCATATTTTACACAAATAAATGTAGAATCATAAGATGCTACCCACAGATTCCATATTAAATTGAATTATATCATTCTTATGATTCCCATGAATTTCGTTATCATTTATAGGATGACTTCTAAACCTGTATATTCAGCCCTTATTTCTCATGAAACTTTGACCCACAGCTCTCTTTGTTTATCATGAAGACCTTTAAACTCAATTCAACAGCTAATCTCAACATTTCCCTCCTCTAAGAATCTCTCCTCTAAGATTCCTTATTTCTATTAAGAGTGTTGCTATCTTTGTAGTCACCTAGATTTGGAAGATTAGAGACTTTTTTCTATCTTTATTTATCTTATTTTTAATTTATGAAATAAAACAAGTATTTCTATAACAGTAGAATAAAAATGATGATTGTACATGAAACTACAAATCTATTACGTATAACTTGTATTCTTTTTAAATATATAATAAAGTCATCATGTAGATTTATTTTTTCCTTTTTTCTTCCCTCCCCACATCTGCATCTTTTGACTTTTTCTTCTCTTTTCTTCCTTCTCCCCCATCTTCTTTCTTCAGCATGTCTTCCATCCATCCCCTTCTTTTTACCTTTCTGGTTAATATCCTTTTTTGGGTCCTCACTGGACTATTATAATGAAAACTTTTAGTGGTCTTTGCTCTTTTTAATAGTAATGTAATTTGATCCCTTTATATTGGTAAAGCTAACAGGTAGTTAGCACCTAGTTTGAAATTAATTAGGTCAAGCCTCTGTTAAGAAACAAAAGATATGAACCCCTGTTGCTGACATAACAGGAAGTTGGTGATATAACAGGAAGGGGCAGAATAGGGAGGAGCTAATAGGTATATAAGGAGAAGCCCTAGATAGAATTTCAGATCTTCTTGAAGCCAGGTTCTACAGGCTGAGGAAGAGAGGGCCAGACTAGAGAAAATGATTTTTATTTTGAGAACATGGATGAAGTGATTTTGATTCTGGGAACCAGCTGAAACTTCTGCTGAGTCCAAGGGCCAGTGAAGAGGATGAGCTTGAGCTGCAGAAGGCTGAGGAAGCATGACTATGGTGCTGGTACTGTGTCTCTTTATGGCTTTGTTAAGCCTTGACTTCACAGGAAGAGAGATTGTGAAGTATTTAAGGTGGACTGGACACTGTGAGGTCCAGTGTGGGACAGGAACTGCATGGAAAGCTGGACAAGGAGCTGGGAGCTGCCTTTGAATCCAGGTGAGACTTTGGTGAATCCAAGTAGGATCTGGGACCATGGAAGGGAATCTGAGAGCCTACCTCAGGTCAAGGTGAAGAGATCTCTCCATGGATACTGAATAGCAACTGATTGAAGTTGTAACTTACTTATGACTTTGAAATTGTAACTTATTTGTGACTGAGGGGTGGATAGCCTGTGTATTTTACACTCCTCCTTAAGAGACTGCTGAGTAGTGACTGATATTGTAACTTAGTGTGCTCCATGAATGGAGAACTTTGACTTTTGTATTTTGTGACCCTTAAGGAGGCAAGCCTCCTTGAGGTTGATTGAACGATTGAGTTGATTGAACAATTGAGTTGATTGAATGATTGAGTTACTAAATGATTGATTGACTGAATGATTATACTTTGTTCAAAACTCTGTGACCACTGTGGTGAAAACTACGTGGCCATTTTAGTGATATAATTGCAAATGCTGTATTTTGATTATCTGTGGTAAGTTGTCACATGGTGAATGACGTACCTTGATTTTCTGTGAATGTTTTGCTCTGACTTGTTATTGAATAAATAGAGTGTTCACTATGCTATGTGATCAGAACCTTGAAAGCTGTGCACAGCAGTCATCCTCTGGAAAGCTGCTCATGCTTGGCTTTACACTCTTCTATCTACGTAGTTGGCAAAATAATTATCCTGAGGCTCAGGACAGACAGTCAGTCAATAAACATTTACTAAATGCCTACTATGTGCCAGGAAAATAAAGTCAAAAGACAGTCCCCTGTTGTCAAGGATCTCACAGGTAAATAGTACTGACAACACAAAAAAGAAACTGAGGAGTTTGGGGAGGGGGGAGGAAAGGAAGGGAGAGACGGCTTAGTGTGGGAGTATGATGAAGTCCTGAAGCCAGTATTTGAGAATCCTTACCTTCCTTCTAGATTCACCTAAGGCAGCAGTTCTCAACCTGTGGGTCACGACCCCTTTGGGGGTTGAATGACCCTTTCACAGGGGTCACAGGGGTCCACTAAGACCATTGGAAAACACATATTTCAGATGGTCTTAGGAACCGAGACACTGCTCCTCTATCCATCTCCAGGTGGGTTTGTGTTATGGGAATCTGAAGATCTTCCCTGTCCCTGGGCCCTTTGCTTAAGTGGCTTAAGTGACTCTGAGAAACTTCCCTGATTTGAAAGTATACTCTGCCCCCTAATAGGCTGAATGTGGTCACATGGAGCCTGTGGTGGGAGGCTTGTTTTTCAGGAATGCTTGGGCCTTGTTGCTTTGTGATTGGGCAGTGGGTCAAGAGGGCTGTGACATTCTCCGAGCCAGGAGAAGGCTATATATACGCTCTGATGTGAGGTTTTGCTTTGGGGCTCACTTTGAGAAGAGTTGTGTGATTTGGCCAGATGAGGCTCTGGGAAGCCATTGAGCCACCCGGCTGTGAAAACCCAGATGTTGGTGCTTCCCTCTCTGGTAACTGAATCGGTATGGATGTGATGGTCAGATGGTTGGAAGCCCAACTGCTGATTTGTTTCTCTGTCTGCTTGTAACTTCTGTTTGTATTCTCTGAAGTTCAGGGTGCTGACTTTTTCCCCTGAACTAGGTAAATGATATATGTTTGATTGATTAAAGTAAGATTGTTAATCCATTTTGAATTGCTTTCCTTTAGAAAAGCAGATCTAGGAACCTGTGCTAGCAGCCGTCCTGGGTATGCTAGGGTGTTTGCTGATACAGTTTGCTCACATGCAGATACACCCACATGCGAGTATTAAAGGGTCGTGGCACTAGGAAGGTTGAGAACCACTGACCTAAGGTATCATCTTTCCACAAAAATAAAACAAAAAACATTTCTGATAGGCTAGTTGTCAGTTTTATCTCCTTCCTAATCTTTACCACTAATATAATCAGTGACATGTTCTCTTTATTGACCCCTCAGGGAATCTGTTTATCTATCTATCTATCTATCTATCTATCTATCTATCTATCTATCTATCTATCTATCTAT
>CM053580.1:49943456-49979810 GCA_028627135.1 Pseudochirops cupreus
TATATATATATATATATATATATATATACAAACACACATGCATACACAACACAACACACACACACACACACACACACACACATATATTCCCTTCAACTATCCACATACTGAGAAAAGTCTCATGAGTTACAATTATAATTTTTCCATGTAGGAATGTAAATAGTTCAACTTTAATAAGTTCTTTATGATTTCTTTTTCCTGTTTACCTTCTCATATTTCTGTCTTCTTGTATTTGAAAGTTAAATTTTCTGTTCAGCTCTGATTTTTTCATCAAGAATACTTGAAAGTCCTCTATTTCATTGAATGACCATATATTCCCCTAAAGCATTATACTTGATTTTGCTCAGAAGGTGATTCTTGGTTTTCATCCTAGCTCCTTTGACCTCCAGCATCTCATATTCCAATCCCTTACATCCCTTAATGTAGAAGCTGCTAGATCTTCTGTTTTTCTGATTGTGTTTCTACAATACTCAAATTGTTTCTTTCTGATTGCTTGTAATATTTTCTCCTTAACCTGAGAACTTTGGAATCTGGCTATGATTTTCCTAGGAGTTTTCTTTTTGGGGTGTTTTTCAAGAGGTGATTGGTGAATTCTTTCAATTTCTATTTTGTCCTCTGGTTCTAGAATATCAGGGAAATTTTCCTTGAGAATTACTTGAAGGATGATTTCTAGGCTCTTTTTTGATCATGGCTTTTAGGTAGTTCAATAATTTTTAAATTATCTCTCCTGGATCTATTTTCCATGTCAGTGGTTTTTCCAATGAGATATTTCACATTGCCTTCTATTTTTTTTTCATTTGTTTGGATATGTTTTAGAGTACCTTGATTTATCATAAAGTCTTTAGCTTCCATTAGCTCCAATCTAATTTTGAAGGAATTATTCTCTTCAGTGAGTTTTTGAAATTCCTTTTCCATCTGGGCAATTCAGATTTTTAAGACATTCTTCTCCTCCATGGCTTTTTGGATCTCTTTTACCACTTGAGCTAGTCTATTTTTTAAGGTGTTATTTTCTTCAGTATTTTTTTGGGTCTCCTTTAGCAGGCTGTCGACTCACTTTTCATGATTTTCTTGCATCATTCTCATTTCTCTTCTCAATTTTTCCTCCATTTCTCTAACTTGATTTTCAAAATCCTTCTTGAACTCCTCCATGGCCTGTAAGCAGTTATATTTTTCTTGGAAACTTTTGATGCAGGAGTTTTGATTTTGTTGACTTCTTCTGGTTCCATGTTTTGATACTTTTTGTCCCCAAAAAAGGATTCTATGGTATGATTGTGCTTTCTCTGCTTGATCATCTTGCCAGCCAATTATTTGACTTTTGAGCTCTTTTTCAAGTTAGAACTCTTTTTCCAGAGTGGAGAGAGCTGTGTCCCAAATTGCTGTGGTTTTTGCAATTGTCAGACTTATGAGGAGGGTACCCTCTCTACAGCCACCATAAGTTCTGGCACACTTACCCTAGGATCCCTGCCCAAGACTGTGACCCAGATCCAGGCAGGTCTAATTGCTAGGTCCCTCTATAATCTGCAGGCCAGGAGCTTCAGAGGCAGCTACACACCAGCAGTTGCAGCCTCTGTGCCTCCGCCACCTCTCACCCATGGCCCAGTGGCTGGACTGAGCTCTTCCATCACCCAGTTCCAACAGAGTTTCCTGCTGACCTTTTACTTTCTCTTTGGTCTTTATGGGTTGAGAAGTCTGGAAACCTCCATAGCTGCTGGTGATTCACTCTCCTGAAGCCTGCTCTGGCCAGTCTGTTCTGCAGGTCAGGGCTGCCCGGGTTCTGCTCAGGTGTACCTCACATGGGACTGTGATCTGCTCCCAGGCCAATGTGATATACCCTTTTTGTAGGCCTGCCAGGCTGCCTTCAGTGGGAGATTTGTTCTCTCTGTCACTTTGTGGGTTTTGTAGCTCTAAAATTTGTTTAGAGTCATATTTTACCATTATTGGAGGTGGTTTGAGTGATAGCTCAGGAAAGTTCCTGCTTTTACTCTGCCATCTTGGCTTTGCCCCCTCTAATTACATCTTAAGACCAGGCCATCCACAACCAAGAAACCCCCAAAGCCTTAGAGATGACATTATAGGATGAGATAAATTGGAGGAAATCATCCTGAAGATTGGCCAAGCTTTGTTTACTTTCTAACAAGAAACTTTAAACTAAATCAGCTTCATCAGTTTATAGGCCCAAAGAAATACTGAATGTAAGCCACTTTGCCCCTCATTGATTCTGTATTTGAGAATGCTCAGTAAGGCTCCCTTTCTGACCCACTGCTAAAAACAGGAGGGGGCATATTTCTCTGTAAGAGATCTTAAACAACAACACCAAAAAATCAACAAATTAATTTGCCCTTCTTCTTCCAGCTGTGCCATTCACCCTCTATTCTAGCTCTGAGCTGTAATTAAGTACATGTTTTTATAATAAGAATGAACTTTTCCTGGGGCTTCCCCAGCTGCAGATTGTGACCCAGATCCCCCTCATGAATCATAGTTGTCACAGGTGCTTGAAATTAGAATGCTTTCCTTTTCTTCCCTCCCTCACCCCCCCAAAAAGGGTTATATCTCCAGTTGACAATTGTCATTCTAACTTCATCTTCAGCTCTACAGAAATGCCCAGGGGATCACTGAGATCTTGTGTCAGCATTTCTTTGGAAAACCATCTTGTAAGGGCATCTATAGAGAAGGCCACAAGCAGACTATCCAGTAATGAGGAAAGGAGAATAAGCTATGTCTTTCAAAAGGACTACAGAAAATTTGAATAGAAGAGCAAGGGAAAAAAGAGATACAGGAATAATATGTTAAAAACAAAGTTTATGAAAATCCTACTTTGTTTTACTGATGTTTAATTTTTATTATTATATTATTCCCACTTTGTGAGAGATCTCTTGTAAGAAAGTAAAACAGTCCAATAAAACTAAATACACAGTGACCTGGAAGTGCAGGCAACATTCCACATCTCTGGCATGCTTTACCTACATGTTTAAAAATTAACCAAACACACAAAAAGAACATTTTTTTCCACCACTCTCACTATTTTATTCCATTATTTCTTTTAACAACTTTACATAATCATGCAAAAACAAAAATCCCTAAGTGGCTATACACAAAAATCTATTTATTCTCTTTCTGTCTATCTGTCTATCAATCTATATCTATCCTTTTATATTTAGATGTAGGTGTAGACATAGACATCAATGTACATATACTTATAGACAGATATAGATAATATTGCTGTTGCTATAATATCACAGTCTAAATCCATCCAGACTCTGTGGTGGATAACATGTTTTATCACTGGTCCTCTAGAACAGTGGTGTCAAACTCCAATTAAAATGGGAGCCACTAAACCATACATAAGGATCTCTGAAAGCCTCATATTAACTTAGAAAACTTCATAACAAAATTATTTATGTTTCATTTTGTTTTTATTTTATTAAATATTTCCCAATTATATTTTTAATCTGGTTTAGACAGCATGGGGAGTATTGTGGGCTACTGAGCTTGAAGAAATGTGAAAATAGTTGATATCGAGAAGCAAGCCCTTATATGGACTGATGCAGAGTGAAGTGAGCATAACCTGATGAATTATTTATATTATAGTGTAAATACTGTAAAATTGAACATTTGGGGGAACATTTATAAAGTAATAAAGATGGAAATCAGCAGAACCAAAAGAATAATTTATAGAATGATAACAATAAAAATAAAAACTTAGAAAATAGCAAGAGGTATGATCAATAACCAGCCAACTCTTTCTTTGACTTCTCTTGGGAATGGATGTAGCAGTGGCATAGCTGTATTAAAGAGTATGCATTGTTTAATAACTATTTTGTGTATTAATCCAATTTGATTTCCAGGAATGGTTGTACATATTCACAGTTCCACCAATGGTGCACCCATCATTAGTGAGATCACTTAGTATATAGAATGGTAAAGATACTAACAAAGATTGAACCTGATGTTTTATTGGTATAGGTAACTCTCAGATGAGAAATTTCCCTCTGTTGATTCACGATTGATAATTTACATTATATATAGTTTTAGGGAGTTGCCTTGGACACTGAGAGATTAAGGATCACACAGCTTTTTGTATGAGAGCGAAGATTTGAACCCTAATCTTACTGACTCCAAAGCCAAATTTATTATGCCAAAGTTGCTTCTTCATAAGAATGGGGTATTTTTTTAAATAATAATTAACACTTAGAATTAGGAACAAAGGAGTAAGTTCAAACATAATAGATGACTTTGTCAGATTCATCAATACTGGTTTGATATGCTCAGTGTCTGGTGAAGATGGCAGCTGTCAATTAAATAAGCTGAATAGGACATCAACCAGGTAACTAGGGCTTTAGAGGGTGCTTACAATATTTATAGTTCTTTATCCAGTGTATGCTTAATTAGCAAGGGAAATTAGTTGAAGTAGCTACCAGATTTTAGCATTCTTCTTCAGGCAGTTTCATCCCTTGTAAATCTTTGCCTGACCCAGCCCTGCCCTGTGTTCTATTCCCAATAGTGATTTTTGCAGAAGTATACTATAGTCTTTGTTCTTGGTCTCTGTCACCAACCTCCCAAGAGATACTGAGGTTTGTCTTTTCCTCTGAGCACCTGTTACTATCTGAGACTCTTTACCACTTTCTAAATGAATTTCTTAAAACACCTGATTTGAGGTCCCTAGACTGACTATTTGCCTCAGGCTTAGGGACCATTTTGTGGTATTTGTAATAGGTTCCCAATGTGATCTAAAGTCAATGGTGACAGCACAAATCCAGCCTAATAATTTCTGATTAAAAGAAAAGTTCATGGACTTTAACCAATGCAAACAGTTTTATGAGTATACACATGTAACTGGAGGGCATCATGTCCAAGGGACAAGTCCAGCTCAGAGGTACATGTATGTATACCTGCATGTGTGTACATAGATGAAAAATACATGTGTGCAGCTAAATTTGTGTTTACACTACAATCTATATCTATAACCAATTATCTTTACTTATGTGTGTTCCTAATCTGAATAATTAAACTCCTAGGAAGGAAAATGTGTATGTGTATGTGTATGTGTATATGTATATGTATATGTCTATCTATGTCTATGTCCATGTCTATGTCTATGTCTATGTCTACGTATGTATTCCCTTGCAGCATCCCGAAGAAAAGGGCAAGTATAGGGCCTGAGTTTGGAAAAAATAATGTTAAGAAATGAATCCCCTGACCATGATTAATGGCCCAACCACATTTCTAGACTAGGCAATGGTATTGTAGGGTAATGTCAATGGTAAAAAGGGAAAAGAATTGGAGGACACAAGGATGGACCTGAGGGCTTTTTCAGAGTAAGGTATACCCATAAAAGCATGGACCTTCTTAGTAGATAAATGCAATTCAAATTGCTGACACAATTTAAATCAATTGAATCAAAGTTAACAGTCATTTATTAAGCAGATGGTAAGAAAGAGACATTATGTTTGGTCCTATGCATCAAAAGACAGATACCACACAAACCTTACTCTCAAAGTTCTTGCAATTTATTGAGGATAAAATATACAAGAAAAACATTACTAGCACATAAACAAGCAGAGATGTATACAAAAGAGAAGTCCAGGAAAAATTCTGTGAGAAATTCAAGGAAGGAGAGGCCAATTTCATCTGTAAGGGAAGAGGCATCATGGAAGAGATATGAAACCTATGTTGGGTTTTGAAAGAGCTTGATGTTCATACTTTCCATGGTGAAGTCCTCTGTATTTAATTTCATTCATCTTAACAATTCTATGACAACCAATATGAAGTGATGGTTAGAAAATCACTCTCATAGTAAGAAGACTTCAGTTCAAGTCCTGATATTTAAATATGTTGTTTTTATGACCTGGGAGAAATTATTAAACCTCTCCATGTCCTCTTAAAGATTATAAGTTGCATAAGTATTGTATTGGTAATGGAATTTGGAGATACCCTTGTACTGGCTTGGTTTTTGGGTTGAGTGTTAAAACCCAGAGCTTGTGCATAGCACTTGTGGGATGGACTTGTTAACATGAAGAGAGAGGGCTGAACTGGGAGGAGCCATGAATTGGGAGAGAGGCCCAAGCCTAGAGAAGGCCAGAAGGACTTTGGAAGAGCAGTGTCCAGTATCATGGAGCCTGAGTTGCTGAGAGAAAGATTGCTGAGAGCCCATTGGAACTGCCCAGGACTTTTGAGAACTGCCACCTGGAACTGTCAAGAACTGAGGAGGCATGGCTGTGATGCCAGTATTTTGTCTGTCTGTTTTGATGTTGTTTTGCCAGATTCACTGGATGGTGAAGGACAGTGCTGCAACAGGACCTGTAGAGGTCCTGGAACCTGGCTGTTGGTTCAGAAGCCCTGAAGGAGGATTTTCCTGTAGTACCTACACAGAAATCCTGGAAGAGGGCCTGGCTGATGTTTTCAAGGGTTCTGGGACTGTTCTACAGGCAGAGAGTGACTTGATGAGGACACTGGCTATGGCTTTGTTGAGCTTGTCTCCCCAGGAACTGAGATTTCTGTGAGCTTGCCTCCAGTGAAGATGAAAGAAGGCCCTTTCCTTGGGTATTCAATGCTGATCTTAACTTTGTTGTAACTTAAGGGTGGATGGCCTTTTGTGCTCCCCTGCCCCTTTTGAGATTCAGAGGTGGGAAGCCTTTGAGTGATTGACCAAAGGAATGTACTTTGTTTATGGTTGGAGACTAATCTCCATTTGAGAAGAGACTTTTGACTGACTAAATGAATGTACTGTCTAGGGGTGGAGTAGTACCTGGATTGAATTGAGAACTTACTTGCTAAAGGAACGAGTTACACTGTATTTTGACTTTCTCTGTTCTATGAATGATTGCTGGATAAATGGGGTTTACTATGCTGGTAATCCAAACCTTGGAAGTTGCCTTTGCTTGGCATTACAAGTATGCATTATCAAAGGATCAAAAATTTAGAACTGGAAGAAACACTAGAGTCATGGAGTTGAACCCTGAAGATGAGGAAACTGAGACTAAGAAAAGTTAAGTGACTTGCCAGGATCTTATAGCTAGTAAGAAACTGAAGTAGAATTTGAACCCAGGCCTTTCTTATTCCAATTCTTGCACTCTATACACTATCCCATACTATCTTTCATTAATAAAGAGATTTCTCTCATTAGGTTTTTCATATACCAAAGACATCCCAGGGCTAGACCAAACAAATTCTTATTTTCTGTCTATGTTTGTCTCTCAATGTGTGTGTGTGTGTGTGTGTGTGTGTGTGTGTATGTGTGTGTGTGTGTGTACAGCTAAATATATATTTCTGTGCTACTTGTGTTTGGATGTTTTTACCTGAATATCCATGCCTCAATGAATTTACCACCTCCCTTAACACTATGTCTTGAAAATAAATGAATGGAAGGATCATTTTGTTTTTCTAGAGAATGATTTCTTTGTGTTTGTTATGGTGTCAACTTTGATTAAATCCAGAGGTGAACTACGCTAATCAAAGTATCTACTTTCTGGATCTGTGGCTTTTACAAGCCTGCTTAAGACACAGCACAAAGGAGAACCATTGACAAATTTAAACCAAATTTTTTTCTTAATTATTTTGTAACCCATGGCAGATTCTAGTTGCATCCACTGCTTTATGAGGGAAGGGGGTGTGGTCCAGCAGAGACCCTTGGACTTTGTAGGGGAAGAGTTTTGGGTGGGTGGGAAATTTAGATCTTAAGTCCACTCAAATTGCCTGTAGGTGGAAGGTATAGACAGACTTAGTCTTTCCTGATTTTGGGATTTGGCAGACTTTTCTGACAAGCTTTTGGAATGTTGTGTTTTTTATGAATTTTAAAAATGGGAGATTCAGTTTCTAATAAATAATCACAGCATTCCAGAAGGTATAGTACAGCAGCCTGAGCTGACTCTCCATCAGCCAGTGAAGCCATGAAATCACTGTTGAAGTTATGTGGAGTATTCTCTTTCTCTCCTATCTCTTTCCTCTCCTCTCTGAACCACCCAAATAAGAATTTATTAACTCTAGGTATTTCTTTACATTTAACTGAGGTTTGGAAAAGGTCTCTCCAGTAAGCAATGCAGTTTCCTCTCACCTTTTAGGGGCCTCAAGACGGGCTTATGGGGTCTTGTGTCTCCTACCAGTTGGTGGAACATTAAAATATTCTTGAGAGTAAAGTGTTGGAGTAGGAGGATAGTGAACATGCTTCTTTATATAGGCATCATAAGCAGCTGCTCTTGAAGTTGTTCAAACTGTAGACACCACTAGAAGGTCATATTTTGTAACCATTTCCACACACATTTTTTTTGGATGGATTCAACAGACCTTGCTAGTCTTGAAACTGCCATAATGTCTTGATCATCTTGGATTGTCTTGTTAATTAATTCCCATTGTGTGAAAATAGTTTGCCTTATTTCAAGATTAGCATGAATTAATTTTTTCTAGATTGAATGGTTGATTGCAATCCTCTGGATAAGAGTCTTCTGATGCTTTGGTTTGATCTTGAGAAATTGTAGTGGCCTTTTTCATGGGTGAAGAGATTCTGAAATGTGGAATGAACCACTTAGAATCCATTCTATATCTAATGTTCCCATTAGTAGGGCTTCAGAGTATGTACCAGAAAAGTTGAGCCCACTTTGCTTTCCTTGACTCATTGTTAGTAAAGAACTGTTCCTTTAATCTTCATCAATTATTGGTTTTTCTTAATTAAACACTCTGAGGACTTTCTACAAGGGCTCTGTAGCAAGAATCATTTGAGAATTCCTTCCCTGAACTTGTTCCCTTAACTGTGGGTTTGTATCCCACTGGGGAGCCACGTTTAGAAGGATATATTTCATTCCAGAGTTCTTCAGAAGCCATCGTGTCTGGAACGACAAAGGACTTACCTGTATAAGTAGTTAAATAAAATGTCTTTCAAGTTTTATTGAAATAATTTAAAGTGTCTATATAACTAGAGAATTTTGTTTCTGGATCTAATTTAGGGAGGTCTTGACTTTTTTGCCCTGAGGGAGAAGAAAGTCTTTGCAGACACTGATGCAGAGAAGTTTGTGAGCCTTTGGTTTCTGGTAGAACTATAAATGTCTTGGCACCACCTGGATCTTGAATGTCAAGTATGCAATCAGTGTCCTCCTCATGCTCAGAATCAGATGACTGTTTTCTTCTAATATTCCTGTTACCTGAAGAGTTTTTTTTTCTTAAAGAACCCATCTAGAGCTGTAGAGCTAAGAGGTGTTCCTTCTTGTTCACTTCCACTTTGCTGTAGGTTTAGATCTCCTCCTTGAAACTGGGGTGGCATGGATGGAAGGCCAGTGGTGGGTGGTCTGAGAGAAGGGATTAAAGAAGTTGATGCCTTAAAACCTCCAGTCCTAATCAGTTGTAATTCTCTTTTGGGGTGGACCATGATCTCTCCTGGTGCTTCTACTCTTAGTTGACCCCAAACTCGGCTGTTATCCTGATTGTTGATAGATTTCAGTGCCAAGTGTTCCTTTAATTTTTCAAGAAGGTCTTGTCTGGCCTTCACTTACCTTTGCTGATTATTATTGATTTCCTCTTCCTGCTGATGAAACTCAGAGATAATTTCTTCATCCTCTTTTGTGAGTTTAAGATGTCTAGCAATTCATGGTGCTTGCAGAGTTTACTTTGAGCCTCATGTGCTGCTTCCAACCAGTGTGCTGCCATGGGCTGAAGGTACTCCTAATGCAGTAGCCAAAACTTGTGAATACAGCCCATATTCAAGTTGATTTACTACCGATAGATTAAAAAACCTGGCATATGGTTAATAAATCCCATGTTTGCTGACTTCCTTGATGGCTTGTCGGAAACCATGCAGTTCATTCTGTAACCTCCTTCCCCTTGCCAGAGGATATAATTCATCCTCATCCTTAGTTTGAAGCAAGGTGTGGTCTAGGACAGTTTTTACAATTAGTATACCTGTGAACTGGGCTTGGGCCACTGAATTCCCATGATGGAGTGAGCAGAATCATGGCCTGCTTTCTCATGAAGACCTTGATGAATAATTATGAATTTTCTATAGCATGTCTTGTCTCATTACAATGAATATGATTTTCATACTTCCTGTGGTTGTTCAAGTCTCTGGAAATTCAGTAAGGGCTTGCTCCAAGTGCACCCAAATCTGTTGCATAAGCTTTTCTATACACGCTAGCTCACCAGTGACAAGTTTTGGTAGGAAAAGGTTACAAAAGGCAATAAACAAACCTGTTCTTTCCATTGTGAGTTCTCCTTGGAGTACTGCTTGGATAGCCTACTGCAATGGAAGATTATGGTTGTTTATGGCTATGCTCATGCACTGAATAACCATGCTTCAAGAACTATTTAGCTGCCTGATTTTCATTATATTTTTTAATATCACCTTCAAAGTAGTAATCTATCAATAATGTGAGCAAACAATTACCAAGATAATCCTCCAGATTCTTACCAGCCTCAATGACATCAATGAGCTTACAACAAAGGTAGGATAGATCCTTGGATGCATAGAAGACAAGTTTCTATAATTGGACATATTTAGTATGTATGTTTATATATTTAGTATATTTAGTATGTATGTTTAATTCCACTTCCAGTATGTTGAATGATGAATCCGTGATCTTGTATGGAATATCGATCTCAATCCCAATTTTGATTTTGATTTAGAACTAGTGCCTAGATTCACTTTAAGGATAAGTTTTCCTTGAAGGATTTAGTTGTGATAACTTTTCATTAAATGTATCTGTCTCTGTTCAAAATTTGGAGAAATCCAAATTGGATATTACTCTTCTTCTTGATTTTTTTTCTTGGCCCAGGCTGTAATTTCATTTATTTAAGGAGCTCCCTGGTGCGAAGATTCTATCAGCTGATGCTTCTGGTCAACACTCACCAATAACATCAATTTAGCAAGTTGTCTGTGGGCACTGATATTCACTGTGTGTGACAAAGTCTAGATGTGGGCCCAGCTGGACCTCAATTATAAATTGTCCATAATTGGCACAAATTATAATTAATTGATTGGTAAGAAAAATAACAATAGTTTACTTTTAAAGGACACTTTACTAGGTACTATCCTCACAACAAACAGCCCTGGGAGGCAAGCAATTTAAATTGTTTTTATACATTAGAGGGATATGAAAATACCACCTATTGTACAATATATAAAGTACCAGAACTGGAGTCAGAAAGACCTAACTTCAAATTCAGTCTCAGACATTTCTTAGCTGTGTGACTTTGGGTAAGTAACTTAACCTCTGCCTGCCTCAATTTCCCCTGCTGTACATTGAGAATAATAGTGACACCTGCTCCCAGGGTTGTTGCAAAGCTCAAATTAGATAATATTTGTAAAGGGTTTTGCAAACTTTGAAGTGTTATATAAACTTGAGCAATGATTATTTTCATTATTGTCTCCCTTTTATAGATGAGAAAAATAAAAATTAGAGAAAAAAATGTTTTTAACCACGTTATCTAACAATGCAAACATTTTTCAGCATTGTTGATACTCATGGTTTTTCATTCCTTGAGAACAAAGAATTACTATTATACTAAAACTTTACATATGGTTAAAAATGTAAGGTGGCCTGGGTGTCAACAAACAAGGAACAACATTTTAAAACGTAATATACTAGTATCCCATCTATAGTTCAACCATGAATGATGGTCACTTGTTAACTTTAGTCAGGTCCTGTGGCTTGAAAATATTATCATTTAATCTAATGTATTATAATTTAATTGACATGGTTCCTCTACTAGGAAATGTCCAAGTGCAATATTCTTTTAATGGACTAAATCAGGGCTAAATGAAGGAATCTTTGATTCCAACAAATATAGTTGACAAGAGAAGCATCAATGACCTTCATTAATGAATTACTTTATATAACTGTTTGCAGTTCTCAGGAGATCAAATAAAAATTTTACCTGGGCTGTATAATGGGACAAACCCATTGAAGCTAGGATGATGCTATTTCACATTGAATGTTATTTGCAAAAAAATAAATAAGTTAATAAAGAGGATCCATCTTGAATACGGTCCAAAGGATTTAATTATCGAAGTTGCCAAGGGCATCATGAAAAGGTAGCTTTGCCTGTAGAGTAGCCCACAACATGGAGCACCAGACTATAATCAGAACTCCAGGTTTATAGCTAGAGTGAACACTCATTTACCTAAAAAATCCCAAACAAACAAACAAACAAAAAACAAAACCCTGACTTTGTAAGTCTGAGGAAGTTACTTATCTTTTCCAGTCATCAGTTTCCTCATCTGAAAAGTGAGGAGATCCCATGAAACACTCTCTGAGTTCTTTCCAGGTCTAAATTTGAGATCATATGAAAACCTCATAATATCAGCAAAGACCTTCCATAGAAATTTGCTGCCCAGACCATACCCATGATTAAATAAGAATAGAAATATTTAAATACAAAAAGAGAGTTATTAACCCTGAAAATACACAGTTATTATTATAATTGTTATTTTTCCATCAGGAAAAATATTCATGTTGACATTTGACCAGTAGCCTCCCTTCACCAGCTGCTAATTTTTCTAGTGAGCATAATATCTTAAATAGGTAGTCACTGAAAAGGGTAGTGGATGAAGCTCAGACTAAGCCATCCATTGACTGATGGCTGTCATAGCTACTACATTCCTGAAGGCAAAGACCTGGACCAGATGATCCTGTGTAGGTCTTTTGAGATATAATTGCATAGCTCTAAAGATTATTGGATTATGGAAATATTTCCATCAGCCAGGTCAGCATTAGAAAAGTCACACTCTCTGTGTGATATTAGTAGCAAGCTTCATAATGATACTATTTTCTAGTTGGTATTTCTTATTTCAAAGAAGGCTACATTTATTCCTATACTTTCGATACTATTTGTAATGTACATTTACAAGTTGATATTTTTTTCAAAGGGTCACTAATACAAAAAAATAAGAAACTTGAAGAGGAAGCCTTGTAATTTGTTGCCCTTTCTGCTTTTTCATACTACACAAATCTTGTCCATTCTTTCCCATAACTCCTATAAATTTTTTGTACAGATCCTTCATAGAGGATTAACCCAATTCATGGGATGACTTTCTCTAGATTAGAGCTCTTTAATCTGGTTTTGTGTTATAAACACTTTTGTCAGTCTAGGGAAACCTATCGATTATGTCTCAGAATAGAGTTTTTAATTGCATAAAATAAAATATGTAAGATTAGGAATAAAAACAATTATATCAAAATAATGATATTAAAATATTTTTTAAAAAGCATGCATCACAGAATCAAGGTAAAATTTCTCTACTCTCAGTCTTTCCATGGACCCTAATATTGCAATGGGTTTACACATTTGTCATCCTTCATTGTTAATATATCATCAACCTATCTTTTCCAAACATATACCTCCAACCAGCATAGCTAATATACAACAGCATGTTTACATTTACCATACTTCTCTCCATTGCTCATTGGGTAATTTACAGTTTTGATCCTTTGGAAATTATGGGATTCCACAGTTCAAAGCCATGTATTTTCACTGGGAAAATAATGGTAACAAAAAAAAATCATTTCATTTTGTACTAGGAAGTAGTTTGGGATGATTGAAAGTGCCACAAAATTTCCCAAATGCAACCTGATAGGTTTTCTTTCTCTAATTTGGTTTGGGATCCAGTTCATTTTCTATCTTCAGACCTTGTTCAAGATGAAAGTGCTAATGGACTTGCTCAATGAGTTCCCCATCCAACTACACCTTATAATGTGGATAAGAAGCATTGCTAATTTATGTATTTATTTATTTCTTCTGTTTGATTGCTCTCTTTTGAATGGTCATGGATCTCATTGAGGAACCTGAGAAGTACTATGGGGCTTGATGCAATGAGTACATTATCACAAGGAGGAGTATTTGACAATCTATGGAGAATCCTTCCTCCAATAGTATTGTGTGCAGAATTTTCTCCTCCTTTGTGAGAAAACTTATTTTATGCCTTGATGTGTGTAATCAAAGGATCATTGGTGAAAACTTTGTTATTGTCAGTACTAAAGTATCTTATATCAACCACTTGTGAATGGAGAGTGCTAAGGACCCTGCATTATTCTACTCTGCTTTTCTTTAGAATAAACAAACACCAAAAGCATTGGAATCCTGTATTTCTTCTGTATCTCCTATATCCCCTAGTAAAAATCAAAACTATTGGATGGAAAACTTCTCGAATCCCAGGAGGAACTGGGAAACAACAGATGATCATCCAGATTGTCCCTTTGTGTTTCTGCCTAGCTAATATTGTGGAGAACCAGAAGGGAGAAAAAAATATTTCATGGAACAGCAGGAGAAAGGACAAAAGACAAATTCTCATAATTCCTTTCTCAGCCATTCATGCAAATCTACTCTTATGACAATATACTGCAAAAATGTTTTTCTGATAGGCTCAATCTCTTAATTCATTTTAACACATATCCATTATGTAAGTATGTATGTATCATACACACAATGCTGTCTGAGGTACTGGAAATATCAAGTAAACAGAAAGCAAAACCTGAAAAGACATTATTCAGCAACAACTACAGGCAAAACCTTCATTAAAGTTGTTTTCGATGATAGAAAATACTATCAAAGAAGGATGGAAGATGATTAGACTGAGGAATAACACCACCACCAATAATTGCTGGGCTTTACATAGTACTTTAAAGATGGCAAAACATTTAACATGTAATCTCATTTGATCTTCACAAAAATCTTGTGAGGAAGGTGTTATTGTTATTATAGCCATTTTTAAGAACTGAAACTGAGGTCTGATAAGTTAATGGGCTAGTCCAGAGTCACAACTAGTTACAGCCAGTAGCTAGATTCAAGTTCAGGTCTTCCTGACTCCAAGCCTAGTGCTGTAGAAACTATACCATCTAACTAAACTTTAGAGTTGATCCAATCCACTGGTTCCCAACTGGTAGACCACAAAAGCCTGGTGAGACAGAAAATTACTGCCGGAGGTCTTCCAAAATGCTGTGTACACCAAGTATTGTCATTATGATGACTATTTAGTTCTGACAAAATATGTAGCAGCATTGGATAATAAATGTATTTTTCCAGTGAATAGAGGAACTGTTTTGATGAACAACAAAATTTATTTAAAGGCATTATGAATTAAGTAGCTTTTATAATGCATTTTCTCAATCAGTGGATACTAATGCAGATGTACTATTAGTTGTTAGTACTGCTCTTTGCTATTAAAAAGAGCTCTCCTATCAAAAAGATAGTAAATTGTGGATATAGACTAGTCCACTCATTTGCTAAATTTAAAAACAAACAATTGAAACCCATGGAGACTAAATGACTTTCCTTAATTACACAGGAAGTAAGGATCCAGATTGGTTTTAGAAACCATTTTTTTAATCTCCATTACAATGGATTTTTTTTTTCCATTCTCTGAACCATGCTTCTGAATCCCTCTTGAAGCTCCGTTTCCTTAATGGACAGGGATGGAGATGTTTGCGAATTATTTGCATAAATAAATGCATTAACAATTGACATCCAAATAGCTCTCTAAAGTTTGGAAAACACATTATATATGGAAGACCTGGAATGTGAAATGCTACATTTATTATGATTATTATGATTATTATTATGATTATTATACCTATTTGCAGATGAAGAAACAGATCAAGAGAGGTTCAGTAACTAACCCAGGGTCATATGGTTAGCCTCAGAATTGAGATTTGAACCCAGTTTTTTTCTGATTCCAAATCTACCACTGCTTACTATGCCGGGCTGACTCTGAAGATAGCTACATTTAGAAAGAAAAGAGAAGAAGTGTCTAAGGAAGAGAGCTTGGAAGGCAAACAAAAGAAGGCTAAGGATTTAACTTTGGGGAACTTAGGGGGAAAGTGAGGAAAGCAGAGGAAATGGAACTACATAGTAGATTTTACTTAAAAGGGTTGGTTTAAAACCTGAAAGGGTAATAGAATAATTGATATTGTTTCCATGGGTTACCAACTTTACCAATCTGTATATATAAATAGACATATAGTGTGTTTATGTAACTGTCACATCATATATGTTACATAGTATGTAGGTATATATATATATAATTTTATAGATTTACTACCTGTATACATAAATTTTTTCTTTCTTTTCATTCTTTTTTATAACAGAATTAAAATATTAATCAAGATGCAAGATGCTGAACTATATTTTTAATTATCCAGAATTAGTGACTACATACTGCCAAAGATAATTAGGCAAGAGAGAAAATCTCTTCAATATTCAATCTTGACTTGGCATTTTTCTCACAACTTTCCACCAGACCTTGCAACTGCTAACCAAAACCTGGTCCCCAGATGGCCTTTTTGGCTATTTTTCACCCCTCCAAATATCTTACATCATTCATTTATTGACCAAGGAATGCTTACATCTCAAATTAGAAATAGAGATGTTATGCCTTTCTGAAGTTAATGTTTTCAGGCAAATTTTTAATTAGAAAGCTTTTAGGCTTTATAAAGGGTTTTATTGATAATGCATATATATTTCCATGTTCCACTGCGACCTTGGATGTTAGAAACATTGAACTCTTAGTATTATCTTAAACATTTAAATCTTTCAAGGCTATGAAACTGCTTTTACACCTTTAATATGAGTCACAGCCAGTTTTTTATTTAACCAAATTAAAATATACCCAAGTCCCTTCCTCATATACCTTGTGATTCTACTGATGTAAAAGTGATACAGGAGTATAGAGACCTCAACAATATCCAGGTTCCTATATACCTATATATGTGGCCAATTTCTTTTCTACTCATTACCAGAGGATGGGTGGACCCAAAAGGGCTGATCTGGGAATTGTCATTATCACACACACCAAAATGATGAAGGTATATAGTCCGGGAATTTGTTTAGAAAGGCCCTACTTATGGCAGCTAATTCTTGAACTATGTTGTGATTGATCTCTTAGGAAGTGGCTTTTTATTAATATTTATTATTGGTATGTATTATTACACTATCTCTATCTTCCTTGATGTCATCCAATGACCTCAAATCCACTGCCCCTAATAACCCCATTGACCATGGGAATTTCAATGTTCAAATTCATGACCCTTTTAAAACTCTCTATTTATCATTCCTTTGTCTTCTCAACTCCATTACCTCATATACTCATCCATACTTCAGTCAGACTCATGGTGACACCTTGGGCAACACCATCACATAAAAATATTTGTTGATGTTGTTCAATTTTGTCCAACTCTTCATGACCCCATGGGATATAGCATGCCAGTACTGTTCACTGGATTTTCTTATCAAGGATACTGAAGTGGTTTACCATTTCCTACTCCAGTGGCTTAAGGTAAACAGAGGTTAAGTGACTTGCCCAGTCACATAGGTTAGTAAGTATTGGAGACTGGATTTGAACTTAGGTCTTCCTGACTCTAGACCCAGTACTCTATCCACTAAGCCCCTTATGTGCCTCTCCTGGTAGATAGTAGGGGCTATATAAATGCTCGCTGTTGTTGATATCATTTATTACACATTTACCATAGCACCACTGATCATACCTCTATGTCTCTGACTCTGTGTTTCCTTGATGAAACGCAAACTCCTCAACTTGGCATGAAAATCCCTTTAAATCTTACTCAATCCTATTTTTTTTCAGGCTTACTTCACATTAGTCTATTTACAACCTCTATATTCTATCCAAGTTATACCAATTGCTTCTCCTTAGAATTTCATCTTACAACTCCTTTCCCTTTTATTTGCTATTTTCCATGCCTGCTTGCATTCACTTTTAGTTGTTAGAATATCTAACTTCTGGGGGTAAAACCAAGATAGTGTAGCAGAGAAAGCATTTAGCTGAACTCTCTCAATGTTCCCCTCCACGCAGCATTAAAATAACACCTCAAATAGAACTCTGGAGTGGCAGAGCCAAAAAAATCAATATAAAATCTCAGAGTGAGATATTCTTCTAGCCCAAGACAATTTAGGAGTTCAGAAAGAGAGATCTATGACACAAGGGTGAAGGCTGGCCTGAAATCCAAGTGGATGAAACACCAGTGGTGGGACTCAGTGGTGGTCATAGAAGCAGTAGGAACTTTGGGAGCTCTCAAGCAGAGACAGTAAGGGGACCTGGCAACTAGTTAGAAAGAGAATATAGTGATCCTTTGTGCTAGCACTGGAAACAGGACCAGATGCTACTTGAATACCACTGCCTAGCCCTATATTCACTTCTGGATGATAGTTTAAGGATAGAAAGGAACATTACAGTCTCAAAGGATCAGGAATCTTGTGTAGCAATATAGATTGCAATCCCAAGGGATCAGGGGTCCTACCTGAGGGCCCTTCCTTATGCCTCTCCAACTGGCATAAGAAGAAAACAGTGACAAAATCTCTCCCCAGATCCTTCCAGTTTGGAAGAATATCCAAACCCCTAGAACTAGCTCTGAAAACAACAGTGCAAAAAACCCTAAAGCTTGAGACAGAGTTTCTTCCCCATATTGCCTCATGCTAGGAACAGATCTTAATTTTAACAAAATGTTCAAAATCAAGAACTATGGTAGAACAGTGAGAAAACAACAAAATAACCTGACTATAAAAATCTACTATAGTGACAAGACAAAAACCCAAAAGAGGAAAATTAAGTCAGAGCAGCTACTAGCCAAGTCTCAAAGTAATATATGTATTGGACACAAGACCACCAAGAATCCATGGAAGAGCTAAAATGTAAAATGTAAAATAGAAGACAATGTGAAATATTGCATCAGAAAAACAACTGATCTGAAAAATAGATCAAGTAGAGTTAATTTAGGGATCACTGGACTACTTGAAATCCATGATTAAAGAAGGAGTTTAGACATTGATTCCCTTGATATTCTTGACCTTTTCTTCTTCCAGATTAATCTTGTTATCATTTTTTCTAGCTCTGTATAGTAATCTTTGGTAATTTGATTGGTATGACAATGAATAGGTAAATTAACATATGTAGAATGGTAATAGAATGGTAGTTTTTATTATATTAACTCAGTCTACCCATGAGTAATTAATACTTCTCCAATTGCTTAGATATATCTTGTGCGTGTGTGTGTGTGTATGTAAAGTATTTTGTAACTTTTCATATAATCCCTGGGTTTGTCATGGCAGGTAAATTCCAAAATGTTTTAGATTGTCTGCAGTTATTTTAAATGGAGTGTCTCTATCTCTTTCTGATGTTTTTTTTTTAATATATAGACACCCTGATGATTTATGTAGGTTTATTTTATATCCTTATGTCCTTCAACTTTGATGAAGTTATTAATTACTTCAACTATTTTATTGGATTCTCTATGATTGTCTAAGCATATCATCATGTCATCTGCAAAGAATGATAATCTCTTTTTTTCATTGCCTATTATTATTCTTTCAATTTATTTTTTCTAGTCTTTTTGCTAGCATTTCTAATACAATATTGAATAATCATGATGATAATGGACATCCTTGCTTCCACTTGATCTTATTGGGAAGAATTCTAGCTTGTTCCTGTTGCAAATAATGTTTGCTCTTGGATTTAGATAGATACCAGTTATCATTTTAAGAAAGGATCCATTTTTTCTAGGCTTTCTAGTGTTTTTAATAGAAATAGGTGTTGAATTTTGCTCTGTCCAAAGAAAGACCCCTTTTGATTATTTATATATTTTTAAGCTATCTTGGGGTTTGGGTGTTAGCTTTTAAATTGATTTATATTGATGATGATGATGTTTCCCCCCCCCCCCCAAAATGGGCACAATTTGTTCTTTGTTTTGCATAGCTTTTCATTTATGATTTCTTGAAATATAGCCCTTTCTCATTGCATGGACATTGCCTCAGACAAACAAAGACTTGGGAAAGATCTTAATTTAAAAAGGCCATCACCCACTGCATCCTGGGCCATTGTCTGTTGTCCTGGCTTATTTTGCTATAGGAACCTGATGACTCTGGAGGTGAGAATGAGGCTAAGGACATTGTACAGTTCTATTTCACTCAAATCTAATTCACCCCCAAGGCAACACCCTTGTGATAGTCCTCTTCAGGAATAAAAGACAAACAACAACAACATATCAGATCATATCTAGTTTTGCATGAGAATCCTTTCCAGATCCCTCTAGCTTTTTTGCTTCTGCTCTTTCCCTCAAGAAACTGCATGCATATATGTTTACTTAAATATAATGGTCTACCCCATTATGATGAAAGCTCCTTCAAGTAGAAACAAGTTTTCATTTTCCCAACCCTGTGGAACCTTTTGCATAGTGAATATTTAATGTCTGCTTGTTGGACTGGGTTGTAAATGAGCAGATAACCCATAAGGGAACATACTTCTACACATCCCCTTGTGCCCATGTCTGTCTTTCTTCTCTATCTCTTGCTTTATACAAATGAAGATTCCTTTCCTAGCCTCTTGCTTCACATGCAGTGTTTTCCCACTTTTTCCAGTGCAACCCTCCTCACTCGAAGTCTTTGAGCACAAGCCCTATGACCTCTTGTCAGGAAGCTATAGTGAGTGGAGGTCTTAAGTAAGGAGGAGGGGTCCTTTTTATCCCTGAGATTCTTTGATACTAATCATCCTTCCAGCTCTAAAGTATATTGGAATTATGGTTTCTATGCAGGTGATCCAATGAGAATAATCTTGTATAGTTCATTGTGGGATTTTTAGAGTAATTCAAGTTATAGAGTTATTGAAGAATACCAAAAGCTCTTTGGAAGGATTTAGTGGATTGAAAATAACCTTTGTTTGGGGAGAAAGAGGGAAAGAGAGAGGAGAAGGAAGGGAAGACAGAAAGAAAGAAATGAAGGAAGACAAAGAGAGAGAAAGAGAGAGAGACAAAGACAGAGAGACAGAGAGACAGAGAGAGGGAGAGAGAGAGAGAGACAGAGAGAGAGAGAGAGAGAGACAGAGAGAGAGAGAGAAAGCTTTGGGAGAATGAAGAAAGGAAGGGAGGGAGAGAGGGAAAGAAATAGGGAAAACCAGAGGAAGGAAAGGAGAGGAGTAGAAGAGGAGAAGACAGAACATGGGACACAAGGAGAATAAATGGTCTTCTTCCCAGTTAAAAATCAGAAAAGAAGCTGTAAGGAT
This sequence comes from Pseudochirops cupreus, assembly GCA_028627135.1. Taxonomy (NCBI): domain Eukaryota; kingdom Metazoa; phylum Chordata; class Mammalia; order Diprotodontia; family Pseudocheiridae; genus Pseudochirops; species Pseudochirops cupreus. The sequence continues at coordinate 49,964,437 of CM053580.1, forward strand.
TCTTATCACATTGCATAGTAAAATCATAAACAATGGCTAGGATCAGGCAATCATTAGGCAAATGAAGGATAAATAAATTGTAAATAGAGAAATAACTGGGGAGTGGGGAGGACCAGAAAAAGAGAGGAAAGAGACTATGACATTCTTCTTTTTTAATCAGGGGTTCTGTCTACTCACAACATAAAAGGAGAACAGTCGAAAGCTTGAGCCTTTGAGAGTTAGAGGTGAAACAGAGTCTTATTACATTTAGATGACATAGTCGGAGTTATGTTGATGTAGGTAGATAAGTTCTCATCAGATCTTGTATCTGTACTAAGAATAGTTGCCACCAGCTGAACAGTGGTGCCTGTTTAGGCATCTGCCTTCTAATAACCAGCTGACTGAATGGGAATCCAACTGGCCAGTTCCAGTTGGGCAACTAAGCTCCTCCTCTCTTTCACTCCTGTCTTCCTCTTCCCTCCTTTCCATTCTTTTCTCTCCTCCTTTCCTCTCCTCTACCCTGAGGGTATTCTGCCCAAAGGAAGGTAAATTTTGATGGCCAAAAGGTACCTACTTAACTTGGGGTTTACAGGCTAGATTTCTTTCTCAAAGACCAAGTCTTAAACCAATTCACTCTGGATATCTTGGATTGGATAACAATAGGTCCCTGCCCAAGCACCAATTAATGGTTAATTTTAGGACCCTCCTGACTCAGAGTGAATGTAAATAGTAGCTGTTTTTCTTTTGGCTAGCAATCATGAGGGTCTTCCCCTCACAGTTTGACATTTTTATTATTTTGTTAAAGAGGCCATCCCTTGACTCACTTCTTTAAGAGGCTTATTCACTGAATGGGCCTTGCTTAACTCAAAGTGAGAACCTGAAAATACCTTAACTTAAAAGGGCCAAGGTCTCCCACTGCATTCTGGGCCATCCCCAGTCATCCTGATGGATATCTGGTCACTGGACCCAGATGGCTCTGTAGGAGAAGGTGAGGCTAGTGGCTTTGAACAGCTCTTTCTCCCTCAAATCAAAGTCAACTGCAAGTCGTGTCATCATTTCCCTGATGTCATCTCCCTGATGTCATGGTCTTCTTTAAGAATGAAGGACCAACAACCATTGGTCTTTAGACCTATTGACTTGGTCATGAAAAGCTATCTAATAAAATGATGCCCATAACTCTAAGTTCTGATTTATCAAATGACAAAATAACAAACCTGAGAGAGCAAAGATTAAGACAAAAGAAGGAGAAATAATTGCTTACTGGTCCCTGCATCTGCTGTCTCTAAACTAGCTGTCAGCAAAAAGTGTTTGAATAATCCCTTTTGTCAATTTGGCTGGTCCTTAGCAGAATCTGTGCCTAGCTCCAGTCCATTCACAACGGTGTCTCTAGAAAGCAAGCGTTATTTACTTTTCTTGTTATTCCCTGTCAGCCTAAGGGCCCCTTAACAGTCATTAGGGACAATCTCAGGTCCTTTTTCCTAGAACCCCTCAGCTGTGATTTCATCTTCTCAGGACTGTTGGCACCACTGTTTGTCCCTTTTCCCAATGGTGCTATATCTTCTTTCTTCTTTCCTGGTGCATTCTGCTAATTACCTTAGTTAGCATACCTTCTCACTAAGGAATGGTTCAGACATCTGCTTGTTAGTTTGGCCTTCCCATTCATTTAAAAGGACAGAACCTTCTGCTTTCTAAACCTTTTATTTTTAATCCTCCCAACAAACACATTTTGTACAAACTTATAAACAAGATTCAACATGACCTAACAAAGGATACATCAGCAATTCCATGGCACTTAGGGACTAGAATGAGTTCCATAGAGAGACTGTAGAATCCTTCATGTTTCTAGTGATATATTTTAAAAAATTTTATTCATTTCATTTTAACTTATGGAATAAAACAAACATATCCTTAATGCAGTATAATTTTAAAAAAAGATGATTACATATGAAACAGCAAATCTTTTATGTACAACGTGCTATAACTCTAAATATATAAAAGTTATCATGCAAATTCCCCTTTTTTCCCTCCCCCTCCTCATGTCTTAATTGCTAGATAGGGTGGATCTTTTTCAGTTTTCATTCTTCATGACGTTTCACATTCCTACCCCCACCCCCAGCAACTTCCACTTCTTTTCAGTGCTCTCCTCCTATTGTTTCTATGACATTGTTTTCTTGTGAATGTCTACCTATTTGGTTCCACCTCCTGTTCTACCTCCTTTCCTAGATCATCATTAATCTGCATTATTTATATTATCTCCTAAACATGAACATTCCTCAAGATTCTGTTCTGGGCCCACTTTTCTTCTTTTGTTCTTTTTCTTGCTTTCATTATCTTCTTGACTCCTGTAGATAAAATTAACTCTCTCTTTAGATGATTCCCCAAACTCTATATCTAGCTGAAATTGTTTGCCCCAGCTACTATATTATACTTTGAACTCCCTTTGATCCAGTTGGCTATAATCTATCACGTAAAACTCTACCTGTTCCAAACTGAATGAATTACCTGCCTTTTTAAACCCATCTTTCTCCTAATTTGAAAAAAAGACGACTTTCAGTCACATAGGTTTGGAAACTTGGAATCATGGCTGAATCTTTTCTCACCCTCTAAGCCAATGTGCAACTAGTTCATAAATTCAGTCCATTTTACTTTCATAATATCTCAAAAATATGATATAGTCCTAAGCTTACAGACAGCACAGCTTCCCCAAAACAAAGGTAGATGAATTCATTTTACAAATGATATTTTATACAGACTATGAAAAGTTACTACATCATTGGAACTTAATAAGGGTCAGTTGCAATAAAACCAAATGGAGAAAAAGGAGTGGGAATGCAAAAACAAAACAAAACAAGAAACTAACAAAAATGAGTGAAATTGATTTTTTTGAAAGTGCTTCTCATCTCAGAGAAATTTTAATTTCTGTCTACCTCCCCAAACATGTTCTCTTCACAGGAGTGAATGATGTGGAGTCAACTGGAATTCCTTTCCTCTCAAGCTCAGATGCAAATCTAAACTCTTCTGGAGGAAAATTCTTCCATAGTTTCCTTCAAGTGAAGATGATTTGACCAAAGTTCTGAACAAATCATTTTATTTTGTGTTTTTGTCTTTTGTCTACTTTGTCACACAACATATGTCTCACACTGCAAAGACAATCCTGATTTCCCAAGTCCTCCAACAACAGGGCAGTAGTCTCAGTTGAAAAAAGAAAAAGAAAGAAAGAAAAAGAAACAGAGGGAGAGCAAAGGAAATAAGGAAAGAGAGAAAGAAGGAAGGAAGGAAGGAAAGAAGGAAGAAAGAAAAGAAGGAAGGAAGGAAGGAAGGAAGGAAGGAAGGAAGGAGGAATAGAATAAAATAAGTCAAAACCATATGAAGAACTCCCAAAAGGGATAGTGCATTTGGGGTTGACTGGAATCAGCTACATTAAAAACAGAGTATGGTTCCCTATGTCTAGAACTCTGCTAACCAACTCAAATAGAAAGGGGGTCACTAAGCCATATGTAAGGATCCCTGCAAGCATCATATTGCCTCAGAAAACCACACATTAACATTATTTGTGTTTTTTGTTAAACATTTCCCAATTACAATTTAATCTGGTTCTGCCTCCACTTTAAATACTGCCATGAGTACCAGATAGCTCTGATCATCTATACAGATGTCACTTGACTGAGGACACATGAGCTGTCTCCATACTTGTCCTTTATTTCCACGTGGTTTTCCCATGCCCATATTTGAGATTTCCCATTTCCTTTCCCTTTTGAGTTATTGGCTCATATTCCCACCTGGCTATTCTGAAGAAACTTGCTTCTTAGACAGTTTATACTTATATTTAGGGGTCTGAAAACTAAAGGTCCCTCCTAGAAAAGGAAAGTAAGGTAGCACTTAATATACAATATAAATTAAGTATGGCCAGGAACTTTTACTCCCATACAGAAAAGGAAATGGGAACTTATCATTGTAAGTATAGTCAGTTGAAGACTCAATGGGGCATTTGCAAAGAGATCCCTCCCTGCCTCCCTCACTGAGCTGATAATTAGCCATTTTACCTTCCAACTCCACTCAGGATAATCCCATCAACACTGCTGCATTGTGTATTTTTTTGCCCCTTAAATGGTCTCTCACTGGGTAACTCTCTTTTGGTGTATGCTTCTGTTGCTGTTGCTTCAACTCTTGGTAGCTCCTGTCCTGCTTAGGTGTCCAAGAAGTGAAAATGTTACCTGTGTTTTGAGACCTCATAAGGCTTTTTAACAATGGGAAGAAGACTCGGGAGAATAATAGACAAGAAGACAGGAGGTAACACATCCCAGACCCAGGCTTGCTTATGAGTTTATGAGCTCATGGCTTTCACCCAGAGTGGAAGAATTGTTTCTATCCTAAATCTAGATCATCCTTGTACTGTAAAGCTGGGAGGAGAACAAAGCCAGAAGAGTAGTTTGCCCTTTTAGAATATCCATGGATTCCCATCTTTAATAGACAATCAAAAGATTTTTCATGACCATAGAGTGAAAACATTCTGGTCATCATGACTGACTGGAAGCAGTCAGAGAACATTTGAGTATCTTTTGAAGTGGGGAAGTGGGGGAATGATCTCTTCAATATGTATGTCAGGAAACTTACTCTTCTCAAACTTCCTTGTTTTTGAATGGCATGTTGAATGAGCATGCTTCAAGAGGGTGCTATACTCTCTACCATGGGATTTTTTTCCACCATAGCAACTCACAACATGGAAGCATTGCAATCTGCATCATAGCATCATAAATTTCAAGTAGAAAATAGAATTGGAAGGGACCCCTGGCAACCATAGAATCAAACTGCTTTATTTAATAGAAGGGAAAACTGAGAAACAGGGGTTAGGTGGTTTGCCTAGGGTCACATAGCTGCTAAGTATCTAAGCCAGGATTTGAACCCAAGTTTTCCTGACACTATGAACAATGCCCCATAGGTCTATCAGAGCTTTAAGGGTAGAAGACCTTACCCACCAAATGCAATTTCTTCTCCTAACGCATTCTAAAAAACTCAATCATTTGACTCCTTTTTCACATCCCAGTTTTACTGGTCAGAAGCAATGTGGAATGCTAGGCCTCAAAAGGTATCTGTCAAAGACTGCCCTTGGATTTGAAATACTACTTGAATCAATTATGGAAGGAAGCAAAAATTACCGATTCATTGGAAAGAGACTTTAAATGTTATCTAGTTCAACTCCTCATTTTCCAAATGAGTAAAATTGAGGCTTTAAGAATTTAAATAACTTCCTCCAAATTCCCCTGTTTGTTACTGACAGAACCAAAAAGGTCTTCTGCGTTCACCTTACTTCCATTGTGTTCCCTTTGTGGTCATTTTCAACTTATTCTGCATATGCCTTGTGTTTTTCATAGTCATTTACATGTCATCTTCTCCATTAGAATGTGAACTTCTGGAAGGCAAGTATTGTTTTTACCCTTCTTTGTATCACCAGCACTTAGCATGGTGATTGCACATACTAAGAGTTTTAATCAATGGTTATTGACTAAAAATTTATTCATGGGCACATAGTAGCTACTTAATAAATGCTTATCCACTTGATGCTTGTTGAATTGGGGACAGGTTAGACCAATGTCTAATGTTCTTTATGTGATTAGACATAATTATATGATTATTTCAGGAAGAATGTGGAAGACTAGAAAGTATGGAGCGGAGTACGGACAGCTTGGTGACTATTAAACTATTAAACAACACCATATAAAGGTCACATAAAGAAGTAGGTGTTGCTTAGTCTGGAGGAAGCTTTATGGGGCCCTAGATAGGGTGGTTCATTGGATAGAGCACTGGATTTGGAATCAAGAAGACTCATCTTCATGAGTTCAAAGCCAGCCTCAAACATTTACTAACTGTGTGATTCTGGGCAGGTCACTTAACTTTTTTGCCACAGTTCCTCAACTGTAAGATAGGCTAAAGAAGAAAATAGCAAGCCACTCTAGTATCTTTGCCAAGAAAACCCCAAATAGAGTCACAGAGTTGCACACAACTGAAATGACTCAACAACAACAACAAATCCATAGAATCACAGAATCTCAGGAATACAGAGGATGAGGGTTTCTGAGAAGACTGCCTTTCCTAAGTCGCATTTGATTGTATGCTATCACTAAGAGATGCCATTAAAAGCTGCCAGTCTAATTGCAGGCAGCACTTGTAACACCTGTTTTCAGAGGGCTGCTTTGGGCCTGTGATATAATCCCCCAGCAGCAAGGTCGGAATGAAGAGTACGGTAAATAAAAAGGCCGGGGCACATCTGAAGCACAGAGCCAATGTACTAATATGTCAAATATTTGGCTCCATGATGAATGGCAAAAGAGTGGCCATGCCACTAATTTCCTGGCATGAATCTTTGCCTTTTCAGGTTCCATATTTACTTAGGTGGGGAAGATTGGGGCCAAGTCAGATATATTAAATTTATTGCTTAGAGACTGGAATGTAAGACCAGGGGCCACTTAAGGATAGCACCTGCTCGGATATTTCTAATAAGAACTGACATATTTCAGGTCTCATTTCCTCTGCAAGATTCTCTTTTTAAAAAATAAATGAAAACCTCAACTTGAAAATAGTAAGAGCATCTAGCTAAAGTTGAATTTCAGATGAAACAGAAATTATTTCAAAAATTAAACTTATGTTAATTATCTAGACTATATTGAATACTAATCATATTGTGACAATCCAGAGTATATTATGGAATATTTGGATGATATGGACTTGGAATTCTCCATTGCTTATTCTTTTTTATGCTGACTAAGTGCAAACCCAAGTTAGTTATCTTGTAAAGGAACATCCCTCTTACTATTTTCTGTTGGATAGAATGAAAGGCAAAGAAAAAGGGTCACAATTAATTTTTTCCAGTTTTAAACTGAGGAATAATAGTAAAAGCAAACATAGTTGAAAAGTAAACTCTCTTTAAGATGAAGTGAGAAGTAATCATCCTAAATGATGGATAAGAGGGGATAATGGAAGTTCCCTACAAAGGCACTCAGAGACCATGTGCCATTTTAAAGTCAACTGTTAAGTCATCTGACTTAGAGTAAACAGAGGAAAATAATAAAAGCTGTTTACAAGGAAAACAACACTGAGTATTTGGAATGTGTAACTACAGTGGGGACAGGGCAGGGTTATTCTGGGGAGACTTTTTTTTGAGACCATTATTGTTAAAAAAAGAAATGGAAGGGGGAAAAGTCATTACATGTGAAAAGGAAAGAATCACTGCAACCTAATAACAGAGAACCGGTAGTCCAGTGGATGCAGTGCTGGGCTTGGAGTAAGGAAGACTGATTTCAGACCTGATCTTAGGCATTTAGAGATAACCCTGGTCAAGTCACTTTAACTTTATTTATACTGGTTTCCTCAACTATAAAATGGGGGAATAATAGCACCTACCTTCCATAGGTAGTTATGAGAATCAAATGAGATAATATTTATAAATAGTGCTTGGCACAGGAGCTGGCACATAGTAGGCACTGTATAAATGCTTATCCCCTTCCCCCTTTATACATAATATTCCTTCAAAATTTTCAAGGAACTTTACATACACTATCATATTATACTAGTTCTGTGAGGTAGGTATTTCACCAATCAACAACTGTTTTTAAAGCATTTACTATGTGTCAGGCACTGAGCCAAGTGCTAAAGGTTAAAAAAAATATTTAGGAGAAGGAAACAGTCCCTTCGAGAAGCTTATATTCTAGTAGGGGTGAAAACTTTTGTGCGTATGTATATATACACACACATGCATACATAAAGTATATGCATAAATATATGTAAACACACATATATAGACAGATATTTGTGTTTGTGTATATATAAATATACACATATAAATATATTATATACATATATACACATATGTGTGTGGATGTATATATACGTATATGCATGTATCTCTGTAGATATAGATGTATGTATACATGTACGTATGTATGTATGTACGTATGTATGTATATAAGTATGTATGTATGTAATAGAGAGTGAAAGATGACCTTAAAGGAGAAGGCACTAGGAAATGTAGGTATTAGAAAAGGCCTTATAAAGAAAGTAACATTTTAGCCGTCTTGAAGAAAACCTGGAAATCTTAGAGGTACAGGCGAGGGACTTTGCAGGCATAGGAGTTGGTCAGTGTACAAAGAAATGGGAGTGAAGTTGTCCTGGGGGAGGAAGAACAAGTAGACTAGTCTTTTGATCATAGATTTTAAGTAATATGTAAGAAGACCAGTCAAGCAAGAAGGGGCCAGATTGTTTCCTAGTATTACATAAGTTAGGATGTAAGCAACTATTTCTAATAACATGGAAGATGACAACTTGACTCATATAGACAGGTCTTCTCAATCTCAGCCTTTGTTATAACACAAATTTTGAAAACTCTGAGGATTTTATTGAGGCATGGAGTAAAAGTGTGCAAACTCGGTGAATAAAACTTTTTTTAAAAAACACAATTAGGTCGATACTGACTGAGTTAATCAACCATCAATTGTTGGTCACCAAATACATGCACAAGGAATCCGTTTGTAGTTGTTAATGGTAAAGCAAGAGCTATTTGAGCCACAGGTGTGATGCCTCAGGATCATAGTAGATCAGTTTTATAAATGGAAGATAACACAGAGGGTATCTATTTCAATCTCCTCACTTTATGGATGAGAATACTGAGACCTAGGAGAAGTTAAGTAACTTGTCAAAAATCGTCAGAAGTAATTAGCAGAGATGGAATTCGAGCATAAGAAAGTGATTTCACTTCTTTGCCATTGATGAGAGAGGGAGGCATTAGGATATAGTAATAGAATGCTTGGCTTGAAGTTGGGATGATCTGGATACAAATCCTGTCTTTAACACCTAGTAGCTGTGTGGCCTTGATTTCTTGATACCCACTCTTAATCTTTTATGATCCCCACTTTGCTCCTGTATAAAACAGAGATGATGAAAATACCTTTGGTATCTACTCTAAGATGGGATTACTGTGAAGTACAAATGAGATGGTGCATGTAAAGGGTTTTGCAAACATTAAGGAGCTATTGAAATGTCAGTTATTATTATTATTATTGCCTATAAACATTGGGATTGTGAGGATTGTGCTAGATAATTTCAGAGATTCCTCCCAGCTTTATGGAAATCCTGAATACTTGTAACATTTATTCAAAATTCTAATTCTACCTCACCTGCTTTATCATCATAATTTTCACTTTAATTTCAAAATGCTGTGAGTTTGTAGACAAATGTGGAATAGAGAAGTGAAAAAACCTCTGAGTGTCTAAGGGTGGTACATGGTGGTTTTCTGAATAGAGAAAGAGTAGATATTTTGAAGTTCTCTGACCTTCAAAGGATTTGTGCGTTTATGTGTATATTCTCTACTATGAAGACCATAACCCATTCATGTTGGATCCTTTTGCACAAATTCTTCTTTAAATTCTCCCTAATATGTCTTCCCCACATTCTGGGAACACTCTACATCTCTTGACAGTGTTGTTTGCAAGGCCTCTGTTCTCCTTCCTCCTCTTCAGAACAATTTAGGAGCTTAGAACCTGAAAAAAGAAGACTCTCCATTTAAGGGTATTTGCATCAATTTCCTCTCTATTTTTAAATTGTAGACATTTGTCTAAGTTGTTGTCCCCTTTTGATTTCCATCTCTCTCTCTCCCTTTACATTTTTTTCTCTTTTAAACAGTATTTTTCTTCCTTAGTTCAACTTTGGATTTTCCGTTCTTGGGTGGTTTGGGAGCATGGCTTTTATAGTTATGAGATTAGTTCACTGACCATTTATAGGAATTTTTTGAACTTTAGCTCCTTCTTTCTCCCTTTTTTGTGCAATATGAATAATTGTTATATTTTCCCCCTTGAAATTATAAGCAGCTGCTTGAAAAGCCTTGAACCAATGGGAAATTCAAAAGACCTTTTTTCCCTTCCTCTGCCACCGTTCCATAATTATGGCTATTTAATGTAAATAATTAAAACAAAGTGAGACCCCAAAATATGTAGGTTGCTTTGGAAGGAAGAATCCACTTTGCTCTGCATTGGTTCACATCATCATTACAGTTATTTATGCAAAAACTAGCACCTTGAAGCTTTAAAAGCTAGGAAAGAATACTTACGGTGTATATGTGAGATGCTGAGGTTGTAGATTTGAGCCTTGTCTGGAACATTGTTTTCCATCTTGTCATCAGTTAAAATTATTGTAAAATCACCAATGACACTCACAAAAGTGATGGGGGAAATAGCTTGGGAAAGGATGGTGTAGCAGAAAGGGCTTGAGAGAGACTTAAATTAAAATCCTAGGCCCTGATGCTTGTTCTTGGACCACAAGTAATTCACATAACCCTCCCCTTTAAACTTTATATGATAATCTGTCTACAACCTACCACAGTAAGTTGTTGGGAAGAAATCCTTTTGTGAAATTTAATGCACTTTTTAAATGTGAGTTGTTATCATACAGGTGATTTGGGATCTAGACTCATAAAGATATCTATTAGTGTAAATCAATTAGAGCATCAATATGTGTGTGTGTGTGAGTATGTGTGCATGTGTATGTTTTAATGTTGATGCTAATCTGCTTGAGGCATTTGGATAGATTTTAATTTGATGTAATATTTTTAATGTTTATTAAGTTAGCCCCAACTACAGTATTTCTGGCATACCAGTATTTCCCAAAATAAAGATTCCTTTCAATAGAGATTTACAATGTTAAATTATAGTTTTTACTTTCATAATTGAAGGGAATGGACCCCTCTAGCACTGAAAAGCATTGGAATAGATCTTTCCCAACATCCTTAGAGTCTCAGGAAATCTGAACATCTCTATAGTTGTGTTTATATAAAGCCCATATATCTAGTATAAAGGTACACCATATGTATCTTTTGACTATCTATTGCCAAATACCCAAATATTTCCAAATAGACACATACTCAGTCTCGAAGTGGAATTGAATTTTACATGTGGAAAACAGATATTAAGTGTTTACTAAGGTGTCTTAATACTTTCTGATTAGCCATTGCAGTAATGCCCATGCTTTGAAATGCCTAATTAGTAATTTTATAGAATATTCTACTAATCATTAACACATGTCCTAGCTGAGTAAAATTTTACACAATTAAGTTTCTGCAGTAATTTTTTACTATACTGAGTAGCTTCTCATTTTTTTCCTCAGCATTTTAAAACTATTTCATCTTCCTTTTAGTTATTAAAACACCTTCAAAAGAGTTTGTTGTCATTAAACTGGCGTCCCTGCCCCCTTTGCCTTGTTGCCATATATAAATGATGAATCATTTCACAGGCTTAAGGAGCAAATAAAATGGGAATAGTGTTAGGTTAAATGAACTTGAACCCTTAACCCAAGAATGTTAAAGGGCTAAGTCTGTAACATGAATCCTTCTAAACTCGGTTTGCCAAACTTAGAAATGAAAAGCTGACTATTGGGTCCTATATCTGAAGTTGTTATATTTAAGTTAACACAGAATTAGAATTTGAAAACACATAATATTATATAATAATAAGAGTTGTGAAACAAACAAAATATCAACAAAAGCTCATCAGTTGGAATACAGAAACATTTTGCCTCACAAACATTAAGCAGGGCTAGAATGCATCAGTTCTGAAAATATAACTAGGAAGAACAGAGGTTAGGATTGTTATGTGGGAATAGACTGGAGCAGGCATAAGCAAGAGCCTACAGAAGAAGCAGCAGAACAGAAAAGCAGGTTTTTGATTGGCTTGTTTGGGTTTTGATCTAAATTTTGGTCTTAAATAACATTCTTAGGTTGTCACCTGGTCCAACTCAGTGGCATGCTTTGTGTACTGACTTTCAAGAACCTCAGTTGTTCTGGTGGATTGTTCCTAAATCAGAGAATCATAGCGATCCAAGCAACCTTAAGACATGTCCTTCCCTTGCCTCTGGGAAGAATTATCCCTGAGCTAGTCCAAGCAGATGGGCATCTATCCTACTACTAAAAGTCTTTGGGGAAAGAGACTCCAGAATCTTAGAGCTCTTGTAGTCATGAGATATTCTCATTTTGAAAACAAACACGCACAAAAAAATACCTTTGCCATCAATTTAAGTCCATTGATTTATAAATATGTTAAAATGGAGAACATTTGATCACCATACTTTATAATTTCTTCTCAAAAGCTCAGAAAAGAACAACAGTTTAAAAATGTTTTTATCCTAGCATACCTTTATGTTTGTGGGCTGCTTGGTGTCCAGCATTAAGCATGATTGGAGATGTAAATAAGAAATGACCAGGCCATGTGGGTAGTTCAAGGAAGAACCACGAACTCTGTTTATTGATGCTTAGAACAAAGTTTTTAAATATCCAAAAGACAAAGATTCAAGTATTCTTATCTTAATCATATCCTGGAATATTATTACTAAATAATGTGCCATACCTGGGAAGTGATTTGGATAAGACAAGGCTTGTTATCAAGGATCCAGGAAGTCATGGGGAAGATCAGTTGTCTCTTATCAAAATATATCTATAGGACAAAAGATGCTCCCTGTGAGCAGGCCACAATCTCAAAGACATCTGCATAGAAACTGATCCCCAAGAATCAAGTATTTTGATTTACAATAGTCTTTAGTCTGTGCATAATATGATAAGGAACATGTCCTTTTTGGTACCTGAAGTTTGGGGGCAAAGGTTTTGATGTCAGGATATCAAACAAAAGTCCTTTTAAGTGTACCCCTGAGGTACTTTCAGGGAAGCCAGCCTTTGCAAGCTGCATCATATGGAAGGGTATTGAGGTACACTATTAAGGTTTTTATCTGAGTCCTGGATTAGGCCTCTTTGGCTCCCCACACCTTTAGATTCCTCAAATATTTGTTACCTATATACACACATCTAATAGAAAGAGAAAGAGATATAGAAAGAGACAGATGGAGAAATAGAGACAGCAACAAAGAGACAGAGAGAAGCAGAAAAGCAGGAGAGAGACGGACACAGAAAAACAGAGACAAAGAGAGACAGAGATGAAATGGAGAGATAAGAAGAAAGAGGGGAAAAGAAAGGGAAGAAATGATATTGGGAAGTTCTAATCTAAGAATTCACTGACCTTAAGAAGTAGAAGAGGTTTAAATGATCACTTAATTCAGTCTTCTGACTGTCAATGAGGTAACTGAGGCCGAGAGTTTAAGCTACAAGCTCCCAACTATAATCCCAGTTTCCTTATTTTCAGTCATCATACTTCTCACTGGTGTCCCCTGTTTTCTTCTGTGTCATTGCCAAATTCACTACATCTCTCCTAAGTATAGGGCTCAGAAATAGACTCTCTAAAATTCCTACTTTCCAGTGAAATTTTTCCTTTTCTGAAAAGGAAAAATCCATAGAGTATTACAAAGTTTCCCATTTAAAAAATAAGTAATAATACTGTTAATATAAAAAACCTAAAATTATATTCAGATCCCTAAGTTGGGCTGCTGGCAGGGGAAGAGTTTCCCTTGGCTATATCTGTGTCACTTCTTGCCTTCCAGAAATAAGAAACCCCAAACGCTCCCCTCAGACTCCCTCAGGTCCCTCTGCCAACCACAATACCTTGTAAATCAATGATGTTGGCGGCTATAGGATATTGACATTACGAGTACTTCTCAAAAAGATCCATTTATTTGTACCACATGATTCTTCTCTAGGAGATTTCTGTTTGCCCATGCAATATTTGATTTCCAGAATCTCTGGCATCATCTGCTAATGTTCTAAATTGTTGTTCCAAGATATCAGTCCTTTTCCTTAAGGCATATTGCATGGTGCACTTCTACTGAAGTTCCTCTTGCTTCTCTCATTTCAGGACATATATTGAAAAGAGATGTTCTAATTTCCTTGTTACTACTTATATGAGACCCCTTTTCATATTACTTTAGAAGTCATCCCTGGATACTAATTTAATATGATATATATTATATATACATCTATAGTGTATTATATACAATATAAATATATTAGCATCACTTAATGCTAATATAAGAGTAAAGAACATTATAATGCACCTGTAGACCTTTCAAAAACTATAACCTTCCCTTTCTTATGATCCAGACCATAAGTCAATGATCAGCTTTGGCAAAAATTGTTTAAGACCTCCCCAAAATTAAAGAAATTTCACAATTTGTGGAACATGGAAAGATTATAGAGTAGGAAGTACTATGCTGATATGCTTCAATCAGCTAACATCTAAGAGCTTTTTTCACTGCCTTCAAGGATTTTTGTTCATGTATTGTTGCTGTTGTTGTTGTGAATGAACATGTGTATATCGTTTTCTTTTGTTCAATTTCCCCTTCATGGGAAAATGATTTTCTTTGAGGAAATCATAGTTTGAATTTCATCTCAGGTCTCAATTAGAAAGTTAAGTCATTTGCCTGATACATTGTCATGTTGTAAGACCAATCATAGTATCACAAGATGATAGATTTAGAATTGGAAGGATTCTTATAAATCTAGTTTTGCCCCCTCATTTTACAGATTAAGTAACTGAAGTTCACAGAAGTAAAGTGACTTAATTAAGGTCAAGAAGGTAGTTCCTGAAATAAATGGGATTCATTCTGAGACCAGGGACTCCAAGTTCAACATTTCACCTGCCTCATAACTGATCAGTCATTTCTTCACATTCTCTTCCGCAAACTCAGTGAAAACTATCTGTTTGTATGCCCTACCTAATCCTTTAAAATGGTAAATGGCAGATGGCCAAATTGTATTGAAATAATTATTTTCAATGAACTCTAATTACATGAAAAAGAAAAGAATTAGTATGTTCTGTTCCTCCACATAGCTGAAAGAAGTCACTATCAAAGGGAAATAATTTCCCATTCTTGAGATCAACTTCATGTTAAATGCTCAAAACTCTGCTTATATCTCATGGAATCATTATAAATCTCTGATGATTAAGATAGTGAGCTAAATTGACCAATGGGAATATAAATCTAAGCCTTATAATCTACAATGAAGTAAATAGAAAGCCCCCAAAAGTGTATAGCTAGAAAACTGATTGTAATTCCGTGCTTCTAAAGTCCCCTAAAATTATGTTATCTGGAAAAAGTACAAGATATGTCTTGAGGGAAGCATCAAGAGGACCTTCTGCCTTAAAAGGGTCAAGAACAGAACAGCAAGAGCCTGTTACTAGAAAATTATAGCTAGCAATGACCTAGCAACTAGAGCTCTCCAATCTCTTGGACTACCATTTAGCAAATGATTGCTTCTGTGAGGTCTGCCACTAGCACTGTTCTTGATTCCACTGGTCTGAGGATGAAAATGGGCCAACCATGTGATCATTTCTTTCTTTCTCTATCTAAATGGGTATTTATTTTTTCCCACAGAAATGGTAATAGTATCTTCTATTCCATTTCCTCTTCCCTAAGAGATATCTATGTCAGAGGCCTGGGGAGTCTTATAGTTCTTTTGACAATGTGGCATATGA
>CM053580.1:49979910-49994962 GCA_028627135.1 Pseudochirops cupreus
GGATATAATTATAACTACATATATGTATATATATATATATATATATATATATATATATATATATATACATTTAATGTTATATACCCATATAAATGTGTGTATATAATGAGCTAAAATAAAAATCACAAAATAATAATTAGTTTCTTTGACAGTTGTTATGGGAATCTGAAGATCTTCCCTGCCCCTAGGCCCTTTGATTGGCTTAAGTGGCTCTGAGAACCTTCCTTGATTTGAAAGTATACTCTGCCCCCTAATAGGCTGAATGTGGTCACATGGAGCCCATGGCAGGAAGCTTGTTCTTCAGGAATGCCCATGCCTTTTTACTTTGTGATTGGGCAGTGGGTCAAGAGGACTGTGACATTCTCTGATCCAGGAGAAGGCTATATATACTCTGATGTGAGTTTTTACTTTGGGGGCTCACTTTGGAAAGAGTTGTGTGATTTGTCCAGATGAGATTCTGGGAAGCCGTTGAGCCCCACCAGCTTTGAAATACCCAGATGTTGGTGCTTCCCTCTCTGGTAACTGACTAGGTATGGATGTAATGGTCAGATGGTTGGAAGCCCATCTGCTGATATGTTTCTTTGTCGGCTTGTAACTTCTGCTTATAACTTCTGTTTGTATTCTGTTTGCCTTCTCTGAAGTTCAGGTTGCTGAATTTTTCCCCTGAACTAGGTAAATGATATATGTTTGATTGATTAAAGTAAGATTGTTAAACCATTTTGAGTTGCTTTCCTTTAGAAAAGCAGATCTAAGAACCTGTGCTTGCAGCCACCCTGCATATCCTAGGGTGTTTGCTGATACAACAGTTCAGACAAAACTTTCCTAATACAAAAATTAAAAAAAAACTTCTTAGATATTAAAATTGACCAATTTGAATTTTTTAAAAAGGACATTTTATAGAAACTTTTAAAAATAGAAATTAAAAAAAAATTCCTTTAAATCAGTTGTATAACGCCCGTTAAATATCAGTCTTTTTCTTTTATGGAGAGGCAACATGAAGAAACCTTGACTTGGAGTCAGAAGATTATTAGTACAGCAGCGCAAGCAGGACAACTGACCTATCAAAATAGGAAAGAAGCAGCTGTGTTACTGATGTAAGAAGGCTACTTGCAGCCCACACACAAAAGTATGTGGAAGCAAAGATTTCTCAACTGAGAGTTTTAAGAGTGACCCTCATTATGCTACCTGTGTAGAAGAGGCAGTGGTATGTAGTGGAAAGAATGATGGGAGGGGTGTGTGTGTCTTAGAGTCAGATGATACCTAGCTTCAGTATGATCATAGTCATGTCACTTGACATCCCTCATTTATAAAGTAAGAATAATGGTACTTATCTCAAAGGGAACTTAAAGGCTTTCATGTTCAACCCTCTCATTTTGCAGGTGATGAAACTGATACCAAGAGAGGTTATGAAGCTTTTATAAAGGGTCTGAGAGATGTCTTCCTATTTTATTTTATAATTGTCATTATAAAACCTTATAGTCTTAGAGGAGAGAAAGAGGAGACAGGTAGGATATTGGCACAGGTGAACATTGTAGCCATAAGTGTCAGGTATTGCTGCTGTCCTTTTTTCATACCTCTGAATATTTTTTGCATGTTCTTTCTATATATGTTCTACAGAGACGTTTGTTTGATGTACTGTGCTGTGTAATGGCCTGAGATCTAAGAAAGGACTTTGATTGTGGTAATCACAAGTCATAAGATCAGCAAGCCTGCAGTCTTTAGATATCTTCTAATACCATTTTCTCTTGCCTGAAGTGTTTCTGTCAGAGGTCACGGCAGGTATAACAGTATTGTGGCAAGAACATTTGATCCAGGAGAGAACTGGGTTTGAATACAAGTGATGATACCTTGCTACTTGTGTGGTCCTTGACCAGTCATTTCCCCTCTGAGGCTTGCTTTCCACATTTGTATAATGATAAGAATGTTTATACTGTCTATCTTAGAAAGCTGTTAGAAGGAAATGACTTGTGCTATAAAGCTCAAAACTCTACAGAAATGTACTTGTTTTTAGTCAAATGTATAGGACCATTACAAAGACCGGGGTTCAAGTATCAGCTTCATCAGTTGACATCTGCTACTTTAAAGAAATGGTTTAGTTTCTCAGAGCCTCAATTTCCTCATTTGTAAAATCAGAATAATAATCCTTTGACTGTTTACCTTATAAGACTGTCAAGGCATATATGTGAGATCAAGATCAAGATGGCATAAGTGAGGGCACTTCATATCCAAATGTCCACTATTAATCAATGGGCAGTTATTGAGGACCCACTATGTGCTCAGGACTATTCAGTTGTCCTTTGGTTTCTTATCTAATTTAAGTAATTCTATTTTTTAAAAAATCTTTCCCCATGGACCTTATTTTTCAACGCTACAATTACCTGTGTGGCTCTGCTCTGAACCCTCTCCAAATTGTCCATATCCCTCCTTGGTTTTAGTGTCCAGAAGTGGACACTACCTTTTCAATAGCATGGACCTAGCTGTCTTGTTTTCCCTTCATCAGCAACCAGTCAGTTAATGAAAGCTCTAGGTCCAGGAGGATTGGACTGAGCAGAGCTGGGAGAGTATTCTTTACTGGAATTGCAAACATTCTCTCCAGTGAGCAGTCAGTTTTGTCTCACATTAGTCTCTTCCATTCTTTCCTTCCCCTAGTCAATTGAAGCACCCTTATACTGGCCAGGAAACAGCCTCACTCCCATCCAAATGCCTTCATTTTTATCCCTTCTCTCAGCTCCCCTTTTCCTTCATTCCACTGTTTATTGCCTCCTTCAAAGGTGCATATAACTATATTGCTATAACTGGCTTCCCAGTCTTTGAAGAAATGCTCTAAGATAGCTTTAATGTATTCCACAAATGTGAGTTGGTAGTAACAACAACATTATGAAACAGGAATTTGTACCGTAACAGATCCTCTAATATGACCCCTTCCTTTTACAGATAAGGAAACTGAGACCCAAAGATGTTAAAAAAAACTTAAAGGTAAAATAGGCAGGCAGTTTAAACTAAATAGCCTTCCTTCCAGATTGAAACCTGTGATTCTAAGTAGTAGAACACAGCTTCTCTGGCTCCAAATTTAGTGCTTTTTCCACTTCACCAAAGAAATAGGGATAATTACTTTTACCACATCTTATTTTATTGAAGGTATATGAATCACAATTCCAGACACAGCTGGTGACTTGGAGGGACATTGTTCTGACTTTGCTTCTGTGTGATAATAGGTACTCCCAGAAAACTAGCTAGTAGTACCTCCATACTCCAGTATTGTAGTATGAAACTTACCCCCCCCTCCCCTATAAAAGCTTTGTAAACATTTTCAATCATCTAAGCTATAAAAAGTGAAGCTTTATAGTAACACAATACTTATTTGTCTCCTTAAATGCTTGTCCGTAATTCAGTTTAATGATGCCACACTTTCTTTCAGTCCCTCTCTGCCTAGAGGGCAGTCTGTATTGATTTAGTCATTCTGTTAGTCTCTGTAACAAACAACCACATAAAACACAGACTGGGAAAGGAGAAACTTTCCTCAAGTGGAAAAAACACATTTATCTGTGTAATGAAACTTTTGATTCTGAGTAGTGTTTAGGAAGATGTGCTAACACTTAAACAGAAATCTTTATGAAGATCCAGAAGCAATGTAAATTTCACTTTTTATGGTGTTTTTTTTCCCCTTTCTTAGCTCTTTATAGTAAATATGATACAGAGGACAGAGTACTAGGGATGGAGTCAGGAAGACCTGAGTTTCAAATCCTGCCACTGAAGGTACTGGCTGTTTGACAAAAGGCTGTCACCAAACTCTTGTAATCCATAAGGGCATTAGGAAACTGCCTTAGCAAAGGGATCTTGGGCACTGGAAATTTCCTACACTGGCAAAATCTCAGAGGCACTTGTTAATTAACTGATTGATATGATCACTTTAGAACAATGATGGCCTGATAAATCCTACCACTTGTGAACCACATTTGTCCAAAGTGTTAAAAGAGTGTATTATGGCACACCAGAGAGGGAAGCCTACAAGGAGAAAAGGCCAGTAATATTAGACCAATGACCAGAAAGGATTGCAGCCCATGGTTTCTAATGACACTAGTCTTCCTAAAGAAAGAATTCAGTTTTCTATTGTATCACTATACATATGCTGGGTGCCAAATAAAATTTGTTATGGATGATCATCATCCCACTAGCTCATCACCAATACAATTTAAAAACCTAATCCAACAAGCTTGCATTACTAATTGACTGTGTTCAAAACACTGTGTTAAGCACTAGCAATAAAAAGATCCTCCCCTCCCCAAACTATCCCATTGGTGATACAGATGCCAAAGCATAGATATGTCCATGATAATTTGAGAAGAGAACTCTAACAACTAGAGAGTGCAGGAAAGACTTCCAGGCAGAGGTACTATGCTATGGCATCCTTTGTACAAGAGAGGGGTTCTAAGAGATGAAAATGAGGAAAAAGTGCATTTGGGGCATGAGAGAAAGCCTCGCAGAGGCATGGAGACTAGAGATGGGGTATTGAATTTTGAAGGTTGTTTAACCATATGGAACATTAGCTCATCTTTGCCAGCCAAAGCCAGAAGACCTGAACTGAACTTTGAAATCACGGAGTGCTTATCATTAAAGGAGCTCAAACTTTCCATTACAACTGATTACCCATGACAGGTTTCTCATTAATTTTTTTAAGGGATTGAAATATTAAAGCACCCATTTGGATCTGGTGTGAAAATGGATCCAACCTTCAGTCATGAATAATCTCCATAAGACTTTTGCATTTAAAATATAGGTTGAGGTCACAGAATTTTATTGTACATAATTTTGTAGTATTTTATCCAAATTAAAAAAGTAGAGAAAGCAAATCACACACAAAAACAAATAAACTTATACATGAGAAAAACAAACAAACCGGCTACTCTTTCACCTTTCTGTCAGTGATCCTAAGGATCATAATGAAATTCAGAGAATCATTCTTTTTTTTTTTTTTTTTTTTTTTTTTTTTGGAGAGGGAAGGCAAGGCAATTGGGGTTAAATGACTTGCCCAAAGTCATATGGCTAATAAATGTTAAATTTCTGAGGCTGGATTTGAACTCTGGTCCTCTTGGCTCCAGAGCCAGTGCTCTATTCACTGTACCACCTATCTACTCTAAGAGAATTCTTCTTGAAAATACAAAATAGAAATGTCTGCACTTGTAGACATTTATATACATTCTACAATGTAGAAATGTCATTTCTATAAATGACCATCAGAACCCTACTCAAGTTTAGAAGAATCACTCAAGCTAATTCTAAGTAATTTATAATAATAAATCTGAGCTAAGAAAAACAAATCCTGAAAAGTAAAAACTTTTGGCCAATTTTGTACAAATGTGACTGCTTTTCTCTAATTAAAAAAATAGAATTTTCAAACTCTTACAAGCACTTTCTAATAAGTTTACTGTTCTGCTTTCTATACATAGTAAGTATTGTGGATAACTTCCCATATGCATCATAAATTATCTCTTTATAAAGTATATAGACATTTTTTCATTTTGCTATTTTGTATTTTAAAGAGTGATTCTCTGAATTTTATTATGATCCTTAGGATCATTGACAGAATCATAGTATCAGTATATTGGAAAAGACATCAGACACAGTCTACTACAATTCATGGCTTATAGTAATCCAGGCTCAGATTTAGCACTCTGAAGGACGTCATTCAACCATTTCATAGATAAGAAACTGAGGCCAAGAGACATTGAGTGAATTGTTCAAGGTCACGTAGGTAGTAAGGAGTAAAGGTAGGATTTGAGACCAAGGTCTCTCACTCCAAGATAGCAAACTTTCCCTGCTAGCAGTCAGTCAGCTAACTACTATGAAGCTTGTGCTGTGTGCCAGGCACTATATTAAACCCTGGAGAAACAAAGAAAAGCAATAACATAACAAAACAGAACAAAGGCTCCAAACGCGAATGTTTTGTACTCTAACCAGTGCTTTATTCATGGTGCTGCCTAGATTTGGAAGATAGTGCTAGGGCTGTGTTTTGAAAAAAGACAGTGACCCAATGAAGTAGATATGAGGAATGGATACCTTCTAGGTATGAAAGGGAGCCAAGGCAAAGTTGTGGAAAGAAGAGATGGAGTATTGTGTGTGTGTGGAACAGAAAGAAGGCCTTTTTGACTAGAATACGTGATACAAGTGAGTGAGTAAGGTGCAATGAGTTTCAAAAGATAGGCTAGGGTCAGGTTATGAAGGATTTTTAAAAAGTAAATATAAGTTTATATTTGAATCTAGAGGCAATAAGAAGGTAAAAAACTTGTTCCTTCATAATTGCAAATCTTTACATATTTTTCTAAATCAAGCAGCTCATCGTTTTGTACACCACAACAATATTTCAACACAACCACATCCTATCTGAGATTGTCTATGAATTTTTTTCCCAAAATTTTCTGCATTACTTCTATTCTTGGCTACATTATTTTTATTTATACAAGAAAATTATAATTTAAAATAATCAAAATGATCCTTTTTATACTTTGACAATGTTCTCACCTTATAAGACATATAAGGTATGATGCTGCTGAATCTACTTCTTTTACATCTTTTCTCCCTGATTTCTTTGAAATTCCTGACCTTTTGTTCTTCCAAATGAACTTTGTTATTATTTTTTCTAACTTGGTAAGATAATTTTTAAGTTACTTAATTGGGATGGAATTAAGTAGATAGATTAGTTAAGTAAAATTGTCATTTTTAAAAATCTTATTGGGTTTACCCACCCAGAAACAATAAATATTACTTCGCTTATTTGGATCTAACTTTATTCACATAAAAATGTTTTATCTTTATGTTCTTCTGATTCCTGCATCTGTTTTGGCAGGTAAACTCTCAGATATTTTATACTGTCTATTCAATTTAAATGGTCTAAAAGAATATTGAATGATATTGCTGACACACAGTGTTGTTTCCCTATTTTTCTTTTTTGATTAAATTTATTTTACCTTTAACTTTTTCTGAGATCATGATTACTACCCCTACTTCTTTTTACATAATAAATTCTACCCTGCCTTTTATTTTATTTTTATATGTATCTCTCATTTTAATAGTATTTCTTAAAAGTCACATATTGTTGTATTCAAATTTTTAATCTGCTATCCATTTCTAGTTTGTGGGCAAATTCATCACATTTAGCTATAAGTACTTGTGTATTTTCCTCTTTTCTTTTTTCCCCTCACTATCCTTCTCATGCTATTCACCCTATCCTTCCTCACTCCTCTGTTTTACTTCTATCTAGTATCTTGCCCTCCTATACCTTAATCTATCCATCTGTGCTACTGAACTCACCAGGTGTATGTTAGGTCCTTCTCCTTTCAGTCATATCCCTGGACACCAACTGGTCAGCACAGCTGTACTTGTTGTTTCTCAGCAGTGGAAGGTCCTTTAATCTTCTCCTATTTAGTGATCAGACCCTTACACTGTCCATGAAATGAAAGTTTGTGAGGCTGATATTCTCTCCCAACCCAGCCTTCCAGGCCTAATTGTCTGTAGATTCTGCAGAGTGAAGCTGGAGGTGTTTGCATTTCACTCCATTTAAAAATCTTTTAAGAATATCTATTGTAATCAAGAAATTCTGCTAGGTTCTGAAGGAGATACAACATAAATAACACCAGTGCCCACACATACACACACACACAAATATGTACTGAATGTATACATCTGCTTCATTTCTCCTGTCAGTTCCTCTCATTTGAAATCCTTAGCTCAGAAAAATTAAGTGTACTCCAAGTGTAAGGAAGGACTTTTAAAATGGAGTTTAGACTTTATTTTTTTAAAGACTGAAAAATATGGATCAACATTTCATGCACCTTGGGTTTACAGTGTATATAGATAGTCTGTTTCTGCTAAAGATAATGTGAGCTAAATTTGGCTAACTGAAGCAAAGGCACTAAATCTACCCTGAAGACTTTGAACTTTAACTCCAGTGCCAAATTTAAAAAAGCAAATTATAAGATGGACAAACACTTGGAAAGAAGCCAGTCCTGCAACTGAATTACAGGATTGGAAGGAATTCTAGAGACCAGTTCTCTCCTTTGTCAGAAAAGGAAAGTGAGACTCAGAGATTTAAGTAATTTAATCAAGATCATATAGCAAGTTCTTGATAGAATCAAAATGATAGTGGAGACTTTCTGATCTCCAATACAGTAAGTACCCTTTCCACTAAAACAAAACGTCTATTTAAGCCAGTATTGTATAATGGTTAGTGACCTAGTCTTGCAACTCTATTCAAGTCTTGCCTCTGGACAGATACTGGCTGTGTGAGCCAATCACTGAAATCCTTTAATGCTCCTTATAAGTCTCCAAAAGGGTAGGTTTCCTATAAAGAGCTGACACATTAGTAGTAAGACTTTTCCTTTCTAAGAGCTCACCTATGCTAACAAAATCACAGATGCAATTCTCTTTCCTACTGACTGACTAGACTTTCTTTGTTCTTATTCTACACATTTGAAATCAGCAAACGCTTCTGTCTTACATGGATCCAATAAACACATGCACATCCAAATGTGCACATATGCACACACACACTTGTACACACCGCATATATACATATATCATGCATGTGCACATGTATATGTATCTGTGTAAGTGTGTGTATATACATATATATGTATGCATATGTACATGCGTACATATACATACACCTATATAGTATGTGTATATTTTATGTTTGTGTGTGTGTATCTGGAGTATCATTATAGGAGCATAGTTTGGGGTTTTTAAACACAGTACTAGGAAAGTACCCTTTTATCTACTTATCTCTCATTTTTCTTCAAAATTGAAATTCAATTTTCTACCATTATAGTTCAGGAGTTTTATCCATCCTATTTTCAATAACCTCTCCATTTCTTGGCAGTAGCTGATTCAATTAAGATTCTGCTCCTCAACATTTCCATTTACTTCTATTAATTTAAACATACATTTGTACCCACTAATTCTTTATTAGGGACTTTTTAAACATGAGAGATAGATATTGTAGTCTCTCTTTCTTGAGAACAAAAGATGCAAAAATTGAAAAATTTGCATAATAATTGTCTAGCCTAGAAAGTAATGTCAAGCCCTTCTATGGAAAGGAATTATTTGGCTCAGGATAGTATACTGGATTTCTTCCCCTTCCCCACCTGCTGCAGCAACAGGTAACATTTTAGAGGAAAATTTTCTGTAAAAAAAATTATGTATCTCAATATTGAATTATGTATCTATATACATCACATATTATAAACCTTATATGTGTCAGAGTCATCTAACAGCATTTTGCCAGGGAGAGGCATTTTTAAAAGACTGAGAAAAGAACTCAACATAAAAATGAATGATAAAAGTAGGTTTCTTTGTATATGCAGAATGGCCCAAAATATAGTAATACTACAATCAGTCAGGAATTCATAGACAATCATTTTATTATTTTTTTATTTTTTCACAACCCAAGGATCCAAGGAAGGTTCATATGAGTGAAAGAAATTGATGTTAAATAAAAAAAAAAATCTATATTCCCTTAAAACAGACTCACACTTGTTGAGAATTACTTGTATTTCATATTTCTCTCTTTCAAATACTTTACTTTCAAGCCAAATTATTCTATTTCTTATTTCTCAAACTTGTCATTCTGATCCACACTTTAATCTTTTCTGATTATAGCCACCACTCCTATGCCTACAGTGTCCTCCCATATGTCTCCATGTCTTAGAATTGTTTGACTCCTTTGAATATCACCTTATGTGATATATGAAGCCTTTCCTGATCCCCATAGCTTTGAATTTTCTCTCCTTTCTCAAATTAATATTTATCCATTTGTATTTGCACATAGCAGGAAATTTGTCCCCAGCTTTAGGCAGGGTCTATTTGGTTTTGTCCTTTGTATCATCAGAAGCAGGTGTAGTGTCTTGCACTAGTAAGTAGTTAATAAATGTTTATGATATTGAATTGGATTTCTCCACTTAGACTTTCCTTACATAATGAACACTTGTGCTTCTGTTATAATGAATATAGCTTTTAAGAAAGACCAAAACTGCTATGTATCATAGAAGGTTAAGATGGTCCTTTAAATCCACAAGGTTTAACTCATCTAAGCTAAGAGAATCCTTCTCCCAACTCCTACTCACAGTCTCAGGGCCTGAAGCAAGGCTACATCTCCATCTCTGAGTTCAAGGTATACACTTTAAAGGTGTAAAGCCAAGCACAAGCAGCTTTCCAGGGGATTGATGCTGTGAACAGCTTCAAGGTTCTGATTACATAGTATGGTGAACTCTGTATTTATTCAGTAATAAACTAAGACAAAACATTGACAGAAACCAAAGTACTACAGCATTCACAATGTTATAGCATAATGAGTTATCACTAAAGTGGCCTCCTAGTTTTCATCAAAGTGGTCACATAATTTTAAACAAAATATATCATTCAGTAAGTCCTTAACTCAATTATCATTAAAGAGCAGGCCTCCTCAAGGGACACAAAGTGCAAAGGTCAAAGTTGTCCACACCTAGGTCACAGTAAATCATAATCTTCTCAATCAATACACAGTATCCAAGTAAAGTCTTCTTTCATCTTGACATGAGGCAGGCTCTCAGCTTCCATGGTTCCTCTTCCATGGTCCTAGCCCCTGCCTAATCTACCCAACTGTCACCTGAATTCAGAGGCAGGCAGCTCTCAGCTCCTTGTCCAGCTTTTAATCCAGTTCCTTGTCCAGTTCCCATTCCAGAAGCTCACAGTGTCCAGTACACTTCAAGTCCTTCACCATTCCTGTTTCTGGGAAGACAAAGCTTAACAGAGCCAAAACAACATTCATTGACATTGGCTGAACCATCATCAATTCACTATCTGCCTGTTAATTTAACACAGATCCACAAACAAGGTCCAAGAGGTCAGCACAAATCATCAATAAAGTCCCAGCACCTCCAAAATGCTCCTCTAGGACTTCCTTAAATAGATGACCAGAAAATCCTCTTTCAGGAGTTCCAGTAAGGTTCCAGGGCTTCTGTACAAAGTATCAAAAACTAATAATATCAACATAGACAGAACAGAGAAACAGAGTTCTGGGATACCACAAATTTTCTCCCTCTTGACTCTGGCACCACAAGAGTTCTCTTCTCAGTTCTGCTCAGTTCTTCTCAATTCTCTTCTCAGTTCTCAGTTCTGCCCTCACTCCAGCCTGTGCCTCTCCTTATTTATGGTCATTACCTCCTCCCCTTCATGTTGCTGATGCAACAGGAGTTCACAAATTCTAGGGTTCACAAGTTCTAGTGTTCACAAGTTCTGCTTCTCAACAAAGACTTGATACAATCATGGGCAAGAACTGAAACAAGGTGTCAACTAAATAGTTGAAACAAGGTGTTAACTACTTCTTTGCTTGCCATTATAAAATGTTAACAGGTAAATCTTTAAGGTTATCAACTTGAACCCTTAGTAATGTACTTCCTCCAAGAATATCAAGATAATGAATTTAGTCATCAGCCTTAATTAAGTAGCTTTTAGAAAGAGGCATTGCTAAGGTGGTACAGTAACAATAATAGGTATAAAGAATACCCCTCCTCAAAAAAATTCTATCTATCTGCCTATCTATCTATCTATTCAATACATCTGAAAATGGGCTCAAACTTACAGAACATATATGACAAAGAGAAAACTCATAGCTTCTGGTTGCAAGAAGTCCTTGTTTCACATTCATGGGATTCTCAAGATTTCTCTTAATCATGATTTATCTGTGTCTATCCTTAGCTCTCAATGCATACACTTCCATCAGCTGATCAAAGATCCCACTGCCACTAAGACATCCATAGGAAGATGGAAAGTTCAACATCCTTTTGACCCTTTGAGACTCATAAGGTAGCCTTGTCAGAGGTACAGGGAAGAAGGAGATGTGTCTGAATCCAAAACTATGGCCTCTCTTTCTTCCCATTCCTGAAGTGGCTCATTTTCAGGGATTTCAGCTTGAACAACAACTTCACTTCAATTTTTGGAAAGAATCCCTTTCCAACTCTCTTGACAATTTACAGATGATCCCTGGGGCATGGTCAAATTTCCTTTGCCACTCAGAATTTCATTCTCATGCAATGCCATTCCATTAATGGGACTTTTCATGCTTAATCCAAGGTCTAAAATTGAATCAGCTTTTCATCTATAAATTGAATTAGGTAGGGTGGAGTAGAGTAAATCAATGAGTCCCACCCTTCCAAAAGTGTTTTGACATTTTTGGAAAAAATAAACAAAAAATGTATGTTGAAAGCAGCTATAAATATATGCCTGCCCCATAAACTGATCATATATGGAACCCTGGAATGTAGCATCTTTAATAATATAGTTAAGAATCTGGAACTCAATTTCCAAGAGTAGATGAAAGAGGGAGTGAGGCATAGTGGAAAGGGCACAGTCTTTAAAATACTTGGCCCTGGGTGAGAATTCCCATATTGTGAATTGCTTATTACCCACAAAATCTTGGGAAAAATCACCTCCTCCCACCTGACTTTCAATTTACTCATTTATAAAATAAAGAGATTTAAATAGAGGAGCGGTAGGATCCCTTTTAATTCTAAATCCAGTAAATCTCAGAAAGGAGATGCTTAAGGACCTTATAGTATTTTCAATTTGACCACTAATTGAGAAAGCTATTGGTGTTGCTGTTGACATTGTGAAATTAAAAAAAAAAAACAGAACAAAAAAACAAAACAAGAACACATATACCCCTGCTATTGTTACTGTTTGTCCTTTGTTCTCAAAGAGGACCATGACTTGCAAGTGAATTAGATTTAAGTGAGGGACTGATGTGCAAGGTCACCAACATCACTTTCTCCTCTGGAGACAGCTCCATTCAATGGCAAGATATAGAACAGGACAACTGAAGATGGCCCCCATACTTCTGCTATAAGAAGACTCAAACACATAGTTTCAATTTCAGTCTCAAGTTATGAAGTCTAGATGAGGGCAAAGAAGAAACCAGAATGTGCTGAATTGGGAGACAATAAAGAAGTGACAGGGAGGCCAGCAAGGAATTGCAGAAACACCTATCATTTCTCTCTCTGGACAAATTGCAGTTAGTTCATGATAAAACTTCTACTTCTAGGAAATGCCATTTTAGCAGACTACAAATTTCACTGTATGAGTGCCATAGCAGTAATGTGCAAACTAGATTAGAAATGTGCCTGACGTACAGATAATGGTGGGCATTCTCATTTTCTTCACAATGTTTTCTTGATTTAAATGTTCTGTAAACATGTCGGTTTTCATTGTGCACTCATTAATTCTCTAGTTTAGCAGTCTCAGCAATTTCATATTGCCTTTTTTGCTTTGCCCCTATATCATAGGCATCTGAGAAGACAACTCAAGATTGCTATCTCTGGGTGTGTCTTTCTTCTAACTTCCTTGGGCTCCCTTATCTCATAGAACATACTGACATTTATTCTCTGAACCCCAGTGAGAGATAGCCTAGGAAGGAATAAGTGTATTTTTTATATAACATTTATTCCAGAAGGCATTACATTTACTGGGTTTGGAGTCAAACAACTTGATTTCAAATTCTGACTTTGTCATTTACTAGTTTTATGACTATGGGCAAGACCCTTAACCTTTCTTGGTCTCAGTTTTCTGGTTGGCAAAAAATGATTGTGGTTGAATTTGATGACCCCAAAGGCCCCTTTGATATCTTAACCTATGATTCTGTGTTCCCTAAGAGGAAATCAATAGCATTTATTAAGATTTTCCTGTGGACCAAGTACTCTGGATTTTCACCCACTACTCAAAATGTTGGAGTGGAGGGTGGGGGATGGTAATGAAGGAGGTGAATAGGGAGAAGGCACTAACATGACTCCCGTTCTTAAGAAACTTAAAATCTAGATAGCTGATAATACAGGGAGGCCAGGTAGGGATTGTAGGAAAATCTATCATTGCTCTCTCTGGACAGACTCTAAATGGCTTACGATGAAACACCTTCTTCCAGGAAATGCCATTTTAATGGAATACAAGTTTCAACGTATGAATGCTGTAGAGGTACCTTGCAGTTTCTAATGAGCAGGATGAATAGATAATGGTAGGCTTTCTCATTGTCTTCACAATGTTCTCTTGAATTAAATTTACATAAACATATATTCATGTATTTCAAAGAAATGGTATGCTGTATCACTAGAGTATATATATATACATATATGTGTGTATATTATATCACATTATGTATGTACACACATGTGTATTTACATATCCACATGTATGTGTGTGTGCATATCTAGCAATATTTTAAAATATCATTGATTTCATCAATGTAGGCATTCCCTCCACTGACACTTATTACACCTTTAATAAAGTATTTTCTTCATGACTTGCAATAGCTAAAAATTTGTCACCCGATATCCAGTCTTCTAGGTAAAAGAGGTTCAGAACCTAGCTCCACTGCTGCTTTAAACAATAGAAAGGTGAAGGCATACTTGAAGCTGGTTTAGAAGCACTTGTGTTTTGCTGGCCTAACCTTAAAGAACTGAGGGTTACCTACAAACCATAAGCTGGCATCAGAGGAAGAGCTAGCAGAAGAAAACACAGAAGAAAGTATTTGCCGAGCGTAGAGTAAAGCATAAGAAGTGCTGAGAAGTTCTCTGAATATCAAGATTGAAGTGGCATGGAGCGCAGGACCTAGAGCCTAGAAGACTCATCTTCCTGAGTTCAAATCTGGCCTCAGACACTAATTGTGTGATCCTGGGAAAGTCACTTAATGTTCTTTGCCTCAGTTTCCTCATCTGTAAAATGAACCGGAGAAGGAAATAGCAAACTACTCTAGTATCTTTGCCAAGAAAACCTCAAATCAGGGTCACAAAGAGTCAGACACCACTGAACACTACTGCACAACAGAAGGGCACTTTCTTGTGTTCTTACAACTCTTTATTGAGTGCCTCATATGACTATGGTGGGTATTGAATAAGCATTTTTTTAAAATTTATTTTATTAAATTTTTTTTGAGTTACATATTTTCTCCCCATCTTTCCCCCGCCCACCACCCCAAAACAGCCATCCCAGTGTTTCCCCCCTCCCCCAGCCTATTCTCTCCTATGTCACTTTT
>CM053580.1:49995462-50026614 GCA_028627135.1 Pseudochirops cupreus
AGACCGAGGCCCAAGATGGCGATCCATCCAGGCCGCTCAACGCGAGAGCTCTGGCCTGAGAACAATCGCTCAGTCCCCCTGCTGCCTGCAGGCTGCGGGCGGGAAGCTGCAACGCTGAGGCGGGTGCAAAACCTCTGCCTTTTCACTTTTCCTCTGTGGAGGCCTTCTGGCCAGACTGCTTATCTCCCCCTTTCACAAATCCCACTCGCAGCTGCTGCTAATCCACTCACCTGAGAGGCTCCTCAGCTCTTCCAGTCCAGCCGTCCCCGGGGCACAGCCACGGCTTCAGGCCAGGCTGGTTTCGGTTCGCAGTGCTGATATGGTTCCTCGTAGCCAAGCTGACTTTAGTGGGAAGTATCTTTGTGTGAATTTTGGAGTGCTAGGATTGGTTTAGAGTCCTGTTTTATGGGTATTTTGGGGTGGCTATGTGAGAGCTGCAATATGTTGCTGCTGCTACGCTGCCATCTTGGCTCTGCCTGAATAAGCATTTTTGAGTAAATGAATGGTCAGAACATGAAGGGGTGAGAGTGAAGAATTCTCACTCTCTAATATTCATTTGCAAGAAGTCCTGAACTAATTATAAAAGGTACTGTTTGAAAGCTATCTGATTTTCCAGGAAATTTGGTTAAAGAAGTCAGTTACTTGGGAAGTGAAAACAATTTAAACTTCCCAGGGGTCAGAGATGGAGGATTCCTTGTGTCCATAATATGGCCATTCATGATCTATGCCCTTTCATGGACTAAGGTAGAGGAAATAGGATGTGTACGTCTCAAGTTATCTGAGGCAAAACCCTACTACGTGTGTTCAGAGACAAGGTTGGAGATGATGTTCCTTTTGGAGCATGTGGTATGGTGGGAAGGTACTGGAAAAATCTGAATTCAAAATCTGCTTTAGACATATTTTGTTGTCTGATGGTAGGAAAATCATTTAACCTCTCTGTAACTCCATTTTCTTATCTGCAAAATGAGAGGATTTTACTCAGTGGTCTATATGAAACCCTTTAATTTGAAAATCAATGATTCTTTGAATTACATTGCTAAATTGTGCCTGAAGGCTTTGAGGCTTTGGAGGTCTGAGGTGTGTGTGTGTGTGTGTGTGTGTGTGTGTGTGTGTGTGTGTGTGTGTGTGTGTGTGTGTGTGTGTGTGTGTGTGTGTGTGTTTGTGAAGCAGGCTGAGGGGAGGGCATGCTTTTGAAATTCTCCAAGCTAGGAAAAGAAATAGGCAGGGACTTTAAACTTTCCTGACCTCTTGAAGTTCTGATCTCTTGCATAAAGTAGATTTAGGTGTCCTCAGGTGTCTTCCTGACTTTTTAAACATCTTCCCAGCAAAGCTACCCAATTTTTCATTTTTAAAAGAAAACATCCTTTGTATTCATTATTCTGATCTTAACTAAATTCTGCTAAAATCACATTTTGCTATATTAAATGGTGCCAGATGGTCATTTCTACTCATTGCCAATGTGATCTTTTATACCATATTGAACCCAGAAATGAGAGAGGGTATAAACTGTCCCACTCAGTAGCATCCATCAGTCAGCATCTATTGAGTAAATAAGATGTGCCAGACACTTTTCCAGTTGCTGGGGATACAAAATCAAAAATAAGATGGCATCTCTTCTCCAGGAGTAATACCACCAATTAAACTATCTTATATAGGTATATGCAGATACAAAGTACATATAAAGGTAAGATATGGTAATCTGAATCAGAACATTCTAGAACTATATAACAATAATAGATGATGATAATGTACCAGGGGTGGCCCTCAAGTTCCTCAAGGGTGGTCCTAGGACCTAAAGAGCCACATGTGGCCTCAAGGTCACAGGTTCCCCACCACTGATTATATGCCTAATTCTTTAAGTTTGCAAAACACTTGAGATACATTTTAATCTCATTTATCTTAACAACAGTTATCTGAGCTAGGTTATATTGTTATCCCCATTTTAGAGATTAGAAAATTGAGGTTTAGAGAGATTAAGAAACTTTCTGAGGCTTACATAGCAGCTAGTAAGTCTCTTAAGTGAAATTTGAATCTCGGTCCTTCTGACCTCAAGTTTAACATTCAGATCCCTTTTTCATGCTGGCTATTGATCAAGAGCAGTAGTGTTATAGATCTGTTCTTTCCTTTCCCCTCCCAACTCTCCTCCCAAATGTGTATAGTGGGGATTTTTTTTAGCAGTAAGATTGAAATGATTAGTCAGTCAACAAGTTTTTATTGTGTTTCCGACCTTAGGTACTATAAAAACCAGTGAAGAAAACTAGACCTGAATAGTTTTCCTCAAGATTTTTTACTTCCTACAAATTATGGTTCTCTCCTCCCCAACTCTGAAATTACCACCTTGCCCCTCCATTTGCTATGGTGATTTTCTTCTGATCTTGAGGGCAGGATAGACAGGAGAAGGTAGGGGAAAGGGGGAGGGGTAAGGGAGAAGAAAGTAAAAAACTGAAGTCTAAAGGAAGATGATTTAGGTGATGAGCTCAAATGTCACAACACTCTGCTATAGCTGTTGTTGGGTCTGTCAGATTTCTGAACCCAGGCCAACAACTATCACAGTGTGTGCTTCATAGGTTTGTATTGCCAACAATTTTTGTAACTATGGATTTAATGACCAAGAGCTTGATGAAAACAGTTACAAGAACATGATCCAGAGGGGAGATAAAAAAAAAAATTCTTCACCAATGGGGAGATGACATCAAAAGAATGTAATTCCCCCTAGGACATGATAATCATTGTTCAAGAGAGTAGCAGATATACAAGCAGATACATAGAGTAATGGGCTTGGATTTATATCTTGGAATCATATTTTAGAACATATTATATGTGATATCTTATATCAGAGCATTTATTAATCATTTTCTTTTCCATTTGGAAGCAATTTCCTACTTAGGGAAAGCACTTAGTTCATTAAAGTGAATTTTATGTCTTCTATGGTCATGCTCCTCATTCCATTTACTATTTACTACTGTCACCCCAAATTCCAAATCAGAGGAAAGCTACCGATTTTAAAAAAGAAATAAATAAGTCAGGAGGATAGTTTGATGGGGACATAAAGTACTTTTTAAAGCTGTATGGTGGCTTGTGGGGAAGATAATGTTGTTTTTAAGAAATTTAACACTATAATAAGGCTTTCCACTGGAAATACAATTCTATAGGCAGTGTCTCCATACTTAACTCTAACCTTAATAAAAATATACTCTACCAGCTACGGAAAATAATGTTTTACAGTATATTTACTAGGTAAAATCACTTTCCTGCCTTGTAGCAGCCTTTATTTACCAAAAATGAGGAGATGTGCCAACAATGTCTAAGAACCTCAAAATGATAATGGGGTCTGATGTATTGGGAAGGTGACCTTTTTGGGGGGTTCAAAATAAGCAGGCTCTGTCCAGTAGATTAAAAACAAATGAGACTAGTTCTTGTCCTCCTAGAAATATAGAGATTAGCACTTCTTGTTGGCACCCAAAAGTGAATCTTTTCAAGTGTTTAACTTAATAGGGCTTAAAATAGCTGTCGTCTGATGAATGTGCAGAAGAAATACCCATATATCTGCTTATGAAGTTACAGAGTCTGACCCTGGACTTAACCTAGTGGGTATGAGTTGGTCATCTTGACTTCACAATGTCCCTTTTTTAACCCATTCTTCTGTTCTGGCACTTACCCAACTGCTAAGGGACTATTTTTAGTTAACTCTTCCTGTGACTTGCAAGAAATTAGCATTGAGTAGATATAGTATAAGAGACCCTTTCCATTTGCATGAAGTAGTCTCTAAAGATCTCCACAAATAGGGAAATCCCTATTGATTCTGATAGGAAATTCTTCAAAGCCTGCTCACATTTCAGTTCAACACTCTCCTCTATTTCAATGTTCTTTCTACCAATAAAATTATGGTAGGTCTCATTTAGACAGTAATTCAATAACCACTTTGTAGCTTCTGCTTCAAACAAGGAGAAATACCATTTTCCTTTTAAACTAAGATATTAAACCTGAGTTTAAAAAAAAATCACTGGCAATTAGAAGCGAAAACATAGGTGAGAAAGGTATAAGATTATAGAGAAAAAAGAAGGGACCTCAAAGGTCATCTGGTCTACTTCTCACCATGAGGATTTGGAGGAATATGGAAGAGAGATGTCTTGCCTTTTCTTAACAGTTAGTTAATGTTAGACGTAAGATTTGAACCCAGGTCTTGTTACTCATTATATCATACATTTAGAGCTGGAAGGGACCTCTCATTCAGTAATACAGTCATGTACAACATTTCTTGACCTTACAGACCATATTATACCAATAATGCCTGTGGAATTTTCTTGGGAAAGATACTAGAGTGATTTGCCTTTTCCTTTTCCAGTGGATTGAAGAAAACAGAGATTAAGTGACTTGCCCAGGGTCAAACATTTAGAAAGTATCTGAGGCTGGATTTGAAGTCAATTACTCTTGACTCTAGTCCCAGGGCTCTATCAACTACCTAACTGCCTTTATTAAGAAGGCACTTATGTGGATATCTAATCCAACTCTCACCTTTTACAGATGAGGAAACTGTACCTCAGAAGAGTAAAGTTATTTGCCCAAGATCATGAAGATCATATATATCAGAGGTGGAATTTGGATTGGAAACACTTTAAAATTTGGCTAAAAATCAAGCAACATAGAAACAGATAAAGTGCAGTAAAGATACCTGTCTATACCAGATAATTCCTAATTATAACTTTTCATTTGTCACATGGATGCTATCAACATTTGCTCCTCTCCTCTCCAAAGAGGAACATGTTTTAAAATATCTTAGCTGGGTCCCCAAATCACAAATTACAGGAATTCTGAATACGAAGCTCAAGGTTCTCCATTGAATAAAAGAACTCATTTCTCCTCATACAATCTTAATGGTTTTAGACTCACATATCAATCTTGCCGAGCTTCCTTTGTTTAGAATCTTGCACATGATAAGACCAGTTGTTTCATATTTATTAAAATTACTTGATTCATATTTACTAAAAATGGTTGCCTTGAAGTAAAGAATAGGGAAGCACTACCTTGAATGTGATTTGTACCCTTTCAGCAGTTTGTTAGCTTTATAAAGTGAAAGGGACCAATTTCTTAAAAAGAGAGTGATTTCATATACCCTGGTTTGGGCAATGAGAAGTTAAAATCTCTGGATAGAGATCTTCTTCCCTCTCACACTACAGCCCGCACCCTAGCCAGCACAGTAAAACTTTTGCATCAGGAACTTGACTTTCCCATTTTTGTGATCTCTAGAGAACATAAATATGGATGAGTGGGATATGAAAAAAATCATCAAAGACTGCACATACAATTGAGACCAGATGCCCATATCCTTGATTTGGGGAAGTAGTTTACTATTCCCAACAGAACACTGAAACCATATCCATACAGACAATCAGTTTAACTTTCTTGACTCAACTAATAGTCAGCAATTGACCTGACCATGTTTAAATGGAATAGCTTATTTGTTTGGCTGACCTAAGTAGTTAACTCAGTCCAAATGGTTGAATCAGTTGTAAACACAAACATAACCTCAGTTCTGAATGTTTAGATTTCATGATTGTAATAATGTTCATTTTAAGGAGGGCGCCTTTCAAATGTCCCATGAATGTCTATGCGATTTGTATTACAAACAGTTAGCTAAAACTATCTGTATTTCTAAATAAATAGTTCTATGTTGGACTTCTCCCACACTCCCTTTCTCTTTACTGTATCACAAATTAAATTTAGTCCCTGAAAATATACTTATCTCCCAGGTGGAATCAGGAGGAGTTGTGCAAAAATTTTTGAGAGTGAAATTTGTTCTGAATTATTTCTTCATTCATTATAATTATGATATATCCAACACACCAAATTCCTTTTCTTCTGCTCCATTTTTACCTGTCAAGAAACCCTGGAGAAGGTAGGCCATATGCTGATAATGATAAAGAAAACATAAATTATTCACCCCCTACAGAGCTGAGCACAGTGCTGTGTACAACACCAGGCACTCAAACATTTTTAAATAAGCCAATGGGGAAATATTAATTAAATGCATACTCTGATAGGTTCTTTAAAATAAATTTAATGTAAACTACTTGATTTTTGCAGAATCTCACAATCTTAGAAACCTAGTTGAAAATGAACTAGAAAAATAATTCTTTCTTTAGCCATCCTGGCCAGTGGTCATCTAGTCCATTTAAGCTTTCTTTCTAGCAAGGAGGAGCCCATTGACTTTTGAAAAAAAAAAACTTTTACATTTTTAGATAGCTTGAATATTAGAAGTATAACCTTATATAGAATCTAGATTTGCATCCCTACCTTGTCCACTCATTACTCTTAGATTTATCTCCACCGCCTGAAATAACACAGAATACTGCTAATCCCGCATCCATATACTATCCCTTCATTCGCCTGAAGAATATTTTTATTTCTCTCCTATGTCTTCTCACCTTCAAGCCTGATTTCCATGTAATAACCCTGGCCTCTCTCCTCTGAATATTTTCAAACCTGACAAAATTCTTTTTAAAAAAGTGGTGCTCAGAATTAAATCCGGTATTCTAAATGTATTGTGACCAGGGAGAATTTGACAGAGCTATTACCTCTCTTTCTGGTCACTGCCCTCTTCTAATATGTTCTAAATCCTCATTTACTATTCCAAAAACAACTTCTCACTATTACTATTATAATGCATTTATTTTGGGCTTGCTAGGCACCAAAACCCTCAGATCTTTCCTAGAAGAATACTTTGAAGTCACACATTCCTCCATCTTGGATTTGTAAAGTTAGTGTTGTGTTCAAGTACAAAACTTTGCATTTATTTCTATAAAATTTCTTATTACAGTCAGACCAATGTTCTAACTTGTGCAGATCTTTATGGATTCTGAATTTAAAAAAACTTTCAACTCCCTCTCCCAGCTTTAAGCTATCTGTAAATTTAAGAAAAATGTTACTATGCCTTTACCCAGTCTTTTATTAAAAGATATTTTTTTATTTTATTAAAAATATTAAATAGCACAAGGGCAAAGACTCATCTTTGAATCACATTAAGTTACTAAAGATACCAAAGTACATTCCATTTGATTAAATTCAATTAAGCAAATTTATTATGTGCCTACTATATGCTGAAAGGAAAAACAGACAACAAATATGAGTAATAAACTTATGT
The DNA here is from genome assembly GCA_028627135.1 of Pseudochirops cupreus. Classification (NCBI taxonomy): domain Eukaryota; kingdom Metazoa; phylum Chordata; class Mammalia; order Diprotodontia; family Pseudocheiridae; genus Pseudochirops; species Pseudochirops cupreus. Next base: position 50,002,604 of record CM053580.1, read on the forward strand.
ACTCCAAATAACTTAGCATTCATATTAATAAATCAAATTTTAATTGAACTACAATAAAACATAGCAATACAATGGTGACAGAAGTTTTCAATACCCCTCTCTCCATTTTAGATAATTTAACAGAAGGAGAAATGAAAGGGAAAATATTGAGCTGAACAAACAGATGATAATACTAGAGCTAAAAGATTTGTTTAATATTCTCAATGAGATAGCAAAAGAATACACATATTTCAAATCATAACAAGAACTTTTACCAAAAAATGACCATATTGTAGGACATAGAGATACTGCAAATAAATGTCAAAAGGCAGAAAGAGTTAATACATCCTTTATTGACCATAATACATTAAAAATAGTCATTGAAAGAAGGATTACAAACAAACAAAAACACGTGAATCCAAATGGAGAGTTAACATTGAAACCCTAAATGATGAGTAGACTAAATAATCAACTCTAGAACCAATTAATTATGTGAAAGGAAATGATAATGGTGAAACAACATGCAAAAATTTCTGGGAGACAGCTAAACATGTTCTCAGTGGAACAATCAAATCTCTCCAAATATACATGAACAATATAGGAAATGAGGGGATTAATAAACTGAATATGCATTTCAAAAATTAGAAAGTCAACAAATAAGCAAATCAAAAATAAGCACAAAGGAGGATAAATTGGAAACAAAAAATAGTTATGATAAATAAAACCAAAAGTTTGTTTGTTGAAAATATTAATATAATTAGTAATCCTTTTGTTAATCATATTGAAATGAAAAGAGTAGAAAACCAAGTCAATAAAACAGCAAATGAAGAAGGTGAGATCACAACAAAACTAAAAGAAATAAAAAGAATAATCAGAGCATATTATGCTAACAAAACGAGAACACAAAAGAAATAGAGGGTTACCCTCACAAATATAAAATTCAAATCTATCACATCATAGATTTTGAAGCAGATTTAGAGATCTTAAATAACTCATCTCAGAAAAAGAAATTGAATCAATTGTAAAGAAACTACCAAAGAAAAACTCCTGCTCCTGATGGATTCATAGGATAATTTAAAGAATTATTAGTACTCATAATTCATAAATTATTCTCAGAAACTGAAAAAGAAATCACTACTAGAATTCTTTTATGAAACAAATATAGTCCCAATACCCAACCAAATAGAGATAAAAATCAGAATAAAAATTATAGGCCAATGTCATCAATGAATACTGACTTAAAATTTTTGAACAAAATCATATCAGACTACAATAATTCCCCCCAAGAAATCATCATTTTATGTAACTGGGATTTATATTATGGATTCAAAAATTTACATATTAGGGAAACAATGAACATTATTAATCATATTAAAACCAAAAGATCAAAAACTAAATAATCATCTCAATAGATACAGAAAAAGTCTTTGATTAAGTTCAGTGTGCTTTTACGCTAGAAGTCCTACAAAACATAACCACAAAGGGACCTTTTTTTATTATCACAAAAAATGTCTTTCTAAAAGCAAAAGCAAACATCATATGGAAGCACAATACTCTAGATCCTTTCCAAAAATATGGGCATAAACAGAAATGCACACTCTTTCCACTATTGATAAAATTCTGGAAATGTTAGTAATAGCAGTAAGACAAGAGAAAGAAATCAAAGGCATAAAGATAAGTAAAGAGAAGAAAAAAACTATATTTGCTGATGATGTAATGTATACTTGAAAAATCATAGAGAATGAAGAAGGAAACTAATGACAAGATTAATAATTTGAGCAAAGTTTTAGGCTGAAATAAACCCTCAAAAACCAATAGCAATTCTATGTAGCAATAACAAAAGCCAAGAAGCAAAAACAGAAAAGACAATCTCATTCCAAATAATAAGAAAATTCATAAAATATCTTGGGATTGCCCTAACAAAGTATACAAAAGATCTGAAAAGATTCAATTACAAGAGGAGAGTGGCCAGGGGTTTTGCACATACTTTCAGATTTTTCCAATATATCAATCAAATTATATACATTATTTTTCTTCTTTAGAAATACTTTTTTAAAATATGGGATGGTTCTTTGTATGGGGGAAGGAGAAGGATACTGGGAATAACTATGATAATTTAAGAAAGAAAATACATCAATAAAAATTTATTTTAAAAACATCCTTACTACCTTTCCAGTAATACACCATAAATACTGTGTTATTATTCCTCTATACATATCCTACATTTTAGGTAAACTGAACCAATTGTATTTTTAAAAATTTGGAATAGATTTTCTCTCATGCTTGTATAATATTGTCTTGTATCTTTAGGGCAGATTTATAAAGTATTGCCTGTATTCATAGCAATGAAGTATCATCATCATCATCATCCATAACAACAACTTGGACGTGTAGTTGTGAAATAGTTCCTGCTTATACCCAAATTTAGGTAGCCAAATTCTTTAATAATAAATAGGTCAGGGATTGAATTCCCAGCAACATTCTAGGAAAGATCCCTCTTTCCTATGTGGTTCCCATTGTGCCTTCATGATAGAAATCAAAGAATATCAGGCAACATAAGAACAGGTTTGTTCATAGCTGTTTATGAGAAATAATATTAAATCTAAAAAATACTATTCTTTGAGGTAATTTTAGAAAAATCACAACTAAATGGAAGTAAGGCAAGGGTAGAGTATCACTTCTGATTGAATTGTTTCTCTCAGTATTCCTGCTATGGGGACTAACAACTATGACAAAAACACACAACCACAGACCTCTAAGATCATGCATTTTAGAAATCATCTCTTATGGTTTTAAAGAATGGACATGCAGAGTCGTCAGATACTAGCTATTGTCCTGGTTATGTTGCTGTCATGGGACAACAGCCAACTCTCTTTTCTCTTCTACTTTTACTTGCCTCCCTATAACATATTGTATACAAAAACTTCAGTCTCCTGTTAGAGAACTATTCTGAGCTTCCTTACTTCCTCAAATGAGAACTATAAATCTCTCTGTGTCTGTCTGTCTATCTGTCTCTCTCTCTCTCCCTCTTTCTCTCTCTCTGTCTCTCTGTCTCTGTCTCTGTCTGTCTGTCTGTCTCTCTCTCTCTCTTTCTCTCTCTCCTTTCTCCTTCTTTGTATATATGCAGTAAATTCCTGCCAGAGGTGATTCACATTGGAGTATCACTTCTATTTCTTCACCTTCATTTTGAATTTCTAGCTCCATTTAATGTTCAATTCCTATTGTCATGTTTCTGAAAAGTCTTTCTTTATCCTCTTAGTAGTTATTGTGTGATCCTTTCCTCCCAAATTATCATGCACATGTTTATTTATTCATAGATTTATTACTCTATAGAATGTAAGCTCCTTGAAGACAAAGGCCTCCTTCAATCCAGCATTTGAGGACTCCTTGTTATACAGACTTGCTTTTAACAATCCCTGTAAGTGTTCTTTTTGGAGCTCTTTCAGGATTTCTAATATGAACCATTATTTTTAAAGAAGGGTAGAATTAGTGAAATAAGATTTCAGTGGATTTTAGGTTTTTGAATGGGCCATTGAGAAGTAACTGCTGAACTAAGGGGTCAGATTTTAAGAAACAAGGGCAAGTTTTCTTTAGAAGCCTGCTTGTTCCTATCACTACCTTTTACCTTTTACCATCCTACTGACCCATTGTGGCTACTAGTCACCTTTTCATTGCATATAAATCAAATTCAATTAGTACAAATACATCAGAACAGTAGGACCTTTTGTGGAAATTCATAATGAATATTGACCAGAAATAAGTTAACTGTCTCTTAGGGCAAGGAAATCTCTTTGATGTATTGAAATTTTCATTGTAATGGGTTTTATTGTCATGGAGCTTATCCTGAATTAAATTACTTGATCTTCATGATGATTTATATTATAGGGGAAAATAATAAAAGCTTTATTGTTTTGGGCAGAAATCTGGTGTATAAAGTACCAGTGTTTGAGCAACATTTCTCAAAACAATATTTAAATATTCTTGATCACATGTAGCTATCCATAATGCTAAACAAAACAAAAACATTTGGTAAAGAAGTTTCCTTTTCAGAAAAATTATGATTCAAAACTCATTCCTTACCAATGTAAGAATGTGAATTAGTCAAAGGCATAGGTTACTTAACTCTTTCAAACCAAGAAAAAAAAATAAATTCTGATTACAATATTTCCCACTAAACAAAGGCAAGATTTTGACAAATTTCTTTGCCTAATAATTATTGGTTATAGTTTGTGAATTAGTCAGTATTGAAGACTGTTATTTTACCCTCAGGACATTCCTGGAAGATTGAAGCTTGCCAGGGAAGCTTACAGTAAGCATCGCCTTTCATGTGGGGCACATGGTTTTGAGAAGTTTTCCAAGCTCCCCTAAAGGGTACTAATATGCACATTTTGGTATTCAATCAGGATCAGTAGCTAGAAATTCTTTTTTGTGAGATTAACAAGGAAACTTTTAGCAATCTTTTTTTAAGGGGAAGTTAGCCAAAATGCTTAAGGAAGCATGGGTGGCCTTTTTTGCCTTGAATGATAGTGCCATAGTCTGCACAATGGGTTTTAGTAGGATGCAATGGTCTGAGGTTATTTGGCAATAGAATAATAATTGTCTCCAACACAGGGGTTCAAAGAAGCTATGGAGAATTATGGAAAGCAAAACAGAGGGTCATATCAGGAAACTGAGAAATAGATGGAGAGACAACATTATTCATGGATATTATTTGGAACATGTGGGTGAATTAAGAAAACACAATCACAATTCCTCAGAGGAATGCTTGTTGTAGAAGTACAAAAGACATTCAATTTCACTAACATTTATAAAGTGCCTACTGTGTGCTAAGGCAAGGGATACAGATTAAGAAACAAAATAGTTCCTGCCCTCAAGAAACTTACATTCCACTGGAAACAACACACAATATGCTTCCATCAAGGCTTGTATATTATTCATAATGTCTGATTGGCTGTTTACCAAAAATCCATTAGCTTTGCACTTTCACTAGTATTACTTATGTAAGATAGAGTATATCAACATAAGTCTAGACAGTTTGGGCCTAACAATATCAATTTGTTACATTAAGGCTATACTGAGCCACTAATTAAAAAAAAATTATTTGGGGATCTTGTGGATGTGACTTAAAACTTTTATGAGCTTATGGTGCAATTACAAACAAGAAAAGACTAATTTATTAAGCTAGAAGTTAGGGGTTATTCCTTATCTTTGATCCAGTTTATATGAATTAATATTTGTTGGCTTTTTTTTTTACTTTTTAAATTTATTTTTTTTAAATTAAAGAAAACCCACTTTCTCTTTCTTCATCCTTTTATCATTGAAAATAATTGAAGACTTTAAAATATTTATCCTCACATATAATTTTTTTCAATACACAACAATAATGCATAAAGTTGGACAAAAGACTTTTTAACCTTTTTGTGGTCATGTGACTGTTCACTTTAAAAAAAAACTTCAGTGGGAATTAAAATTCCATTAAATTTAATCTCCCATAAAATTTAGTACATTATTTTAAAAGGTATACAAAGTGGTATTTAACAACATAAGACTGATTTTACATTCCATCCCCTCAAAATGACTCATTCAGAAACTAACAAAATTATAGAAACAAAATTTGTGAGAATTATTTTGTTTTATTATTGAACGCTTTCATTAGAGGTGATATGTTCCATGACTCTTTGGAGATATTTCACAGAAATTTTCATTTTTTTCCCCTTCTTTTTGGCAAGACTATATTAGGAAAACTATGAATGATAGACATTGTTTCATTTCATGTTATTTTCACTGTAAAAGTGGGAAAAAAGTGTAAAAGATTAGTATTAAGATCTAAAGTCTTTCCCTTCCTCTCCCTCCTGGTAAAGGAGAAACTAGAGCATGAACTAGCCATAATTCAATGGAGACATGAGGTGGGGGAAAAGGGAGTAGAGTCTCTTGTTCCTGAATGCTTCTCCAAGTGTAGAATCAGGCCCTGCATGACCTAGCATTATTAGAGTCTGAAATGGCCAAGGAGACCATCAATCTGACGATGTTAGTACTTTAATCCTAGAAGTCTTTGCTTGTTTCCTTGGTTACATAATATTGCACAAATATTTGGGTTTAAATTTTTGTGACAGTGGTTTCACAGTTATTTGATCAAAATGTGGGATTCTTTTTATAAGAATGAGATGGTCTTGTATCACCTGGAGTTTTTGTCGAGAGCCACCACTTAAAAATGTTAATTCGCCATGTTTGCAATGATAATTTTAGCAAGCTCCTCCCACTTGTCAACGTAATTCCATACAGCATGGTCACATCATCTCCCTCATGTGTGTCAAAAGGATTCTTCTTACGGTTCAACTATGGTTCACATATAGAATTGTTTGGGATACACACAATAGAAAAGTACAATTTAATAACAATTAGAAAATGTAAAGCTGGTAAAATTTCTCTTGTCATGCTGACATGTATTCTTCCTGTCAACCATGGACTTTCTCAAAATTTTGACAATTCTCTCCTCCCATCAAGAGTTAAAATAAAATGGACTGTATTTGGAATAGGAGTAGGGCTTTGGGGCAGGCTGAGCAGTGATAATCAAAGCAAGAAGAGAAGACAGGCAGGAAAATGCTGATGAATCACTGTGTATTCAGAAAGGGTGAGCTAATGCATTTTTCCTATGAATAGTTATCTTCCTTTTTTATTGTCAGCTGCATCATCTATTTATTTGGGGTAATTATTTTGTTTGGGTGCCAGGGGCAAGTTGTGTTTGTAAACCCCCTGGAAACTGAAGTTTTATCTATAGAGACAGAGGACATGAGATCCTGCAGAGACCAGTGGCCTTGCACTCAGCTGTTGGCCTTGCTCTTGCCCTTGACCTGAAGGACCTCTTCTCTCTACTTCACATTTTTACAGCCAAGACGCTATGTCCATGCCAATGGAGCCATGTAGTTTTTCCTATGAGGGCATTGCCACTTGTGTGGAGATCTGCCAAAATATCTGGTGTATGTCCAGGATGTAACATGTAGACCTGTAAGGAAATATTGTACCAAACCAACTTCCCTTCAGAGTTCTGGCACCTTGATCCTCAGATTAAGTTTAGAGAATTGGTGGATGAAGTTAAATAGCCATGTTAAAATCCTGCATGTAGGCACACACACCCCCCAGATTCGTTTCCTCCTGTTGTCCTCACATGCTTCTTGCCTGGAGCTGGCATGTATTATTTTGTCTCAAGATGCTGCTGGTGAGTGGGGTAGAGTTATTAAGTCATGAACAATTTATTATATCCTTATTTTGTGCCAGGAATGATTCTAAGTACCCTGAGTATGTAACAAAAGGAAAAAAATAATAATAGAAAAATACCTCAGATTTGTATAAACTAATAAAAAACTCAGTTTCTAATCCAAATTATAAAAATAGTTTATTTTTTAAAATATGCTGTATGTAGATTTATGTATATAAATTTTTTATTAACAAATGTAGCATTTAAATCAATAAAGAGTCAAAGGATGGCCATCCCCACCCTACATTGTACTATTTCTTCCTAGAAACCTACGACATGTATTGATATGGGTGAGGGCCCAGAAATGGAAAGGGGGCTGGGTTTTCTTCTTCCATATAAATTGAGGTAATATTTGTAAAGCACTTAACACAGTATCTTGTATATGAGAGATTATTAAGAAATGATTAGTATCCCACCACACCTGTCAACATAGAATAGACACTCTTATCTGAGGCCCTTTTATTAAAATGGTTGACTTTTTTGAAAACTAGGATAAAATGAGAATATGAATTTGTCATGCAGTAAATAGAGCTCTGGTCCTGGAGTCAGAAAGACCTGAATTCAAAATGAGCCTCAGAAATTTAATAGCTATGTGACCCTGGATAAGCCACTTGGCCCTATTTGCCTCAGTTTCCTCATCTGTAAAATGTGCTGGAGAAGGAAAGGGCAAACCACTCCAGTATCTTTGCCAAGAAAACAACAAATGGGATAACAAAGAGTCAGATGTTACTGAACATGATGAATTTGTGATTCATTCAATTAGAAAAAAAGGGATCAAAATGTAATATGCTAGAAAGAGTGTTGGACCTTTGAATTAGAACAACTTGAACTGGGGCCTATCTCTGCTACTTGCCAGTAGCAGACTAAGAAGAAGAATGTTAGTCAATTAGCAGCTGCTCAAATACTCAAATTAATCTATAATCTTATACCTGTGAACATGCCCTCGTATAGCCAAGCACAGGCAGGACTCCAAGAGGACTGCTGCTGTGAATAGCTTTACGATTCTGACCACATAGTATAGTGAACTCTCTATTTATTCAGCAATAAACTAAGGCAAAACATTCACAGAAACCAAAGAATAGCATTCACAATGATATGACATAACAACTTATCACCAAAGTGGCCCCATAGTTTTAAACAAAAGATATCATTCAGTAAGTCCTTAACTCAATTTTCCTTAAGAAGCAATCCTCCTTAAGGGACACAAAGAACAAAAGTCAACATTTTCCCACCCCTAGGTCACACTGTCTTAATCTCTCATTCAAAAAGTCTTCCTTCTTCTCCATTGGATATTAGTTTCTAATCATCCTTAACTCAACCACCCTTAAGGGTATAAGGTACAAAGTACAAAGTACCCCCACCCCCTAGATCACCAGTAAATCATCATCTTGTCAGTCAGCACCAAGTACTCAAGGAGAAGTCTTTTCATCTTGCCTAGAGGCTGGCTCCCAGATTCCATGGTTCCTCTTCCATGCTCTCAGCTTTTGTCTGAATTCAACCAACTATCACCTGGAATCGCAGGTAGGCAGCTCTCAGCTCCTCTTCCAGTTCCTCTTCCAGCTCCTTGTCCAGTTTCTCATCCAGTTCCTCATCCAGTTCCTGTTCCATATTGAAGCTCATAATGTCTGTCCACCTCAAGTCCTTTGCAGTTTCCATTTCTGGGAAGATAAAGCTTAAGAGAGCCAAAACAACATTCATCCACATTGTTGGCACCATCATCAATTCACTATCTGCTTGTGAAATCAACACAGACTCACAAAGAAGGTCCAAGAAATCAACACAAATCATTAACATAGTCCCAGGACCTCTGAAACCCTCCTCCAGGACTTCTGTAAATAGACAACAAGAAAATCCTCTTTCAGGGCTTCCAGTAAGGTCCCAGGGCTTCTGTACAAAGTATCACAAACACAAATCAACACACACAGAATGGCAGGCATCACAAGTGTTCCCTTCTCAGTTCGGCTCTGTCCCATCTGTGCTCAAGATTTTTATCTGTCATTAGATCCTCCCTGTTCTGCCCACCTCTTGTGTCCTTCCTGTTCCTGTCTTTGGCAAGTCCCTCCCACTGTGGGATTCACAGTTTCTGTTTCTTAACAAAGACTTGATATAATCAAGGCAAGGCTCAAGGACAGTTGAACTGAAACAAGGTACAAAATAAGTAACTGAAATAAGGTGCTAAGTATTCATTTGCTTGCCATTACAGCTCTCCAATCATGCAGATCACTATTTCACATCTACCCATCTTGTATAACACTTGTGAAGTGTGATGCTGTTAATAAGTATACAGGGTTGATTAAGAAAGTTCAGGATCAATTTGATTAACTTTTGAAAACAACTCTCTATTAATGGTATGAACATAGACCCTGCCATCTTGTTGAAAGGACTAAAACATCTCCTGATTTAATTTAATTGACTAGGGCTTCTCTCAATATGAATTAATTGGTTTGGAGTTATCCTTTGGCCCTTCTGGTGTTTGGGTGAGTCCTCTCAATACGATGATATTGAATAAGGTCCAAACTCTCCATAAAGAAAGCATGACATAGTGGATAAGACACTGAACTTAGAATCAGGATGAGTTGTACTCAAATTCTATTTCAAATATTAATTGGATATGTGACTTTGGATAAGTCACTTAATGACCTGAGGCCTCATTTTCATCATTAGAAAAATGGACAGAGAAAAAAATTGACTTTAATAGCTTTTAAAGTTTTTTCTAGCTTTCAATATATGGCCCTTGTGATCTTTTCAAATATGCAGAACATAAGTTTACCATCTTGTAAGTTCAGCAAGTCTATCTGATAAATCACTAGATCAATCCCCCACATAGCAATGGATTAGAAAGAAGGATGGTCAGTTTGGAGGTGGGAGGGGGTTTGAAGGATGGAGAATATAAAAATATAAATTCATGGAACAGATATTTTCTGTTAAAAGAGATTAGAGGGCAAAGAGGTGGGACAGATTGGGAGAGAGGGTAGTCAGAAGCAAACCCTTTTGAAAAGGGACGGGATTAAAGGAAAAAAAAGAATAAATGGGGGTGGGAGAGGATGGAGGGACATATAGTCTTCCACAATATGACTGTTATGGAAATATTTTGCATAATTAAATATGCACACATTTATATACATATATAACCTATATTTAATTGCTTGTCTTCTCAGTGGGGGTAGGTGAGGAAGGAAGAAGGGGGAAAATCTGGAAATCAAAGTTTTAAAAACTAATGTTAAAGAAATTGTTTTTATGTGCAACCAGGAAATAAGATATACAGGAAATAACATATAGAAATCAATCTTGCCTTACTGTAATGCCAAGCAAAGGCAACTTCCAAGGTTTGGATTACCAGCATAGTAAACCCCATTTATTCAGCAAACATTCACAGAACAGAATAAGTCAAAATACAGTGTAACTTGTTCCTTTAGCAAGTAAGTTCTCAATTCAATGCAGGTACTACTCCACCCCTAGACAGTACTTTCATTTAGTCAGTCAAAATATCTTATCAAATGGAGATTAGTCTCCAATCTTAAACAAAGTACATTCATTTGGTCAATCACAGAGCACAAAAAACCTCAAAGGCTTCCCACCCCTGAATCTCAAAAGGGGCAGGAGAACACAAAAGGCCATCCACCACCTTTAAGTTACAACAAGGTTAAGATATCATCTCAGCATTGAATACCCAAGGAAAGGCCCTTCTTTCATCTTCACTGAAGGGAAGCCCTCAGCAATCTCAGTTCCTGGGGAGACAAGGCTCAACAAAGCCATAGCAGTGTCCTCATCAAGTCACTCTCTGCCTGTAGAAGAGTCCCAGAACCCCTGAAAACATCAGCAAGGTCCCCTTCCAGGATTTCTGTGCAGGTATCACTTGAAAATCCTCCTTCGGGGCTTCTGCACCAATAGCCAGGTTCCAGTACAACAGCAGCACTGTCCTTCACCATCAGGTGAATCTGGCAAAACAACATCAAAACAGACAGACAAAATACTGGCATCACAGCCATGTCTCCTCAGTTCTTGGCAGTTCTGGGTGGCAGTTCTCAAAAGTCCTGGGCAATTCCAATGGGCTCTCAGCAGTCTTTCTCTCAGCAACTCAGGCTCCACGATACTGGATACTGCTCTCCCAAAGTCCTTCTGGCCTTCTCTAGGCTTGGGCCTCTCTCCCATTTCATGGCTCCTCCCAGTTCAGCCCTCTCTCTTCATGTCAACAAGTCCATCCCACAAGTGGGCTTCACAAGTTCTGGGTTTTAACACTCAACCCAAAAACCAAGCCACTACAGGGGCATCTCCAAATTCCATTACCAATATACCTACAAGAAAGGGGGGAGGGGCTAAGGTGGGAGACAGAGGGGATATAAGAGAGGCAGACTGTGGAAAGGGCTATCAGTATGCTTGCCATCTTGGGGTGGGGCATAGGGAAGAGATGGGGAGAAAATTTGGACCTCAAATTTTTGTGGAAGTTAATGCTGAAAACTAAAAATAAATAAATTATAAATTTTTTTTTTTTAAAAAGAGAGTGAGATTAGGAATTCTCTGCCTACTAAACCAAGTCTCCCATTCATTGCTGAAATAAACCTTAACTAATTCTCAAGAAGATAACATGGATATTTTTTCCCCTCCTGACACTTTGGTGGAGATGGGGAAAATGGGAATAAGGAAGCTTTCACTATTTTGCAATACTAGATATTCCCCACCCCCCACTATATCTTGGAGACATATATTAACATGATTTATTCCACAACTTTCTTGTTGGGATATATGACATGCATTATTTACCAGCTAGAAAAAGCTATAGGGATGGGAGGGTGACCATTGTCTTAATTATCATTTTCTCTAACATAGAAGATTACACCTGGAAACTGTTCATCACTGATATAGGGGAAGTGCTTCTTTTCTCCATGTTGGGTCATCAGAATGACAAATAGAAAGTTACTTTACTCATAAATCTACCCATTCTTCCTCCATCTGTTATTTGCATTTCTTTTTTTAATTTTTAAATTTTTTTTTTGCTTGTTGGAGCAGGGAAGGCAGGGCAATTGGGGTTAAGTGACTTGCCCAAGATCACACGACAAGTTAAGTGTTAAGTGTCTGAGGCCAGATTTGAACACATGTCCTCCTGACTCCAGGGCTGGTGATCTATTCACTGAGCCACCTAGCTGCTCTGTTATCTGCATTTCTTTAAAAAAAAAAAGTAAATCTATCTATCTATCTTGCTGGAATGTTTTTATTCAACCCTTGTTAAGTATTTTTAGCTCATGATTTAATGTCAGAGATATGATCTGGAGTGGCATTTTCTCTAAGCATAGAATAGAGATTTTGCAAGATACCATATTCTCCAAAGGCAATTCCAGGTGAGACATCTAGAGGCAAGAGCAGGAATTTCTGAAAACTTCATCAATACTGTTGGAATGAATTCGTCTATATTGTTTAAAAAATAAATTTCTAACATCCTACATACCAATTGTTGAGCTACTGCCTGCTGTTAAACCCATAAACCTCTTAAATACTTCAATTTCCTGTATCCTGGGCCTATGAGTTTAGCAGTTTCCTCTGCTTTGTAATGATTTGCCAGAGTGATTTGGATTGCTTGAGCTCTGGCAGCATCAAAGAGAATGCATATTACTTATACAATGAATGTATGTATAGATAAAACACAGAGCTGGCTGATCTGTATGAATGCAGAAAAAATAGATCGCAGATGAAAGAATCTCACAGGAGAATGGACTTGCTGAAACCTACTAATCTGAACTATACATGAACAAGCATTCCTTCTAAAACATACCTGCAAAATGGTCTTCAAATTTCTTCATAAAGACATCTAGTGAAAAGAAATTCCTTATTTCTCAAACCAACACATTCTTCTTTTGTATAGCCCTAAGCACTTCATTGTATCAATAAGGAAACAGAGGCCTAGAAAGGTTAAGTGACTCATCCATAGGTAGCAAGTAGATTTAGTATATGATCCCAGGTCTTCTGATTCTAAAAGCAATTTCCTTTTCATAATGCCAAGATGCCTGAACTGTCTTTCTTCTCTTAACACACTTCTGATGGCCATTTGGTGTAGAAACAAACTAAAGAGAAACAGTTGGACTTGGAAATAAGATAATAAAATCAATGATTTTACTTTGTCATATTTTTCAGTCCCAATTACATATAAAATATATCAATAAGAAAGTCAACTCAATACTATTCTAGAAAAACGTTTTCAGTCTAATTAAAATTAATTACAGTGATGATGATAATTTTACTAAGTTGTCAAACTCCACCAGATTCATATCTCAACACCTCCTTTTGATACATAGGGTAACCTTCAGGGATGGAATGGTCATATGATCACAGCTTTAGAGCTAATAGGAATCTTAAAGGTCTTTGAATATAATCCACTCATTTTATGATTAAAATAACTGAGATAACTAGTAAAAGTCAGAGGCAGGATTTGATCATAGGTGTTCTTCATTTCAAATTATTACTCTACCCACTGTGTCACCTGAAGACCTAAAGAAATTTTGACAAGACAAAAACTCTGACATCATATATGGTTCCAGTGATTGACTGAATATGGAATACATACGTATGTATATGCACATATCTATCATATTATCTATCTATCTATCTATCTATCTATCTATCTATCTATCTATCTATCTATCTGCCTGTCTGTCTATCTGTCTACTTATATTTTAGAAATTCACATGAGGAAGAAAAATGTTGATAATTTCAAGGCGGATGAAGGGATTAACAAAAATGAATGATATTTGGCATTACCTAATTTCAAATTGCATTAAAACTATCAGTAATTGTCAAACGCTATTGCAATATAGATAAGAATAGAACAGTAGATGGTTTGAGTGTATTATATAAACAAGTCCTAGAGGCAGAGGAGACACATGCAGTCTAAATTTCAATAAACAAAAACAAAATCACCTGCTACTGGCAGAAGAAATCCCTAGCCCTAGCTAAGCAGAATTTCTAGGAAAACAGAAAGAAATTGGTCAGAAAATAGATTTATACTGACATCTTATATCATAATTTGATTTTATTAACAAAAGCTTAGAAGGTAATATCTTCCATAATTATGTATGGGAAGAATATGTAATGTTGATTAGAGAATAGTATTTAAAAATTAGAAAAATCTCATATATATATATATATATATTACTCAAAAGCTTGTGAAAAAATAAAATTATGTAATATATATGAGAATAAATTATATGGACTAGGAAAAAACTTTGAATTAAACATTTAATAAAATGCTGAAATTTAGTACCAAAAGGAATTAGCACTAAAAGGTATCCTATTAGACAACTGGCAGAGAATATCAACAAATTTTGAAAACTAAGAAATTCAAAATGTCAACTAATTTGTTAAAGTTAATAATCACTTAAAATCAGCAAAAAGTAGATGAAGCATCTCTTAGGCATCAACTCATCATGATCATCCAAAAATAAAAAGAAAAATGTATGATATGTAGACATACAAAGTTGAAGGGGCAGTAGAAGATAGACACTAACTGCTGGTAGGGCACCGAAGCACGTAACTATTCAAGAGAACAATTTCAAATTATGCTGTTTAGCAAATTGTTTATACCCTTTGACCCAGTGATCTAACTACTGGGAATATGCCCTAAGGAAGTTGTTGACAGCAAGAAAAGACCCATATGTACAAAAATATTTCTAGCAGAATTGTTTCTAATAGCAAAAATATGGAAGAAACATATGTGTCGAACTATTAGGGAATGACAGAACAAATTGTGGTATACAAATACAATAGAATACTATTTAATTATAAAGAAAATCATCAATTTTGTGAATTCAGACTAACACATATGAAAACTTATGAATGCAGTGTGTAGAGTGAAGATCCCAAAGGCATATTATATGCAAGCTAAGAGCATCCTTAGCCTAGCTGCAGCCCTCACATTTGAGTCTCAAGTCCTAGAACAAAATCACACCTCACCCAAAGGGTTCTAGTGGTGCACTCACGTCATCTTCTCATGCTATCAACTTGAGTCTGTCTTGGGGCTTACTTCCAAAATGTGAGGTGATAATCATTTTAGTCAACCAGTCAAGTACCTTTTAGAAAAATGTGCCAAGGTGGGACAGTAAGTTCTAATAAGAATACCTAGAATAAAACAGCACTACTAAAAGTCTATCACACAATCTCTCACCAGCATAGAAAGAATCTAGTAGAAAATCTGCTCAAGCTGAAAGAGACAATTTTTAAAGGGGTAATGCACAGTTCCTGAGTGCTGAAAGTCCTTTACTATGATTTATAGGATGCACAAACAGTTCCCCTTATATACAGTGTTGTTTCTTTGGCAGTTAGGTGGTGCAGTGAATAGAGTGGTGGAACTGGAGTCAAGAAGACCTAAGTTTCAAATACAGGCAGCTAAATTCCCTAGCTGTGTGATCCTGGGCAGGTCAATCAGTCTTTGCCTATCTATAAAATCTGGATAATAATAACATCTATCTCCCAAAGCTGTTGTGATGATGAAATGAGATAATATTTGTAAAGTCCTTAGCACAATGCCTGGCACAACATAGATACTTAATAAATACCCTTCCCCCCCTTCCCCTCCCCTGCTCTCTTCTTCCTCCCCTCCCTTACCTTCTCCTGCCTTCCCTCCCCTCCCTTGCCCTCCCCTCCTCTCTTCTTCTTCCCTCCCTTTCTCTTCCTTCCCCTCCTCTCCCCTCCCCTCCCTCTTCTCCTTTCCCTTCTCCTCCCCTCTCCTCCCCTCCCTTCCCTCCTGTCAAGAAGGCCAGGGCTAGGCACAGAGCAAGTACTATATAAATGTTTATTTTCCTTCACTCTGCATTTCTCTTCCTCCCCATGTCCTTTGCAATGAAAAGATTTTTTGATTCTCTGATTCTTTTACCAGATTTCCTTTTTAATTTTCAGCCAAAAACTTCTAGAAAGTGCAAAATAAAAGCCTGATGAACCAAATATCACAAAATCACTAGGAATCTATGATTTTCCTTGAAAAGTCCTTAAAATACTAAGGGATAAAATAGTTGGTCTATTTAAAAAAGTATTAGCTTCTAGACTGAGCACAGGGAAATGTGGTATCTATCTTGCTGATATGTAATCTTGACAATGAAATGTTTTACTTTTAATACCAAAAAGTACTAATGATTTTCTGTGGAGAAAACCATTTGCCAGAAGGCTAAGCTTTAAAACAATGTACTATTTGCACAGATTTTTTTCAAATTAAAGAGTCCCAAGTTTCTCCATAAATTTAGTAATCAACATACTCTAGTAACTGTCCAAAACTGCACAGCTGCTTGGCAAAATAGTTTCGGATTAGCTACAGAGGATACTCAGATTTGCATAATAATTTTTTTCTCAAATCTGTGGTTGGGTGTTCAAATCAACAGTTTTGTTTGTGAGGGAAAGGGGAAACACTAAATGCATGTGTGAAAAAAATCAGTATGTTTGTTTAAAATCAGTTCTGTGGAATAATTTTATTTTGTTTTGCTTTTCAAACCTACTTGCTCTTTCTTATTTCATTTCTCTTACATTGGTAAAGCCTTTGGCACTAAGCCTTCTACTTTATACCTCTGACTTTTGTCTCCTTGTTATGTCCCAAAACTGACCAGGCAACACTATTCTCTTAGGAGACAGAATTGAACTGTGTCATAGAGACTCAAATGTGTGGCCCTGTGCTGATCGGTGGGCTTGATTGAATAATTATAGTTCTGAAGAATTAAAGATTTTTTTTTTTAGCATGATTACAAGTAAAAAAAAAAGTGGCTGACATTCATATAAAAGTAGCAAAGCATCCATTCTATATTTCATTTTATCTGGTCCTCTATAGGTCCTCCTATAAATGTTATCATCATTTTACAAATGGAGAAACTGATTGAGGGGACAGGGTTTGAATTCATTTCTGTCTCAACTTCAACAAAGATCAGAGGCCCTACCAAAGTCTGGGGCACTTAGAGTACCTTCAGTTTTCTGTAAGAACTTGGGGCAACCCCAGGCTTAGAAAGGCAGGCAAATCCATTTTATAGGGAAACATTTATATAAATGGAGCTAAAAACACTCATCTATTCATTCATTTATTCAACATATGCTTAGTTAATGTTTCTTTTGTACGGGGCATTGTACATAGAGGTATGGTAGATAGAAAGCTTACATAAGGCAGCTGGTCCTATCTTCAGGTGATTTACAGTATAATAAGTTGAGAAGTCACAAGTAAAATGAATTAAAAAATAATATGCAAATATGAAATATATAGAATTACAGGTAATATAGTCCTATAGTAGCTCAGAGACATAAAGCCGAGTTAAGTGGTTCAACGTCAGAACTGATAGGATTCTATGTTGTAATGGGAGAGAGAACATGTAAATAACTAAGTTCATTAAAAAGTGCATACAGAGTAGAAAGTAGATTATCTGAGAGGAGAAGACACACTCAGGGCTGGGAGGTAGGGGATAGGTAAGCATCTAGACTGGGAAATATCTTCTGCAGAAGGTTTAACTTGAGGAGCTCATCTCGAGGAAGTAAGGGAATTTTTTACTAGATGTAGGTATGGAGAACATGGGGAAAAAGTAGTGCAAAGACCCTGAGGTCAAAGATAATCATGAAGAGGAGCAAAAAGGCTTGTGTAGTTGGATTGAAAAGTGGATAAGGGAGAGAAAAATGTAAAAAGTCTGGAAAGATAAGAAGGGGCCAAGATGTGAAGGTTTCAAAAGCCAAACATAGGAGTTGCTCCTGGAGGTGATAGGAAACCTCTGGAGCTTATTAAGTATGGTGGGTGACATGGTTAGAGCTATGCTTTAAAGTAAAAGCCAAACCAAACCAAAGCAAATCTTAGTAACTGGAGAATAATGGATGGGATTGGAAAGAAAGTTGAGTCAGTGACAAGTGAGGAAGGTCTGAACGAGGGTTGTGGCTACATTTCTGTGTGTGCTAGACTTTTGAGAAACACAAAGGGATAAGCCATGACTACTGTCATCATGGAGATTACTGAACCACCATTCTCGAATGTTCTTTAGCAATTTAGAATATCCCTGGACAAAGTGCCTCTCTATCTCCCATCTCCAGATGAAGACAAAAAATAGACAAGCAGATAAACTTTACTTACAGCCAGTTAACAATTTGTAAACATCATTCAGAATTTGGCATTCAAGTCTTTTTTTCCCTCTTATTGGATAACTGATCCCCACAAGTTATTTTGTAAGAGCTTGCTCTGCTCTCTACTGCTAACTTCTATGCACATCTGTCCCAAGTGTAGTTTGGGAGTCTTGAGATGTGCAAGTTGAGACACCACCACTACCACCATCAACAACAACACCTATATCAACTCGCATTAGTGAATTAATGAATCTTTGAGAAACTGGCACCAAAACATTTCCAATACCAAGAATTAATTGTTGCCATTATTGAAGAAACACTAAGCCCCCAAATGATGAACTATCACCTGGGAACAGCCCTTGAAAGTGTTAGAGTTTCCTCTCATGACTCCTTGGTCCAAATTCATGAAATAAAAGGGGGCATTAGGGTTCTCGGAAGACACTCTTAAGTGCTCCACATTGTATATACAGCTATGAAGTTTTGTATTTTAGTGCCCAACATCAAGGTGCCAAGTGAATACTCTGAATGTAGGCCTGGTGCTATGGTGGAAAGTATCATGGGCCTTGGTCTCGTTTCTTTAAGACCAGCCATTTGGTTAGCACTTCAAACAAAAGATATGAATTGGCTCCTTAGGAGAAGAGGAGCAGAGCAGAGTAGGGAAAGTTGGAGAGAGCTCCTTATAGACTCCGAAGAAGTATAACTTGCACCAGATATAACAATCAATGAATCAATCCACAGTTATTTATTGGCATCTAGTATATGACAGACACTGAAGTTAGAGATATGGAAACAAAAATGAAACAGACCCTGCCCTCAAGGAAGTTACATTTTGCTAGAAGAATACAAAAAAAAAGTATACAGGGAAATAAAATAAAAAGTGCTATGAAGTGGAAGAGAGTACTGTCAGTTTGGGAGAAGTGGGGAAGTCTCCATCAAGGATGTAGCAGCTGAGATGATCTTCAAGCAAGACAATGGTTCTAAGAGGAAGAAATGAGGAAGATGGAACTACTCAGAGGAAGAAGGGAGAATACAATGTCTGAGCAACAACCTAGGACACAGAAAGTGTCAAGGGAATAATATAAAATCTGACTAAAAGAAACATTGAAATCAGATTGTAAAAAAGACTTAAACATCAGTCTTGGTAGTCTGTTGTTCTTTCTTTGAAGCAACTAGGGAGCCAATGATGGTCTCTGAGTGGGGGAGTAAGATGATCAGATCATGTCTAACTATAATTACATTTGGAGCTGTGTGGAGGATGGATTGCAGATGGTAGAAACAGAAAGCAGGGAGGCCAATCAGTACAAGTAAAAGGGGAAGAAGTTCTGAATTAGACTAACAATCATGTATGATCACAATGCAAGAAATGTACGGGTATAAATGGCTACAACCAGTCAATCAGTTAAATATGGTTTATCTTCTAAAGTAGTGGTCTTGAACCCTTTTTCTGTCATGGACCCTTTTTACTCTCTGGCGAAGCCTATGGATCCCCTTTTCAGAACAGTGTTTTTAAATGCATAAAATACAGTAAGATTATAAAAGAAGGCAATTGTATTGACTTGCTTTCAGTTTATAAAAGCAACTAAATTGTGAAATAATTATAGTTATCAAAATATTTTTTAAAAGAAACATGTCCTTAGACACCAAATTATGAACCCCTACACTAGATTTATATACCTACAGTAGAAGTATCAGGCATATGGGGCCTGCAATGATTCTGAGTGGCCAGATTAAAATGTAATTGGGAAATATTTAACAAAATGAATAAAAATACAGTTGAATATAGATAATATTAACATATCGTTTTCTAAGTAAATATGTGATCCTGGATCTTTATGTAAGGTTGAGTGGCTCCGTTTCTATTAGAGTTTGATACCACTGGTCCACAGGTTGCTGTAATGAATGACAACAAATGGTTTTTGTTAGTAGTGAGCCCTGAGAGTCAAGCTCCATTTCTACTCAGGTTGGATGCTTCCCTAGATGTGTTCTCTTTATTGATTACTGACACCTCAAGGTCTTTGGGGGAAGTTTTCATGGGTTTCTATTTTTTTATCATTTAATCACTCCAGCTTAAAATTTGCCAGTAGGCACATCCAGCTGTAACCAAACAGCTGGTACATGACAAGTTGCCAGAGTTAGCAGCAGCTTGTCACACTTTATTGCCAGCTGTAACAGCAATGATGGATGCCAACTTGGTTGTAATGACACCCTCCCTCCCCCATTTATTTACTGTAAGAAAATTGTTTTCCTGACTTTGAGTGTCAAAAGAAAAATAACTTATCTACAAATAACCTATATCTAATTCATTATGATCTTAGGTCTTGTCTCAGGCTGCTTCTAAGAGATCACACAATTAGAGACTTAGGTCTGAGAAATTTTGATAGAATACGGCACATGTTCATACAACCAGATGGTGATATAACGGCACAATGACAGACACCCCCTTCTCACTGTTTTTTTTGAAGAACTGAGAAATTGTTGCAAATGGGTAATACCATGTTGAAGTGATGTGTTATACCTTACCTTTCAGAAGATAAACTTGTAGACAAATGTTTCACAACTTTGAATATTGACACAATCACGTTCTTTCTTTAAGACATCACTTCACACTAAGAGTGAAGATTGCTTTTCCTAAGATCTAAAAAATGATCCAATAAATCACACATGCCTACTCCCTCAGTCATCAAGTATAAGGATTCTAAGACATCTGTGACATATTTGAAATTGAGGCAGAATCTTGAGCAAATGGTGTCCGTGGCTATGAAATAATTATTTTGTTAGATACTAAATCTAGAATCTAGAGATACCAAAACCCATCTGGGCTTCATCTTTGCCATGCTAACTGTTGTGACATTAACCACTATGTAATACAAGGCTCTCTTTGCGTGTGACGTGTGTGTGTGTGAGTGTGTGTGTACACATACATACTTATCTATCTCTCTATTTATACTTCTAAGATACATGCATGGAAAAGCCATGATCAACTTTAACAAATGCCTAGAATGCTTGATTTCTGTCTTGATTTTTGGAAAGGACAAAAAGGTGGAGTCTGTGCCATTGCCATTTAATGACAATGATTGTGAGCTCCTTGAATTCAGGTAGTTTTTTTCCCCTTTTTTTAACCTCAGTACTTTGACACAATGACTGATGTTTAATAAATTTGACTGACTGGCACATGAAGACACGTGCCAACTAAGACCATTCGGATGCTTTCCTTCAAGCTGATTCCTTAGAGTCCTTAGGTCTCTTCTGCAAAGTGTATGCATCTTGGACACTTAGATATTAGTGCCATATTATTCTTAAACCTCCCTGACCCTTTGTATATAACATTGTGAAAACTATAGTTGTTTCTTGTCCTCTTTAGGTTTGGTCTGAATGCCATGGAAAATGCTAGCTATTAACATATATTATATGAGTTTAAGTAAAAATGATTCATGATTTTATATAATACACACACACACATACACACATTGAGATCCATATTTGAACTCAAACTTTTTCACAGTTATATGATGAAAAGGTGGCATTAGACTCCTATGCAACAGGTCAAAGGTGGCACTGTGTTGATTTTCAATGACACCTAAGCTGTTGCCACCACTGGAGATCAAAGTAAAATTTCAATATTGAATTCTTAATTTTATAATTTCATATGTCTCTTCCTATGTCTATTAACTAAGATAGTTTGGAAGCAGTTCAAGGATCATGAAGATATCATTAATCCTGGGGCTTTACAACACCAAAAACACTTTTTACTCTTCTTGATGGATTGAAAAGAGAGTGAAAAATACTTGGATTGGAGTAGAAAGGAGACTAGAATTGCTATATATTAGAGAATGCTTTTCCTTCCTAGTGGAAAAAATTCTGCTGAAAGTTCAAAGTGAACCCATCCCTAGACCAACTCTGTAATTCTCCAAATATCACTTTTACTCTAAAATCAGACTAGAAAAAGAATGTTAGAGCAAATACATTTTGTATAATAATAAAATTATTGATCATAATTTACTCTATTATCTACAAACTGAATATGCATTATCTCATTTGATCTTCATAACATTATGAGGTTGGTGTTAAAGCTATACCCTTTTTAGGGATGAAACCACTGAGACTCACAATGGTTAAATGGCTTGATCAGTGTAGAATAGGCATTTGGGATGAGATTCAAGTCTAGACGTTTCTGACTTCAAGTGTAATACTCTAATTCTGTCAGATCAGAAAAATATCTAAACCCAAGCTTCTCTAGTCTCCCACAGTCTGTCAGAGTCTCCCTCTACTTTTCATAGACATGTTTTGCTTCAGAATAGAACTTTTGAATATCTAGCCAAATGAAAACAGAAAACTGAATTACTATTGTATCAGAGATGTTTAGAACATTACTGAATAATCACATTCTTTTTCTATGTTCTATGCAGTAGAGAAAATTAAAAACACCAAGCAATTAACTTCAAATAGGATAATTATCAATATTCCCCACCCCAGGTTCTTAAGAAACCACTTTAAAAACTGTTTTCTTCTAACATTGCTTACCATCGAACACTTCATATGAGTTATGTTAATGGCACATGAATTTATGTAAATATACATAATCTCATAAGAATGAATAATGTAAATGAAATCTGGCAAATGGCCTTCAATTGGTTCCTTAGACACCTGTGGAATTTGGTGAGATCAGTGTTTTCACATCATTATAAATAGAAAGTATTAAAGTTTGTAAATGAAAAAAAGTTCATTTTAGAACTTTCTTATCTAAATGGATGTTAAACACACACTCGATTTTTACAAGAAGCCATGACACTTTTAGAATGAATATTCCCTCAAAAGATGCAGATCCGGATTCCTCTATAATTTAGGATATGGTCTTCAAGTGTTGCTGAAAGACAAAAAATTCACCTTATTATGAGCCTCTTTGACCTTAGGTAACCTGGTCATCCAATGAGGGACTTAAAATACATCAGAAAGACCACAGTTACCAACCTACTGACGTAAACCTTCAGAATCCAGTTATGCCCACCTTATATTATACTATGAAGCATACATTGTACATAAATGTTTAGATGTTGTCAATATCATTAGATCATGAACCTCATGAGGACAGGGCTATTTGTGCCTTTTTTTTTTTATCTCTAATACTTAACACAGTGCCTGGGACATAGTAGGTACTTGAATGAAAGCTTGTTGATTTCACTTGACTCATCATATAATTCTCTTTCCCAAAACACTTCAGTAGATGTCCTTTGCTTTCTGAAAAAGTCTCTAAAATGTACAGTTATAGAATCACATAACTAGATTGTGGAGTTGATCTAATCTAACCCAGAAGTGAACAACCATCAGCTTGACAACATGCCCAAAAGCAATCATCTGTCTGTTGCTTGACAACCTTCAGTGAGGGAGAAACTTTTTATCATGACAGCTTATTCTGCTTTATGGTTTAAATGGCAGCTGATCTTCTAGCAACTTGAACAATTGCAAATTGCCTTTGGTCACTAGACATTCCTCTAGAACCTTGCCATTGATGATCTTCTTTATCTCTTGGTCATTGTCTTATTTTGATTCAATTCCAATTTGACATAAACTCAGTACAAAGAGGAAGACATGCTGGTCCACAACTGTTTGGAAAGTAGGGCATGGCTAGCATTCCAAGTCCATAAAATAATATGGTATTGAAAGAGGGATGATTCAAGACATCATTACTCCAAAGATCAACCAAAGATCAATGGTACAA
>CM053580.1:50026714-50039416 GCA_028627135.1 Pseudochirops cupreus
CAACAAAGTGATGGACCAGCACAACACTGAAGCACATGTATTTAGGAGCAAACGAGACTATCCACTTCAAAGCTACCATGAGGGGAAGGTTTGCTTGATATCCTTTGAAAAGCCTCTAGAGTAAGACTTCTTAAACTTTAGAGTTTCATATATAGGATTGGCAGACAGTTGAAACCTATGGTTCCCTTTTCAGAACTCTTCTATGTATCTCTTTTAAATATATAAGATAAAATGTGTAGGCTGACAAAGGAAACTGATTAAACTGAAATAAATTTATCAAAATATGTATTTTAAAAGTCCATACACCCAGAGTAAGAATCATTTCTGTAGAAGGACTTGACTTTAGCAGACTTCCTATTTTTATTGAGTTAATTAAATCATATCCAATATAGCAAATACTCTATTGAGTGCTTTCAGGGAAACTAAAGGTCCTTAGAGAAAGTTGTAGGAGATATGAGTTAAAATTTTCCCAGGAGATATCCAGAATGGGGGCAAACTAAATGATAGTCATTTGTCTTGAGAGAGGAACCTGTTAGTGAAACAATTCTAGAATTATTTTGGTTTCAGTTTCCTTATTTATTAAATTGGTGGATCATATTGGATGATTTTTGAGGTCCTTTGAAGCTCAAAAAACTATGATCATATAATCCCATGCTATACTCTTCATTGTTGCCCATTGTTCACTTTTGTAAGGCATTCCTTTTGAAAGCGTCTTGGCTGAATCTCTCTACCTTCCCATCTCACATTTCATAATTTGATTTAGGCTTTGCCTGGAAGAACCTCTGGTTTATCAGTTTATTCACAATGAGGAACATGACTTTTTCCCTACAACAATAGCTTTCCTTGAATTCTATCCCTTGTATCACCTCATGTCCCTGAGGAATGTGAACTTGACAGTTTGGACATAATCTAGAATTCCTCTGTACTTTCTGGATACTGATGCCTTGACCAGTGACTTGGACATTCCTTTTGCATCTAGTCCTTTAGCCTTGAGCTTGCTAAACTTCTCTCTGATTTATTGTTCTACTTTAAATAAGCCTCTTGTCCCTGATGCTAATTATTCTTCTGTGCATGTGGATATGTAAAAAGAAAATTCAGTCTTTCCATCATAATTACTGTGTATTGATTTCATTTGACCACAATGAATATTTCAGATTTTTCCTTTCCCTTCCCATTCTAAGACTAACTGTTGCCAAACAGAACAAGTAACTGTCCCATACTTCAGGCTCTGCCCTTGGCCCTCACCCTATCCCTGGGGTGGGTCAAGAAGGACAGCCAATTCTATATGTGCACTATCTGCTAATGGTGTCATCCTGTATATAGTTTTATGGACTTAAGATAATGAAGGAAAGATACAAATGTAAGTAACATCAATTATGTTTTCATCTCTAAAATTGAACCAAAAATGTTTCCATTTGTTGAAAACATTAGCTATCACTTTGAAGAGAGGAACATTAAATTATATATTGTAGTGACTCATTGGGAGTGGGAAGACAACCCAAGTCTTCCCTTGGTAATCAGAATTGTTTAGCCCTTGGGACTCACTCCCCCTTTAACTCAGGTCAATGGTATTCCAATCACAGATTCTGCCAAGAAAGGCAAACAATTCCTTAATTACATGTTTGTTTTGTTTTCTTATTCTCTCTCTTCAGGTGGCTGGCACTAGTAAATTTTTGTCTCTCGGGATGACAGAATCTTGCCAGAACAATCATTGATATTTTTAAAGAAAATAAAATCTTAAGAGTTAACTTTACAAAATGGAGTTGGCACTAAACTGCAAAGTGGCAAAATGCAAATTGGAAAAGACATTTTAATGTTTTATGTGTCTGCCTTGAGTTCTTCAGCCAATATGCTGATTGCGTTATGGTTACATTTAATAGAGCAGTGGCGGGAGGGGGGATTATCTTCTTTGACAATATAAGGTATTGGGGCATTTTCATTTGACACTAATTGTTATCGAGATAATTTTTCTTCATTTTTGATAACAGACATAGAGCTTAAAGAGTCCTTTGCATTTTTTTTTGATTACCTCTCTTTAGTAATCATGAGCCATCTTAGGAATGGGAATTTATGGGAGTGGAAAGGACTATGATATACTCCAGAGCTTGATACTTTGGATACTTCAGAATTAGCAGTAATGGAGACAATTTGGAAGAAGAAAAATATGGAAAAACAAACAAAAATGTATCCAATTACTTCTTGAATAATTCAAAATCCGGGCTTTTCTTTGGCTGAGAAACAGAAACAATTAAACTTTTTAAATCTAGTCAATAATAGAATGATAATAGAATTTTTGTTGATTCATGATTTTTTTAAACCAAAAGATCTAAGCTGTGGTCAGTTACATTTTTGACTCACTATATGACAAGCACTGTTTGAGGTATTCTTGGTACTAGAGGACTTAAGAGGAATAGAAAATTTTTTTGGATAATTGAAATTAAATCTAAAAATAGAAATAAAACATGGTACCCAACATCAAGTGGCATCCAATTTAGTTAAAAAGGCATGATATAAAAATAACTCACATTTCTATAATGTTCTAAATTTTGTCAAGTTATTTCTTCAAAACAACCCTAGGATGCAGGTAATGAAGATATAATTGTGCTCACTCTATGAAAAAGCAAACTGAAGCCTCAGAAAATTTAAGTGACTTGCCCACAATCACACAGATCATGTGGAATTTACAGTCTGATATCCTTGACTGAATTCCAAGTCCATCATTTGCTTAATTACACCACTAGAAATAACCCCAGAATATACTCAAGTGCATGAGAGTAAATGTATTCATATTTTAAAAGATGGATGATATATCAGGTGGGTACCATCTTCATAATGTGAGTCTTATCATAACCTTTCTTCACCTTAGCATGTGGTCTTCATGAGCTGTTTGTGCCCTGCAAAGGTCATCACCTGGCAGCTGACCTTGTGGTGATGAACCAATCTGCACTTAGCTGACCTATGTAGTAGGTTACAGGCACATATTTACTGATATTCATGTTTGATGAGACTGGTCAGATATTGTACTCCCCTGGCATAGCTTTCAGGAGCTCAGGTTCACTCTCATGTCATGAAAAGGGGTTGAAGTAAGACTCTCTCTGTCTCTGTCTCTGTCTCTCTATCTCTTTCTATCTCTGTCTCTGTCTCTCTATGTCTTTTTCTGTCTCTCTCTGTCACTATGTCTCTCTCTCTCTATGTCTGTCTCTCTCTTTCCCTCTCCCTCTTCCTCCCTCCCCCCTTTTCTCTCTCTCTTGCACACAATAGGCACTTAATTCATGTTTATTGCAATTCAGAATAGAAACAGAACGTGACAAAAAATAACAAGTGCTAAAGAATGAAAGACCAATAGATGTCATTACCAGGAGAAAATGGAAAATAACACAGCAGCGTGCAACTCAGGGAAGAACAAAGTGCAGAGTTCAGTGGAGACCATAGCTTTGCAGTTGTCACAAATGGACCAGGAGATGACAATGGCAGCTCTGCATTGAAGTACAAAGGGATTGTCCCTGAGAAGCAGCCCTAGGAATGTGAGTTTTCCTTGAAATATGGGAAATTATTGGAGATTTCCAGTGTGCAAAGGGGTGGGGTGGGGGAATCCTTTTCATTCATCTTGATATGTTGTTTAATTAAGTGCTCTTTGCTTTAAATAATTATATCTTTGGTTTGGCAAAAGAGAAAGCTCAGTGGGGGCTTATGAGCTGTGGTTTTGACAGAATGCTGAACCAAAAATTTCTTGTTCCTAGGATAACTTTCAGAGGCCCATGTTTGAGAGAACCCTAGGATAGTTATGTATTAAGAAAGATCATATATACTTCCCATAGGTATCCACAGACATTCATTAAATTTGTGTGCACATTGTGTAGTTTGTTTATTCAAACAATTGAATGGCAAAGAGTATATAAACTATGTGGTTAGTCAGAAAAATCTACTCACATGAGTTCTAGACCAGATCTTCAAAGAAGTGATAGATGTAGACTGATAATGAGGAGGTGGACTTTAATGACAGATTAAGTACAATATGAACAAAGGTACAAAAGTAGGAAAAAATAAGATTATTGGGTGAAAATAGCAACACATTGACTTAGGGGAAATAGCAGATCTATTCTTGGACTCTCCCATGACAGTTTGAGATAGTCATTTCTGCCAATGTTAAGGTAGTAGCAATACAGAGCTTTCCATTTGAATCTCATCAGAGGTATCTAGAAGGCAGGGCCAACTTTATACCCCTGCATAACATTACCCATGGTTCCACAAGATAGTGAATCTGCTAATTTGTCTTTGTTAAAACCTGTCCTTCCTCATTCTTTCAGAGTCTGAAACTTCTGTGGAATCCAGCTTTTCTTCTCAATCTTTGTTGAACCTCTGGTCCTGACTTATAATCTGGAACCCACTTTAACCTCTAGCCACTTAGCTCAGCAAGCTGTGTTTTCTAAATGTGTCCTGACCCTTGTTGGCTAATAAAATATGTTTGATTCCTCTGTGTAGATTTTATAAACTCACAAAACCTCAGCCTAGGAGCAACTATACCCATGGAAGTCCTAGTTTGGGGTACAACCAGGAAGACAAACTCATAGAGAATGTTGATGGTCAAGTAGGGTCACAGAATTTAGAGCTGGAAGGAATATTAGACATAATTTATTTCAATGTTTCCTCATTTTTCAGATGGGACAAGTGAGGAATTGAGGTGACTTTTCCAAGGTCACTCAAGGACTAAGTACAAAATTCAGCTCCTCTGGCTCTAAGTTTAGAGTGGTAGCAACCACATCATGCTATCTTTCCTTATTCAATTAAGATTTGTGCTAGTAGAAGAAATTTCATGGCTATAAATCTGTACTGCTCTCTTCAGATATGTTTTTGAAGTTTAAAAGAATAATAATAAAAAATGGAGTGAGAAAGTCCCTCTGGGGAGTTTGGCTCTGACAAAAAATGAAATTGTGAAATTCAGAGTAGCTAAAGAAGTGAGTCATTGCTGATGAAGCTAGAAACACACTAACCCTCTATAATGTCACCTAGAGTAATATTTTTGGGCTCCCATCCAGGTAGCTCTTGCTCCTGTTCTTCCTTTCCCTCTGTTCAACTCAATTTCCTATGAAATTGCACCCCTCCAACATGATCTCATTTCTTTTAATGTCACATACATTCTAATGGGTATTAAACAAAGTATGCCTCTATTCAGAAGAAAGTTGAAGTAATCTATAGACAAGTTTGGGAAAAGAGTAAGTAAGAGAAAGAATGAGAGATAAGTAGATTAGTAACTGTGATAAGCTATTAAATCTGACTCCTATTTATAATGACTCCCTGTTCCTACATCCATCCAAAGAAATACAATCAATTCCTACTTACTAGAGAGTTGGCCTCAAACTTTGGAAGCCCTGGGTTCAAGTTATGCCTTTGATACATACTGACTGTGTGACTGTAGGCAAATCTCAGTGTTCTAGACCAGTGATGCCAAACTCAATTAGCAAAAATGAAACCATATGTAAGCTTCCCTATTGGCTGCATGTTGACTTAAAAAATCACACACGTATATATTGCTTCTTTTATTAATACATCAACATATTACAATCATATGTACTCTATATTTTAATCTCATTTGTGTTGCACTTGGGAGCATTGTGGTCTACGTGAAACCCAGGGGATTTATGTTTGATATTTTGGCTCTAGAAAACTATCTAAGTTTAAAACTTACAGAGAAGTGCCAACTTGCATGAGTAGAGGACATTTTCTCACATGAGAGTTCTTTATATTGATGAAATAAGAAGACTGATCTTTATCCTTATTTGCCACAGGCTTAATGAAGTCTTTGTTCCTAGAAAAGTTAGAGTCCTTGGTTAGGGAGGAAATAAGGAGGTTTTGGTTCATTGTTCAAGCTGTATAGTATTAGTCTTGCTGATCTCTCAGTATGTTTCCTGGTTTTAGCATCTTCACTCTGACTTTGCTATGACAAGGTTGTTTTCTCTAATCTCCCAGCCTATTCAAGTAGGGGATCTCCACCATTTTCTTTGTGCTAAAGGCCCTCTCTTGATGCCTTCTCTTCTACTATGGTTTCTATGACAGAGGACCTGGCTGTGATCACACTAGAAATCTTTTGAACTGAATCCTTATGCTATTCCCTATGCTTATAGTATTCCAGAACAATCAATTACCACTAAATATGCTGCTTATCAAGTCATTGTCCAAATATTCTCTTGTTGAGAATTAATTTTCATGTGGTTGGAGCAGGTTTACACAAGACTGGGGAATAAGAAAGTCTACTTTTCTCTAACTTTAAATTGATTTTTTCTATAATATTCTAGCTTAGGGAAAGAAAGTTGAAGGGATTAGGGGCATGATTATAAGATAGTTTGAAGCATCACCTAAATCCAGGTATAGGAGATGAGCAATAGGTAGATGAGGGGAACATTAAGCCATCAATGGCATGGGAGAGAGGTAGGGAAAGTGGGCATAGAACTAATGTGATATCCAGAAGTAATATATCATATAGATAAATAGTCTGTTGAGAGGCAGAAATCTGGACGCTGCTAGAATAAGAATAAACTAAGGTATTTTTTTCTTTTTTATTAAATGAAACTGAGCTCTGTGATCTGAAGCAACACTTTTGTCACTGGGAGCAAGGCATAAGTCACTGGGAAAGACTCTGCACATAAGAAATGACTTGGAGTTTCTTGAAAACATATACTAGTTAGCTTGGAAAAATCAGAGTAAGATAATCAGTTATACAAGGAGAATTAAAAAGGAAACATTAACTTGGTCCAGAAATTACATTGATTTTTTCCAATCATTAATTAGTATTAAAATTGACTATAATAGTACTAGGCTTTAGCTGTTGAGGAAAACAGCAAAGAACATCTGGACAGATGTGGTCACATAATAGGATTTGGAACTTGAGAGGTAGGTGGGAAGTTTCTTCCACTAGGAAAAAAGGTGATGGGCAATTAAGTTCCTAGCAGAGGTGTGGAATCTGTGGCCTGAAGGCTACACGTGGCCCTCTAGGCCCTCAAGTACAGCCCTCTGACTGAATCCAAACTTCAGAAGTACAGAGAGTAATTACATAGAGTAATATTGTTGGGTTCCCATCCAGGTAGCTCTGACTCCTGTTCTTCCTTTCCTTCTGTTCAACTTCAGAAGTTTGGATTCAATCAAAAGGCCTTACTTGAGGACCTAGAGGGCCACGTGTGGTCTTCAGGCCACATGTTCCCCAATCCTGTTAGAAGATCAGATATGTGATTATTAGGCCAAGTTTGTTGGACCAGTCATCATTGTAGTCATACCACCATTATAGAGAAAATTAACTTGGAAAAACTTTAGAACTCAGATGAATGTAATGATAAACTATCAGTATAGAAGAACAAAGATGAAACATGCTGCTCAACTATGGATAGAGGTGATAAACTTAAAATGCTGAAAGATACAAGAATTTTTGCAGACATGGTTAGCCAGGGATTCTTTTTGTTGTTGTTGGAACTTACAGCCATATATTGACGGCTTTATTATTAATTATTTTTACTTACTCAGGGTTTGAGGAAGTCAAAGGAACAGATCAACTAAAGTGCTTGGTAATTGAAAAATGTGAAAATGCAAAGTTTAAAAAAAGAGAAAAAAGAAAAATAAAGGAGACAGAACTTCAGAAAGATTTGACAGACTAGAGGACAGGGTTACAAATACTTAGGCTGCCCTATTCTCAATTCAGAGTTTTAACCACAATCTAATTTGCAGAATATTTTTTGAATCATCCCTTTTGGAATTTTCATAGAAATCTGACCTTTCTCATTGAATGTTAAGTTCCAATGGCACCAGTGGTAAGCTTTGCTTTCAGTGGAACATATTATGTGGATTTGGTTATTTTTTGTCATTATCTGTCACCATTCTAAGGACAAAGAACCCTACCCACACCTCTAAGAAGGGAAAAACTTTGGAGGGAGAGGATTTCTAAGGGTCAAAAGGAATTTTTTTTTCAGACTGATAGGATACACAGGAAGGATCTGAAATCTCTGTTTTCAGAAAATCCCAATGGAAGAAAAAACAAATAAAAGACAATGGCAGATTATACTCCATTGTTTCCCTAAAATGCTAGTTTCTAAAATTCATTCTTCTGATCAAGTTTTTAGGTCTTATCTTTCAAATTTAGATCAGAGTGACTATAAGTCCATTAATTTAAATAATGTAGGCATTGGTATGTGAGAAAAGAACAGTTTACCAGAGAAACGTAAGAAGGAAGGAAAGGGGAAGGAAGGAAGTAGAGAAAGAAGGAGAGAAGAAAGGAAGGAAGGAAATTTGCATTGCATATTTACTATATACCAGGGATTGTGTTAAGCAATGGGCATATAAAGACGAGGAAAAGAAAGGTAGATCCTGTCTTCAAGGAGTTTTTATTCTAACAGAGAAATACACCACACTAAAGGAAGCAAGAATAGGGGGATACAAGGAACTGCAGTGGAATGACTTTGAAGCAGAAGTCATGAACATAGCTGGAAGGAAAAAAAAGGCAGATTAGCCTCAACCCTTCCACAAAATCATATCTATCTCTATTTTGTGTTTATTGTGTTTAAACATATATGCATACAAAGTAACTTTTTTAAAAGGTAGAATTGTGAAATGAATGTATTCTAGGCAAATGGTAGGGTTCATGGAGAACTGTGAAAATATTTTGTTAGTTCAAAGTTCATAGTTTGAGAAGGTAAATACCAGTGTCGCTATTTGCATACCTTTCACTTCGGACTAAACGACATCATAAGATTTTTTTCTGTCTCTAAAGCTACGATCCTATCTATACATTTTCCCAATAACTGTCTTTGAAAATAATACAAGATACTGACACAATTTCATATTCTTATAAAAATATATTTTCAAGATTGTTTTGCCCCCATTTTAATGAATGATTTTAAAAAGTAGGAGGAACTTTAAAACATATCTTGGGGGGGGGGGGCAACTAGGTGGTTCAGTGAATAGATCACTGGCCCTGGAGTCAGGAGGACCTGAGTTCAAATTTGGCTTCAGACACTTGACACATGTACTAGTTGCGTGACCTTGGGCAAGTCACTTAACCCCAGTTGCCTTCCTTCCCCACTCCAAATACACACACACACACACACACACACACACACACACATCTTATATGTACTTATACTTTACAGGCTTTCAGTATTTGAGAGTGTTGTAAAGTTCAACATTGTGAATCTATCTGTGATCTATCCATCCATCCATCCATCTATCTATCATGTATCTGTCTGTCTATCTATATCCAGATACAAAATGTCACAAAGTATTCACAATGTTTATTCATGGTTCCAGTTTGAATTGCCAGCGGAAATCCTGGAAATCCCTTCCCTTACCCCCACATACCTTTTTTGCAACAGGGAGTGAACCAAATAAAAAGTGATGCCCAGGTCTTCCAAGTCACTGTCCCTTTGCCAAGTGGATAAAGTTATCTCCTGGGTTTGGCATGATTAATAGGACTGATTTTTTTTTTGAGACATACATGAGAATATGCAGTAAAGTGGAATGCTCAGCTTCAGAGTAGTTACCTTGAGAGGTTCTTTACTTCATCTGACAGTATTGCCTTTCCTCAAAATGACCTCGTTTAGAGCCTAATTCACAAATATACAAGAATTCCAATCTTATTCTTGATGGCCCTTCACATATTTGACCAAAAATTGAATTACTCAGTTTGATTAATCACCAGATTTCATTGTGGATAATTGTAATGCCATGCACCACCAGATTCCCAAAGGAATGCTACTGTGAACAGCTTTTAAGGTTCGGATTACACAGTATTGTAAACACTCTGTTTATTCCATTACAAATCAAGGCAAACATTCATGACAAATCACAATATAATATTTACAACATTACATTGCAGAAAATCACAATATAGTGTTCACAACAGCTTAACGTTAGAATGGCCACACAGTTTTCACTACAGTGGCCACAATATTTAGAACAACGCATTCAATCAATTCACAATACAGCAATCAATACTTAATCATTTAATCAATTCACAATACAACAATCAATCTTCCACTCATGGGGCAACCATACATCAACTCAATCAGTCATTAAATACAATTATTAGAAAACCACACAAACCCTCCACCCCTTGGTATCCAGCAAAGCTCAATTTCATCCAAGGGGAGGCCTTTTGTTCATCTTGACTCTGGGTGGTCTCTCTGATTCCCTGGAACATGGGGATCAGCTTCCTCCTGAATCCACCAAACAGTCACCTGGATTCAGAAGCAGACAGCTCCCAGGTCCTTGTCCAGTCCTCAGAGGTAGACAGCTCCCAGGTCTTTGTCCAGTCCTCAGGGCAGTCCCTGGCACACACTGAAGTTCACAGAGTCCAGCACATCTCAAACCCTTCACCACTTCTCTTGCCTGGAACTCAAGGATCAGCCAGGCCACAAACAAAGTCTTATCCTGGTCATGATTCTTCAATCCTCCAGCAGTTCAGCTGGCCCTAGGACCCAGAAGGAATATTGGCATTCCAGGTAAGCCCTCTCAGCCTTCCAGATGGCCTTCAACAGATTGTGGTGTCAGGAAAACTCCATCTCAGTTCTCAGTC
The DNA here is from genome assembly GCA_028627135.1 of Pseudochirops cupreus. NCBI lineage: Eukaryota > Metazoa > Chordata > Mammalia > Diprotodontia > Pseudocheiridae > Pseudochirops > Pseudochirops cupreus. Next base: position 50,037,270 of record CM053580.1, read on the forward strand.
AGCTTCCAGATGCTGGAAGAGAAACTCTCTCTCTCTCTCTCTCTCTCTCTCTCTCTCTCTCTCTCTCTCTCTCTCTCTCTCAAGAAAACTCCAACTCAGTTCTAAGCTTCCAGATGCCTGCTTCAGTCTCCATGATTCTTCCTCCACCAGGAGCAACATTCCAGTTCTGTCTCTCTGTCTCTAGAATTCTTGCTTATATACATGCACTGGTCTTCTTTCTCAGTCAATCCCCTTCTTCCACATCAACAGGGGAGTTCATGCCCTCTCAACAGTGGGACAGAGTTCACACCTTCCATACTTAGCCCCCAGTTACTAAGTGCTAAGTATCCACCAAATTGATTGTTGTTACAACAATGTTGTTTCCAAAAATTAACTGCTTTTTCAAAGGATAAAAATTTGCCACCATTGACAGTATCCAAAAGAATATATGACTCCTCATTAAGGATAAAAATGTAAAAAATAGAGAAATTCAGGTCTCCCACAGAAATCCCAGCAAATATATAATATTTCTAGAAAGACAACTGATAAATGTATCTTAAAGTATTCAGCTCATTCATCCATTCTAGAAATATACAAAAAGACAGCTAGAAGAGTCCGGAGGCAGGTAGAGTAATGAAATCAGGGAAGTCAGCCACCAACTCCAGTAAAGAATGAAGCAACAATGTAAGTAGAAAGAGATGAGAAAAGAAGAAAGTATGAGGTATCTGCTATAAAAAAAATTGACCTTGAAAACAAACCAATAGTAAAAATAACTTAAGAATCATGAGACTCCCTGAAAAAAAATTAACAAATAAAAAATCTGGATACCAACTTTCAATAAATAACAAAATAATACTTCCCAGATCCATTATACTATAACTATAACTATATATATATATACACACATATATATGTATGTATGTATATATATAATGTACATATATATGTATATATGATAACTGTAGAATTATAGACTATAGAGCCAACTTAAAAATAATTAACCAACAATATATTGAAATAAAACCCCAAATTGAACATTTCCAAGTCAAAGAAAACAATACTTTAAATAGCTAGAAAGATAGAGTTAACATATCAAGGAATCACAATCAGGATCTTACAAGATTTAGCAACAATTACTCTGAAAAACAGAATATCTTGGAATACAGTATTTAAAAAAATTATAAAAGTTTGTATGCAAGAATAACATAAGCTGAAAAAAATGAGTATTTAAGGAAGTATAAGCCTTTCAAGAATTTCTAATTAAAACTGGAGCTGTGTTGAGTTATGTGGGTATGCATAATGGTTGGAAGACTGGGCTTAAAAGAGGAAAGACTTGAACTCAAGTCCAGCTTCTGTTGATTACTAGCTTTCTGACACTGGATAAGTCACTTAACTATTCTGAATCTCAGTTTCCTCATCTGTAAAAGAGGGTATTGGCCTCTAAGCTACCTTCCAGCTGTAAATCACAGAGTCTTTCAGGAGCAACTTTGAAATATAAATACAATGGCAATAAAATCCTGGAAAGGTAATTAAATTTGAGAAACTTGAAGGGGCTAATTGAGGATGACGTGCTTAAATTTTAATAAGGACAGAAGAGACAAGTGGCTCATTAGCAAAAAACAAAAAACAACAAAACAAAAAGCAAGGAGCAAGAACATTTATTCTGCATCTACTACTGTGCATAGCTGTGGCTAAAAAATGTCAAAAAATAGTTCCTGACCTCAAAGGGTATGCAAGATTCACAGAGGAGATAAATAAGACAAACATGGCGGTAGGTTCTTTTTTGTTGGTTTTAAGAAAAGAAAAAGGGGGGGAAAGTGTAGGAAGAAAGAGAGGAATATTATATTTATACATATGTATATGTATGTATATATGTGTGTGTGTATATATATACATATATATATATATATATATATATATATATATATATATATATATATGGTATGCATGAAAAGAAGTATATATAAACACCAAGGCATTTCCTGACTTCATTCTTGTATGAATTTGATAAAAGAAGATTGAATGCACTCAAGGAGGTAGAAAGACATTAACTGGGAGATGGGCAGGGACAGAAAAGAGGGAGAGAAAAATACATAAAGAAAAATGGAGTTAGAGAAGGAAAAGCTACAAGCAAAAAGAATGTCAATTTCAATTAAGAAATGTGCTCT
>CM053580.1:50048244-50069984 GCA_028627135.1 Pseudochirops cupreus
TTCTCCGTCCACCCCATGGCGGCATGCAATCAAGTATAGGATCTGCAAATACTTTCATATTGGACATTAGTCTGGTTGTATAGAAGGGTTTTAACCAATGGAGTGAACAATGGGAAAGAAGAAACAAAACCAAACATGGAAAAGAACGATAACATGTAGATTGCTTCAGTCTCCATTTAAACTCTGTTCTTTCTAGATCTTTCTCTGAATGTAGACATCTCCTTCCATCTTGAGACTCATAGAGTTGTCTTATAACAGTGCGTTGTTGAGAAGAGTCCAGTTTATCAAAGTTGGTCATCACACATACGATGTATCTGTGATTGTGTACAAATTTCTCCTGGTTCTGCTCTTCTCACTTAGCATCAGTTTGTATAAGCCTCTCCAGGTGAATACGAAGACAGCGTACTCCCCATTTCTTATACCACAATAGTATTCCATTACATTCATTTCCCACAACTTGTTTAGCCATTCCCCAATTGATGGGCATCCCCTTAATTTCCAGTTTTTTGCCACCACAAAGAGAGCTGAATAAATATTTTTGTACATATGGGTCTTCCCCCCACTTCTATGATCTCTTTGGGATACAATCCCAGAAGTGGTATTATTGGGTCAAAGGGTATGCAATTATTTATAGCCCTTTGGGCATAGTTCCAGATTGCTCTCCAGAATGGTTGTATCAGTTCACAGCTCCACCAACAATGCCTTAGTGTTCCAATTTTTCCACAACCTCTCCAGCATTTGTCATTTTCCTGTTTTGTCATATTAGCCAATCTGACTGGTAAGATGTGGGACCTCAAAATTTTTTTGATTTGCATTTCTTGAAGCAATAGTGATTTAGAGCATTTTTTCATATGCTTATAGACATCTTTAATTTCTACCTCTGAAAATTGCCTGTTCATATCCTTTGCCCATTTATCAATTGGGGAGTGACTTGTATTCTTACAGATTTTATTTAATTCCCTGTATATTTTAGAAAAGAGGTCTTTATCGGAGACACTAGTTGTAAAAATTCTTTCCCAATTTCCCACTTCCCTCTTAATCTTGGTTACATTGGCTTTGTTTGTACAGAAACTTTTCAATTTAATGTAATCAAGATTATCCATTTTGCATTTTATAATGCTCTCCAACTCTTCTTTGCTCATATAGTCTTCCCTACTCCATAAATCTGACAGGCAAACTATTCCTTGCTTCCTCAGATTACTTACAGGATCAACCTTTATACCTAGATTGTGCACCCATTGAGACTTGATTTTCATGTATGGTGTTAGATGATGATCTATGCCCAGTTTCTGATAATAGATTTTAATGAACCGAAAAAGTCTTCTATTCATTTGTTATCAGGTTTAGGTTTCAGAACACTTATTTTCTATTAAAATAAATCATCTTTGGTGGCTACATTGATAAAATGCTGGAGTCCTAAGGATCAGAGTTCCAAATCAGCCTGAAATATGTACTATGTAACCCTGGGAACATAACTTGACCTCTGTGTCAGTTTCCTCAACTGTCAAATGCGGATAATAATAGCATCAACTTAACACAGTTGTTGTGCTAATTAAATTATTAGGTGTATGTAAAGTGCTAATTATGTGCATAGGTGTTTGTTATTAGAAGGCAGAACTAGGCAAAGGAAAGTGACCAGCATTCATATAGCATTTACTATGTGCTAGGTCTTGTCCTACGTGCTTTTTTATATCTATTCTTTCATTTGATCTTCACAAACATCTGTGGATATAGTTGCTGTTTTTATGCCCATATTACAGTCAAAGAAACTGAGGTAAGCACAGGTTAAGTGACTTTTCCAGAATCATATAACTAGTAATTGTGTGGGGTCAAATTTGAACTCAGATCTTAGTGACTTCAGATCCAATACTCTATTCACACTGTTCCAACATCAGCCTCAGAACTAAAGTTAATGTAAGGAATTTACAAAGAGGCGAAGTTATGTTTGCTTAAAGTCAAACTCCTTCACAGTTAGAGTTACCCAAAAGTGGAATGGGCTGTCTCAGAGGACAGTGAGTTCCTCCTGAGTAGAGGTCTGTAAGCAAAGGCTGAATCACTCATGCAGTATATTGTAAAGAACACTATAATTGTGATAAAGGATCTATTAGCTGGCCTTCAAGGTCCTTTCCAGCACTGAGATTTTCTGAATTGCTTCTGAATAAAAGAGATACTTGTCTTTGAACTATATCCTTTAACAAAAATGGAGGTTCTAATAAAAAATCTATCGCCTGAAACATGATCCTGTTTACAAATGGGTAAAGGATTTTTTTTAGTTGATTGAAATGGATCATTTAAAAAAAATCTTAGCAAGATCCATTTAAAATCTTCCTGAAACACAGCATAAAGAATACTTTAACATCAGCATCACACTCCATGACTCCAGTATCCTGAATATGACTTAAATAAAATGTATTCTAGAAAGTGAAAGGAGTATTTATTCTGAAATAGATCCCCCCTCCTCTTCCCACATCTATTACTCTTAAAGAAAGACCATAGAAGACCTACTTGTTCCCCTAGAGAGTTTTAACATCTGTGAGAACTTTGCAAATGTTAAGTTATTGTTCAAGTGTATGAGCTTCAATATCTCAATATTACAAGGAATTTTTTTTAAAAAAAAATATTTTGTTTTAGTTTACAGCATTCAGTTCCATAATCACTTGAGTTCCAAATTTTGCCCCCTTTCCTCTCCTCCCCCTCCCCACCATAGGGGCATGCAATCAAAAGTAGATTCTGCAAACACCTTCACATAAAACATTAGATTGTAAAGAAGGGTTATAAGCAATGGAGTCAACAATGAGAAAGAAGGGACAAAACCAAACAAACACAAAAGCAAGAGAGAGCAAGTAGTTTGTTTCAATCTGCATTCAGACTCCGTAGTTCTTTCCCTGGATATAGACATCCATTTCCATCATGAGTCTTTTGGAGTTGTCTTCTAACCTTGTATTGCTCAGAGGAACCCAGTCTATCAAAGTTAGTAGGATGTGTCTGTAATTGTATACAAAGTTCTCCTCATTGAGCATCAGTTTATATATGTCTTTCCAGGTTATTATGAAATCTATCTGCTCCTCATTTCTTATAGCACAATAGTATTCCATTATATTCATATACCACAACGTTTTTAGACATGCCCCAAATGATGGGCATCCCCTTGATTTCCAGTTCTTTGCCACCACAAAAAAGAGCTGCTATAAATAATTTTGTACATATGGGTCCTCCTCCCATTTGTATGATCTCTTTGGGATACAGCCCTAGAAGTGGTAGTGGTCAAAGGGTATGTATATTTTATAGCCCTTTGGGCACAGTAAGGGATTGTCCTTTCATTAGGGTAGACATTCTCTGAATGACATATATTGAAATAATTTTACAACTCAGTTGATGAGCATTGGCAGCTGCTATAGCAGAAAGACTAATTACACCATGGCCAATCCAGTGATGAGGATCTCTGAATTTAGGCTGATTCTTGGATGACAGATATACCATCCATTTCTAGCCCATATTTAAAACCATTCCAGCATGGTAGAAGCTTCCAGGGTTCAGGCACTACTGGTATAGCCTTTGAGAACGCACAATTACCATCACATAACAATGAGATGCTAAAATAGGCCTTTAAGGCAGAAACTAGTAATAATTAACAAATTACATTTATTTAGTGTTTTAAATCTAAGTGCCAATGTTAATTCATTATCATACATACAATTAGTAAATGTCAGAGCCAGTATTTAGCCCAAAGTCTCCAGTCTGGACTTCCAGCAGTGTCATGCTGTCTTAGCTCTCTACAATGCCAAATGAATAACTTATTCTCCATAGATTAGGTTTCATCCATTGAGCACCCTCTTTCATTTACACGTGGTGTGAGAATGCCTTAAAAGGCGTGTACAGAGATCTTGATACAAGTTGATCTTATCTCACTTATAGGTAGGGTATCTTAATATATTTTGTGTGGGTACCCAATGCCTTGAAAGGCTGTGTAAGTCTGTTTTATGCACTTAAACCTTCCCTAATCTTCTCCTACTCAACTGTTCCATATTCTTCCTTTGTTCCAGGAATTCTCTCTCATTGGGTATCTACTATTTGTATCCATTGTCAGTGATATTCTGGCTACTGCCACCAATACTAAAATCTAGAATCCTTTTTTCCTCTCTCCATTTTTTCCCTTGTGGTTTGATCTACTGTTGATAGTGTCATGCTTTACAGTTTTCCAATGAAAATACCAGACTTTCATAGACAATGCAAAACTGTCATATCTGTTCTTTCCTTCCATGTAGACCAGAGGTGTCAAACACAAGCCAATGGGAAAACAGTCCTGAGTAGGCCAGAACCAAATTAACATGTAATTAGGAAATATTTAACTAACTTAAAATGCAGTAAAACATAGGTGTTAATGTATTGTTTCCAAGCCAATGTCTGGCCACAGGGGTTCCCATCTATTATTGGTTTAATGGTCCTTGTTTTGACATGACCGACATCACTAATATAGGCCAATGGCCTAATTTAAGTAAATTTTGAAGTATCTGCCTCTTCTTTACTAAGCTCCTTTTCATGCTATATGCAGAGACCCTTTCATTGTCATCAAAGATAGGTGTTTAGTTCTCTTCACACCCCCTTCACTTTTTCTAGAACAATACCCTTTCAAGATGAATGAGGTCTTTGCAAGGTGATTTCAAATAGATGAAGTTAAAAGTCTACTACCAAAATTTTCATTCCCTAGGAATAGAAAAGTAAAATATATCTAATTGTCTCAGAAATGAGTCACTTCTTAAGGCTATTACCCTTGACATTGACACTTTCAACTTGTTTTTATAATAAATTAATCTATATTGTTGCATTTAAGAGAAAATAAAAACAAGGTTAGTGATCTCTTTCTTCTTGCTTAAAAAAGGAAGATTCAGAAAGACTATTTTTTCCCATGGCCAAACCAGAAGTTAGAAAGACTGCCAGGATTGAAGTCAGATTTCCTGACTCACTGGGCTGTGGATCATTGAGGCCTCCCAGGGTCGAGGGTGGAGGTAGAGAGAATGAATTTGTATTCTGGAATTAATTTTCCAGATGTTCTACTATGTTTTAAAGGCAAAGCAAAATGACATTGGAAATCTGTTAGCAAATAAATTTGTGATGACAATAGGAATTATTGATTAATAGTACTTAAGATTTAGCTGAGAGGTTATAGTATCAAATTATTGTGATCTCTACTTATATGCACTACAATGAAAGGAGGAAAGACCTCTTCAGAAGGAAACTGAAAACTGAAAACTAGCTATAAAACTGAAAAACAAGAAATACTTTAAATCCAGGAATCAATGACAAGTTCATTGTAAATGAGAAATAATTTAAGGTCATTTGACCATATAAAAGAATAGTCTAGGCTTACGAGGTTAAAAGGCTCTAAAATCATTTGGTTCTAATGCCAAATAGTCCTGCCTTGACTAACAAGTCTCCCACAACCTTTCAGAATTTATCATCTTGAATTATGTTGCATTCTGTATAACAGATCAGAGAGGCTTAACAGGTTTTTTTTTTCTGCATTGTGTGAGTTCAGATTATTTTTCTCCCTACCCTGGGGCCTGCTTTTCTTTCTGTTCCAAATCATGAGAAAAGGATTCTCATTCTTCTTCATCACGGGCCAAAGAAAATTGCAATTACCAAACTTCCTGACAGCAGCAAAATGTGTTGTGGACCTGATGGGTAGAAAGTGCTCTACTCTTTAGACACAATAATAAAAGTCAAGGTTCTACAAGTGCTAGCCTCAGAAAGACAAGAATATGGGCCAAGCTAAACTCAAAACTCTTCTGGAGACCTCTGATGTAAAGTCTAGAAATCCAATAGCATATGCCCCCAATATGTTTTTATCAGTGTTTATCAAGGGAGCAAACAACAAAACATTTCATCATATTTTTAAGTGTACTAATGAATTTGCTCCGCCTCTCAGAGGATGATAGAGGGATAAGGTGTCTATCCTCTACCACCATCATCTTAAACAAACCCCCATTGATAGTCTTACCCACTGTTAGGGAGCAGTAACCAAAGTCCATTTCCACGATTTTGCATGGGGACATTTATTTCAAATCTATTGCAAGAACAAACATATTAACATTTTTCTCCCCTGATACCTTATGGACATATGCTCCCATTCTTTACCTTGATCTCTTTAACTCACTTCTTACAAAGCACTGGTCCTATTAAATATATGTCCAGATACGGCATGACTGCTTTTGTTGATTTATGGTCTGGAAAATCACTCCCAAAGATTCTTCTTTGCTCCTTAGGACACTGATTCTGCCCTGGTCCTGAAATGTAGGCTCTAGAAGACCAGGTCACAGGAACACCATCCAGATGACCTTTTAGAACTCAGTAGATTTTGAGGGTTCTACTTCCTTCACCCACAAAGTTAAACAACAAAAAGCTAACTTTCTTAGATCAAATAGTCTCAATCGGAAGAAAGATTCAAATAATTGCTTCTTTTCAATGATGTAAGCAAATTACTTTTGAGGACGCTCAAGAATCTGCACTGTCCAAGTTTTCCAGATTCATTATTATTTTCTTCTTCTTTGTGTTTGAAGGAGAATGGACAGAAAAGAGTCTGATAGAAATTATTTTCCTGCTCCTATACTTAGATGTTTGGTGCTTGGGAGATCATTTTGAAAGTGGATAAAATAATGGGTTGTTATTTTTGTTTCTGGTTTGATTTAGATTTTGTTCTTTTTAAAAAAATCAATTAAAGTATTAGAATCCAAGTTCATCGTTTATAGACTGAGAACATTTTTGGGATGACTCCTGTCAACAGAAAGAAGGGCAAGCATAATATCTACTTTTGATTCTCATATGGTTCTCATTTCTTTTACTATGTGTCTATATTTTGAAAGCTTTTCATCGTATGGAGTTTGAAAATGATGAGTTTGTTATGGTGAGATTTATTAGAAATAATTTTGTGGGTCACTTTTTATGAATGGGCAAATGTTAGCTATAATTTTATCTATAAAACTATTCTGGGTTATTTATGGAATTCTCAAGGATATTTTGAGATTATTTTGGAACATAGGGATTTTTTTCATTTTTCAATTTGTGAAAAATAGTGAGATTCTGGTACATAATTTGGGTCAAACAAGCATCTTTTCTATATACTTAGTAAATATCGTCAATTTTTCCAACCAGCAATGATATGCTACACAATTTCTACCATTTCCTTGCAAAGTCTGAACCAATCAATAGATCTGGGCTCCATAAAAATAAGTTTTATGTAATTTGTAATGACCTGGATCATGAGTTCCTAGGACCTTAAATTTAGAGCTGGAAGGAATCTAATAATCTATTTAGTCTGACCTATTCATTTTGCACTTGAGGAAACTAACACAGCAAAGTTAAGTGACTTAACCCATGTCATTCTCGTGAAGCCCTCAGTTTCTTCAAACAGTTCTATCTGACAGTTATTTCTTTCTCACATCTTTGTCAATATATTGTTTATTGAAAACATAGAGAAGGTACCCATGAAAGGCATTTCATTGCATTCTTTGATATTAGTCTTTTCACCTGTTCCATGGCAGTGATAGACTAATATTGCTTACATTCAATAGATCTACATGTCTCTACCTCTTTCATTAATTACTTTTAAAGAATATTTTTTAAGAAAGCTTTTCTGTAAAATTTTTCATCCATTTGCCTTTAGGAAGGAAGGAAAGAAGGAAGGAAGGAAGGAAGGAAGGAAGGAAGGAAGGAAGAAAGCAAGGAAGGAAGGAAAGAAGGAAGGAAGGAAAGAAGGAAAGAAGGAAGGAAGGAAAGAAGGAAAGAAGGAAGGAAAGAAAGAAGGAAGGAAGGAAGGAAGGAAAGAAGGAAAAAAATAAACATTTATTAATCACCTGCTATATACCAGAAACTATGCTAAGCATTTTACAAAGATTATCTCATTTGACCCTCACAACAACTTTGGGAGGTATGTACCATTATTATCCCCATTTTACAATTGAGGAAAGAGATTAAATAACATACCCAGGGTCATGTAGCTAGTAAGTATCCATGGTCAGATTTTGAACTCAAGTTTTCCTGAGTTCCTTTAAATAAGGAAATAGTAATCCTTCAATAGCTTTCTATTATTGTCATCATTATCTATAGAAGTAGCAGTAGAACACCAGAAGCAGCAGTCAGAGCAAGAGCAGTAGCAATGGCATTCCCTCAAAGGACAAGATACGTATTCTTTTTCTTCTGAAGTTTGAAAATCTGAAGAATGCATATAACTTTCTCTATAATTAGATCAACCAGTGCAATCAACTCCAACGAAAATAATCCTCTTTTGTGACTTATCTCTCTTTTAAGAATCCTGGCAATCGATACCTTGTAGCTAAACATACTGAGACTTCCAACCTGAAATGAGTAGTAGTCCTAGTGGTTTGTATTTGGTGAAATAGTAGACACTAGGAATTAGAATGTCTGTGTTGTGGAGGAGGTGAAATCCCCAGAGTTGGCTAAAAGAAATCCCACTTTGGAACGACACAAGTTGTACTGTCAGAAAGCTGTTAATAAAAAGCTAGAGCTCTTATCAAGTTGTCCTCTATGAAAAATGACTAGTTAAACATCCAGTTTACCACTAGGTGTTTATTAATATCAACTTCTGTGAAAGTCAGAAAGGTGTAGGAGAGAGAACCCTAGACTGGGAAGAAGGATATGTGGGTTCCAGTCCTAACTTGTCCATTAACTAATTATGTTACTTTGGGAAAGTCACTTCAATTCTCTTGACTCATAGAATAATAGATTTTAAGAGTTGGAAAGACTATCCAACCCATATATGAAAAGAATACTCCATGTCCTCATCTGTAAAATATTGTGGTTGGACTATGTGGTCCCTAATGTCCTTTCCAGTTCTGAAGTTTTATGATTCCCCACGAGGAAAAACAAACATTGTAAAGTTAGCTCATTATTTGAATCATCTGGACACCTCGAAATAGTAACAAAACACCTGTCATAATGAAAGCATCTTTTTTTTCCAGTTAAGCTTGTAATATTTTCCACAGATATAGAACAAGGATTCCAGCCGTATCATCCTACTTTCTTGAGCATAGGAACTGAAAAATAAACCTCTCATCTATTAACTTTATATTGGTCCTTAGTCAAGTGTTATTCTTTTCATTGATACATCTTTCATTCTTATCATAATCATGATTGTGTATTTGCCAGGAGAATAGGAATATGTCCCTCTTCTCCACGTGTGTGTATGTGTGTGTGTATGACTTCTTACAACTTAACATATTTTAAGACAATTTCCATGGTAAGGTTCTTATTGAGTCATGATGGAACTTAAGAGGGCAAAATAAAAGGAGTGGGTATTTTTATATCTCTAGTCTAGAAGTTTCACCGTGAGTTGCAGGCCATGTCAAGGGCACACTTATTCAATTCTAAGACAGAGAAAGAGGGGAAGGAATTCACTTGTCCTAAATCATCTAGGAGTAAAGAATGAGAATTTTTTGTCGTAGTCAAAGTGGAAAAAAGTTTGATAGTCATCTAAATAACCCTTTTATATGTGCCAGATAAGTGAGACTATGAGGCCTACTTGTACTAAAAATGTATAGACTAGGCAGGCAGAGCAGGAGGTCTCACTGTGAACTTTAGCATTTCTCTGAAATAGAATCCGTGACATAAAAAAGTCTGAGAGACATAATTTTTGAGTAATAAATCATTTTATTAATCATGCTGGCAAATAAAAGAGATCATTGGCACTTTTGAATGCCAAAAATCCCTCATGGAACCCATTTAATGTTTATAGGCCTTTGGAAGAATGGATGTTCCTGAGGGTACCAATCAACTGTGATTGGTTAACAATAAAGAGAAGAGGGGCAGCTAGATTGTGCAGAGAGTAGAGCACCCATCCTGGAGTCAAGAGGACCTGAGTTCAAATCTGACCTCAGACACTTGGAACCCTTACTATTTGTGTGACATTGGGCAAATCACTTAACCCCAATAGCTTGTCTTCCCCCCTACAAAAAAAAAAAGAAAAATGGATATTATATTGAGAGGTGGGCTTATTCTAATGAGGGAGCGAGGGACTCTGATCACTCAGTTTGGGACAAAGAGACTTATGTTTATCCAGACTACCCCTGCCTAGGACAATCTTGACAAAAGGGCATCTACCTCTACTCAGACCTGACTCAGTGGAACACAATGGGGCCCAAATTCACTTTAGATTAATTTCTTTGTAAGATTCTCTAGTTGGGTGAGGTCTCCCACACAAGATCAAAAAGCCTATACCTCAGGGATTCAGAAAATCTTATCCATCAACAATATCCTTCAGAGACTGAACTGAGAGTTTTCTGCAAAAATCCTGGTCCTCATTCAATAATCAATTATTAATATGAGAGAAATAATCATTTTATTCAAATAGTAGAAGCAACTTCAGTCAGGCAATTTTGAAGTCATAGGGGCAAAAGAACAAATGTAAGCAATTAACAACGACATGATAAAATGTTACATATCACTAACAATAAAATAAATGCAAATTTAAGCCACCTGGGGTCTCACCTCATAGCCAGAAAATTGGCAAAGACAACCAAAGATGGGAATAGTCGATGTTAGAAAGGGTGTGGGAAAACAGGTTCACTGGTAGGGATATTGTTGATGGTGCTATGAACCAAGATGACCATTTTGGAAAGCAATTCAGGATAATGCAAATAAAGTAACTGCTATGTTCCTGCCTTGTGACTCAGAGATTCCACTCCTAAGTTTATGCTCCCAAGAAGTCATTGGTAAGAAGGAAGTCCCTATATACTCCAAAGTATTTAAAGCAATACTTTTTGTGATGGCAAAAAAATGGAAACAAAGTAGATGACCATTTGTAAAGCCAAGCACTAGCAGCTTTTCAGAAGAATGCTACTGTGAACAACTCTTAAGGTTCTGATTGCACAGTATAGTGAACACTCCTATTTATTCCATAACAAATCAGAGCGAAACATTCACAGTAAATCAAGGTACATCAGTCACAATGTTACACCTTATCACTGAAAAATATGGCATTCACAACAACTTATCAAAGAAAATGGCCACATAGTTTCCACTACAGTGGTAACAAAGTTTTGAACAAAGAACAATAATTTAGTAATTCAATCATTCAATCATCCTTTGGGAGGTTTGCCTCCTTAAGGGACACAAAGTACAGCAGTCAGTTTTCCACTCACGGGGCATACTAAGTTAACTCAATCAGTCACTTATTCTGTCATCAATCACTAAGTACAATTGTTTGGTCAATCAATCATTATATCAACTCAATCATTCAATCATCCTTCATAATTCACTATTCAACCATCAGAAAATACACAGACACTCCACCCCTAGGTCACTAGTAAATTATTATCTTCTTAGTCAGTACACAGTATGCTAGTAAAGTCTTCTTTCAGCTTGACTCAGGGTGCTCCCTCAGATTCCCTGAATCCCCTTCTTTGCTACCAGATCCTACCTGAATTCACCAAACTGTCACCTGCTTGAAAGGCAGACAGCTTCCAGGTCCTTGTCCAGCTCTCTGTGCAGTTCCTGCTCCACATTGGAGCTCACAGTGTCCAGTCCACCTCAAATCCTTCACAGTCTCTGTTCCTGGGAAGACAAGGCTTAATAAAGCCACCAACAGACAAAGTCTCAAATGCTTCACAGGCATGCTTCCTCAGTCTTTTGTCAGCTCCATCAGGGCCTCAGACTCAGCAGAAGTTTCAGCTGGTTCCCAGAATCAAAATCACTCCATCCAGGTTTTCAGAATCAAAATCATTCTCTCTGGCCTGGGAGGGGCTTTCCTCTTTAGCCTCCTTAGCTCCTCTACAGCCTCGCTGGTGGCAGCAGCTTCAGCCTTCACAGAGATTGCTTCAAGAATATCTATCTCAGTTACCAATTCTATTTTTTTTTCTCAGTTCTCAGTCCAGCAGTAGCAGCCCAGTCTCCAGATGCTGCTGAGAGAAATTTTCTTTTTCTCTAGCGGCAGCAGCTTCTGCCTCCAGATGCTTGTCCCAAGAAATTCTGACTCTCCTTCTCTGGGTTTTTCCTTATAAACAATATTGTCCCTCGCTGTTTAGCCCCTTCCTGTTACATCAGCAACAGAAGACAGGAGCTCATGCCTTCTGTTTCCTTAACAGAGGCTTAATTTTTGTCAGCTCCATCAGGGCCTCAGACTCAGCAGAAGTTTCAGCTGGTTCCCAGAATCAAAATCACTCCATCCAGGTTTTCAGAATCAAAATCATTCTCTCTGGCCTGGGAGGGGCTTTCCTCTTTAGCCTCCTTAGCTAGGTGCTAAGTATCTCTTAGTTTAGCAATACAAAAGGAACTTCAAATCTCATTACTGTTGCACCATTGATTGAGGAATGTCTAAAGAAACTGATACATGAATGAAATAAAATATTAATATGCTAAAAAAATACAACTGTGATACATATAAACAAGCATGGAAAGGTTTATTTGAGCTAATACAGAAAGAAATAATCAGACCAACAAAAACTATACATAGTAACTATAATAATGTAAGTGGAGAGAACAAAAATAATGAACCAAGAAAAGTAAATGTTGCAAAATTATAAAGAAGAGGAATGACTTGAAAGAACAGAAATGAGAAGATACTTCCCCCTTCCACTCTTTTGCAAAGAAAAGTCAAAGGGTATGAAATATTGCTTATATTTTCAGTCTTTTTTTTTGTAATGGATTGATCAAATTTGATTATTTTTTCTTTTCTTCATACATACATACACATACACACATATATGTATATGTGTGTACATACATGTGTGTGTGTTCTTTGTAATATGATATATATCTCTTGTGAGGAAAAAGGGGTGGTGAGAGAAATTCAAGTGACAAAAAAAACAAAATACAGTAACAAATATTACAATAATAATGATTACTTAAGCCCAATTATTAAAGTAATATAATGGTTAATTTAAAATAATTAGAAATTTTAGGATCAATGCTGGCAGGTGAAACAGTAGGGCTCTAGACTTGATGTCAGGAAATCCTGAGTTCAAATCCTGCCTCATATTCTTACCAGCTATGTGATCCCGGATAAATCACTTAATCTCTTTCAATTTCAATTTCCTCATTTGTCAAATAGGGATATTAATAGCACCTACTTCCCAGGGCTGTTATTTGGGAAAATCAATATTTGAAAGAGTTTTGCAAGTCTATCACTACTTAAATGCTAGTTATTTATACTATTTAATCAGATAGGAACAGCAGTAAAGTCAGCAAGCAGCAGCTTTGAAGTCAGAAAGGAGAAGCAACAAAGGAATTTCAGGACCTTGCCAAGGCACTGTGGTAGGCTAAACTGACAGCAGAAGGAAGTCTCAGTGAAATGGTGGAAATGGGGCCCTAGGAATGAGCAAACTCTCACCTTCTCCATTGTCAATTCCTGTGCAAAAGAACTCTAGGCTGCCTAGGGGGTCAGCATCATACTCCCCTCATTGCCATTCATTCCATGTTTGCTCTTCCTGAATCCCTACCCGTCTCTATCCTTCCCTTTCATATTGCCGTCTACAAGTCCTAACATTTTGTCAATTTCCCTTTATCTTAAAACTTTTTAAAATTATTCTGTCTTTTGGTCCTTCCCCATAAAAGACAAAGCATACCTGATCATTCTCTCCAGTTTTGGATACATCACTTAGACCCCTTGAAATACTGGAAAAGGAGAAAATATGCCTCCTCTTCCTTCTTTTCACTTCCAGGCTCTCCTTCTGCTGCCCATCACTTAGGAACCATTCCTCCTTTGAAGTTGGCTCCATCTAATATATTCCATTCTCAGATCCTAGAGTTGTCTAGCAGGTCCCAAGTCATTCTCTCTCCTTTTGCAAGGGGCTCATTACCTAATTCATTCCTCTCCACCCAACCCCTAAACATTTACTTGTGTTCTTCAGTGTTGGTCTCTCTGTGATCCTGCCTAGCTTTCTAGTTCATCAATGTCCTCGAGTCAGAGGATCTACACTTTCAGGCTATCCCAGTACACACAGGGATTGTTATACTTTTGATCTCCCTATTACCCACAAGGGATACACTCTTACCTTTTCCAAAGTTCAAATCTTCAACAAGAAGAGACCAGGCCAGTTGTCCTTCCAAGGACATCCAAGTTACTAGACAATTATCCCAATTGTTGCAATTGTTTCCTTTTGACACCCCATAATATTAATGTAATTGGCTGGTGAAGGTCACATTTTCGATAAATGCTCCAGCATATCATCTAATTTCACATGTCAATTGAATTTTCACCTACCTCTGTAGATGACTCTCTAGGTGTCATCTCACTGCTCTTCCTATTAGAGTACATATCACCTTCCCAGAATCCTTCTATTACCATCAAATCTTCCTAATTTTTCTGTGGAACAAGGGAAACCTCTCTTACCTTAGGAGATCTGGGTACACTTTTGTGGGAAATGCATGGCATATTTTATAGAAATGCTGGATCGTATCATTAAACTGTAAGAGACCTCTGAAGTGATCTAGCTTAATCCAGTCCTTTTACACATGAGAAAACTGAGAGATTAATTGATTTGCTAATGGCTATACAGGTAGTAAGTAAAAGATCCAGGATTGACTTGGAGGTATTCCTACTCCAAATTCTTTGTTCTAATTTATAACTCTTCCTCAACTCTAGCTCATCTTTTCCTTCCCTTTCTCCTCTGTGTCAGGTTTCTCCTCATCTCATTCTGCCTAATTTTCACCACTTCAGAATGACAGTTCCCTCCTTCCCTACTAATTTTGACAAACACCATAGTTCTGTCAATTATCTGTACTTGGTGATTGATTAAATGAATACATACTGACTGCAACACATTCATGGTAAAGTGTTACCACAGGGAGCATTTGCATTTTAAGTCTTTTTATCTAGAATTGGGTAAGGTTTAAGGTATTGCAAGCATAGTGAAATAGATGGGGAGTGGATTTATTTTTAAGCGGAGAGGAGGACATTGAATCTTCTGAAAACACAATACAATAAGACAACCTGTCTGGCTCTGATTTAGTCCACTTAGGATAACTTTCAGGAAGCTGAGGAGGGGTAGATATCAGAAATGATAGGTTATCATTTCTCCTCTTATAAACACAATTCCAGTAATAGATTCTATTTCTGGATAGAAATTCTCAATCTGAACTAATGACCAATAGGACAATTTGGCCACCAAGATAGCATAGAATGAAGCAGAAACAATTGGGAGAGTGGGAGATTTGAGCACACTTAATAAGTACTTGCTAAAAATATGTACTTTCAGGGAAAATCATGTTTTAAAACAACAGCTATTTTAAAAATAATAATCTTAATGACAAAGATGTGCAAATCTTTCTGTGAAAAGGATGGACTTATGGCTCTGCCCAGGAGAGGTACCAGTGATGTGAGGTGATGTGATATGGGGGTGAGGAAGAAAGGGGAGAAAGAAAACGAGAGATGATGTAAAAGGGGACCAAAATCAGAAAAGATGAGGCCAAGTCTTTAGTCTATCTACCCCAAAATAGAAAACTTGAGAAAGAAAGTAAATTCTATGTAGATTTTCTCTTTGTTTTTTTCACTTCTAGTATGATTATGTTATGAGGTGTGAGAAGCTTCTCCCACTTTTGTTAATTCCTCTAGAATGCTTCTAAACTTTTTTTGGAAGAAAACACTTCCACCTTTATCAGAAGGTTTAATCAAGCCTTTATTCAAGCTCTGATGGCCATTGGGTACCACCCCCTTTTTAAGAACAAGGCAGTCAGGGGTAAAAAAGGAAACAAAACAACAACAACAACAACAACAAAAAGGCAGTTGCAAATTGAGGTCCTTCAGCCATTTGCAACATGAAGACACCATTTCAATCTAGCTCTTCATTCCAGTCCCCTTTTTTATCTGACATTCTCATGGAGGTGGGAGATATACAGAAATATATCTGTCATCCAAATAACTGGGCAGTAACCATGAGCCAACTAATACTTCCATTTGTATAAAACCTCGAGCCTTGCCCAGAATAATAGTCAGTTGAGATCACTGATGTGGGACAGTGGATAGGTAAGCTATAGAGTTAGATCTGTAGTTAGGAAAACCTGAGTTCAAAAGGACCTCAGAAATTTATTATTCGTGTAAGCCTGGGCAACTCATTTCACTTCCTTCAACCTTTGATTTCCCAAGTATAAGATGGGAATAATAATGTCTGCCTCAAAGGATTGGTATGAAGATCAAATGAGAAGCTATATGTCCAGTGCTTTACAGATCTTAAAGCTCTAGATAAATGAGAAGTGGAGAAGAAATAATAATGATGAAGACAATGATGATAATGACAATGCCGATGAAAGATAATACATATATTCCATAAAGATTTCCCAAGTGCTTTACATATGTTCGTGTACTTCTCTGAGGACCACAGAAAATCCATCCTTTCTTCTCTCTCCCCTAAATCAACCATTACGAATACTCTCTTTGGTTTCATTTGTCACAGGGCGCAGGGGAATGTGAAAATGATGGGATCATGATTTCGAATGATCTTTGAGGTCATATCACCCAACCCCAACTCCAAACCCTTTTTCCTAGATGAGCAATCTGAGACTCAGAAAAGGTCAGGGACTTCCCCAAGGTCCTAGTTTAGTGTATATATTGGATAGAACACAAGATCTAGAGTAAGAGGGCTCAGATTTGAATGCTTGACGCCTTCCCCTGGCTGTGTGATCACTGTAAGGTACTTACTGCCCTTTTTGAACATCACTCTATTGTTATTGTTCAGTCATTTCAGCCATGTCTGACTCTTCATGCCTCCATTTGGGATTTCTTGACAGAGATGCTTGAGTGGTTTGCCATTTCTTTCTCCAGTTCATTTGATAGATGAGAAAACTGAAACAGGGTTAAGTGACTTAACCAGAGTCACATAGGTAGTAAGTGTCCGAGGACAGAGTTGAACTCAGGAAGGTGAGTCTTCCTGACTCCAGGCCCAGCATTCTATCCACTGCACCATCCCAGCTGCCCCGTGAACCTCACTTTCTTCATCTATAAATATAAAATGTATCTACTCATCAGTGTTACTATGAGGATCGAATGAGATATTCTATGTTAGGTACTTTATAAATGTTAGGTAATGGTGGTAAGTAGTAGTAATAGTACTACTAGTAATAGTAATACTAGTGATATTAGTTGCAGTAGTAGTAATAATAATACTAGTTGTGGTGGTAATAATATTAACAGTAATACTAGTTGTAATAGTCATTGTGGACATTGTCATAGTTGTAGTCATAATAGCATTGAGCTGTAGAGGAAGCAACATAATCCATAGCTTGCCTGGCTCTCATGAATATTTACTCAGAGAGATTCATTTATCACCTCATCACTACCTGATCCTAGGTAGGGTTCCATTTCTTATTTCTCTAACTTTACCCTAACCCATCTTTACCTCTCTGCTCTAGTACTCCCACATATACTTTTTTGTGTACTTTTTGATGCTATTTCAGTTCACCCTTAATGGTTTTTCATCCTAGAATTCCACTCATCCTATATTCTCATATTCAATATTTTCTCTGCTTTGACTAACTACGACTGATTGTAGAGTTCCTGACAAAGAAATATGCCTTTGGAATGCAGCATGAATCATCTTTTGAAAGCAGTATTACAGTAATGATAGCATTTGAAAGGAGCAATGGCAATTTAAGATAGTTTGGTACAATGTGTCACATAAAATACAGCATTTCACAAATGGAAAATCTAAGACCTCTAGAATCAAGGCGCTTTGAACATTTTCATCATGCTAAATTAGGTGCATAACATGTTCTATGATCACCATAATCCTACATTTGGATCATATGATGATCAAGGAGAAAATCCAAGGAACATTTACAATAGATCTTGAATAACCACTTTAAGCCTTAGGATAACATCAGAACTGCCATTCAGAAAACCAGCCCAGTCTTTAAAATACTTACAGAGCAAAATGCTCTGGATATTGTCAGATCCTCAGAAAGGAGATTTCCCTGCATACTTGAGACTGCTTCTGGGGACTGGAGCTCAAACATGATGATCTCTATCTCTGTTTCACTTAATGTGATTTTTAAGGAGAGCTTCTCTATTAAGAGTAGTACACATCATACCTTCATCTAAGGACACATTCAAAAATCAAAATCCTATTCACTAAAGACCAAGATCCAAAAATTACGTGTCTCACATAATAAAGCCTCTATTTTAAATGTATCCATATATGTATGCATACATGTATCTATCTCTCTATAACTATATTTTGTTTCCCTTGAAATCCTATAATTTTATTTTATACATTTAGAGCATCACTGAGAAGGAGGCCCATGGGCTTCACTAGACTGCCAAAGGGGCATCCATCATGGGGCAGGGGGGATATTGAGAAAGCCCAAATAAGTCAAAAAAAAGAAAAAAGAAAAAAACAAACAAAAACCTGGATACTAGACACTGTAGCCTCTTTGTCACCTTGGATTTAGACAGAGATGAAAAAAAATCCTGAAGAAGCCTTTTCACATCTTCTCATTTTATTCCAAGGAATGGCTGTGTTATTTTGTGTGCAGACCTCAATTTTTTCTCATTGATGCTCTGGCTGCCAGAACACAGAGGACGGGTAATTAAACCAAATGCTTGTCAACATACAGAAGAGAGAGGCTTGTGGAGAACAAAGTCAAAAATTCTTTCTAAAACATACAGTGAGCTTAACTGAAAGGACCTGAAACACTTTTGCAAAATGAAGTTGAAGGAGAAACTGAAAGATAAATGAGTGTTTCAAATGACTTGTGGACAGGACTCCCATCATAAATATTTGAAGTGTTCAGGCCTCCAGGCACCTGTTCAAGTTTATGCTTATTCTCCCTCAGGGCAGCTGCTTAGCTCGCCTCTGCCTCAGGCTTGTCCTGAATGGAGTCCAGAATGAATATCTGATGAGTAAGTTCAGCCGATGGTAAATGACAGGTGTTCATTTGTGAATGCCTTGAACAGGCTTGCCTGGATAATTCTAAAAAAGGAAATGGAAGGAATAAAACCAAAAGAAACTTGTTCCCTAAGTGTAGCTTTAGCATACAATCATAAACTCTTAAAACTTTAGGGCTGAAAACAAACCTTAGAAATTAACAAGTCCAAACCTCTCATTAGACAGATGTGAAACAGATGCTTTAGTAAATTATTAAAAAAAAATAACTTGCTCAAGGTCACTCAGCATTTTTACACTGGAATCCATTCTGGATCCCGGGTCACTTGCTTTCCATTTCAGTGCTATTACTATACAGTACCGCCTATTTTAAAAATAGTCATGTTTAAGAAAGATTTAATAAATTAGGCCACCTAAAAATTAATAATATTGTGTGAGCATCTGAACAATATTTTGCATTTTGTTAAGGATCCAGAACCAGGAAGATTTTTTTTTTTGCATGGCAAAAAGAAAGCGATTTGGAGTCACAGAGCATGAGTTCAAATTTTACCTGTGGTCCCCTAGTACCTGTGTCACTATGGGAAAGTCATTTTATCCCTCTTGGCTTCTACTTTTTTTTATCTATCTATCAATCTATCAATCTATCTAGCTATCTATCTATCTATCTATCTATCTATCTAGATACCTATGTATCTATCATCTATCAATCTATTCATCTATCCAAAAGTCAGACATGGCTTGGAAAGACATTACAATAACTATGTTTTTAAAAGTGTTTAAATCATGGGTTTTGTCTTTAAATTAGTTGTTTCCTACTCAATCCTATGTTAAACTGGGTTTTGTGAGAAAGAACAAAATATTAAGCAAAAATAGCTGATACAGATTTTTTTTTTTTACAATGCATGTAATATTCTTTTCTGGCATTTCCCCACTTCCGTGCCATGAGGAAGGAGGCTTCTTTATTTTTCCCTGAGTTTTCACTAACATTTCCATGATTTAAAGTTCAAATACTTTTCTGTGATCTTTTAATTTACATGATCATAATAATTTTGAATATAGTTGTCTTATTCCTGTTTATGTCTCTTTATGTAATGTTTCTATAGTTTAGGAGATTTTCATATTAATTTCTTGCTGTACAATAATATTCCTTTATATTCATATACAATTTTTTCACCTACTTCCCTAATGATAGACACCCAATTGACTTCAAAGTCTTTGATCCCACCAAGAATGCTGTTATAATTTGGGTCTACACTGGACCTTTGTTTCAATCTTTGTCTTCCTTGTAGTATATGCCTAGTGGTGAGGTTACTGGTTAAAGGGCTTTTTTTTTTTCTTGAATAGTTACCAATTAAAATCCAGATAAACTGAAACATTTCATACTACCAACAATGCATCATTATGTCATCCACCATCCCTCCAACATTGACTGTTCTTAGCTCTTTTTCATCTTGGTACTTAGAATTGGAAAAAATTTCAGAGCTGTTATAAGGTGAGGTTTTTTAAAATTTATTTTTAGCATGTTTTCCTACGTACATTTAGAGTTTTCGGATCTTTTGTAAACATTTTGTTCAGACCCTTTTGTCAGTTATATATTGGAAGATGACTTTGACGTGGCCATAGTATTTATATCCACACTGCATATGTTCATTGGGCTAAAACCAAATACTATATCTTTTATAATTATAAATTTGAATACATGCAGCCACTTCATAGGATTTATTATTCGCACTAATTGAGATTTAGCTGTGCTATATATTTATGTCAATTCTCTATATATTTTGGATATCAAACATTTATTTGTAACACTAATGTGACTATTTCTCCCCACTCTACCATTATTCTTTTAATCCCATCTTAATTGTTTTTATTTATGCAAAAGCATATTTAAAATTTATGTAGTGGAAATGATCTATTTATCTTTTAATAGTTTCCCCTACCCATGTTCGGTTACGAATTATTTAATGAATGTCTACTTCTTAACTAATTAGTATGCATCCTTGTGCCTTTGTGACAAGTCAGCACAAATACCATAGGAGGGATCCATCATTTATACATCTGTGCTCACTAATTCTAGATCGATGAGATAGTGTATCTGGAGGCAGTATAGCTCTCATTCTACCCTACTATGACCATTTTCAACTCTATTTGGCTTTTGCTAGTATCTGCATCTGAAACATATCACAGGATTTCAGAATTGAAAATAATCCTAAAGCAATTTTGTCCAACAAAGATCTGAGTAAAAATCACTCCATCTAGTGCCTAAAAGGAGCCATAATCCAGCCATTATGAGAAAACCTCTGGAGACAAGCAACTCTTCGTATTCTAAGTAACCCCATTTTCCTTTTGGAAAGTTTTCATTGTCAGAGGATTTTTGTTTCTTTCGATCCTCAGTGCCTATGTCAGCCCTCTGAGGCCAAGAAGAACATGTCTGATTCCATTCTCATATAACAATTCATCAAATATTTGAAGATATGAGCAATGCCTCTCCACCTCCAAGTATTCACTAAGCTAACCATCTTTATTTCCCTCACCATATTGCATAAACCAGAGGCCTTTCACAATCCTGACTTCCATCCTCTGAACATTCACATGCATTTGGAATTCCTTCTTAAAGTATGGTGCCCAGAACCATAACAAAACACAAAAGAAATAACAAAATATTCCAAATGTGGTCTGACAAGAGCAAAGCACTTCAGGATAATTACCTGGTCCCAGGATACTGTCAATCAATCAACATTTATTCAGTGCCTACTATGTGCCAAGCACAGTTCTCAGCAGGGGTGTCTGCTTTTGTTAAAATTTTCTTTATTTTTTAAATTGGTTTGTTCATTTACTTTTAGTTTATAAGATTCAGTTCCACAATCCCTTGAGTTTCTAATTTTCTTCCCTCCCCCACCCCCCCCATGGTGG
>CM053580.1:50070484-50085187 GCA_028627135.1 Pseudochirops cupreus
TTGATGGGTATCCCCTTAATTTCCAGTTTTTTGCCACCACAAAGAGAGCTGCAATAAATATTTTTGTACATATGGGTCCTGCTCACACTTCTATGATCTCTTTGGGATACAACCCCAGAAGTGGTATTACTGGGTCAAAGGGTTTGCATTTCTTTATAGCCCTTTGGGCATAGTTCCAGATTGCTCTCCAGAATGGTTGTATCAGTTCACAGCTCCACCAACAATGCATTAGTGTTCCAATTTTTCCACATCCTCTCCAGCATTTGTTATTTTCCTGTTTTGTCATCTTACCCAATCTGACTGGTGAGATGTGGGACCTCAAAGTTGTTTTGAGTTGCATTTCTTAAATCAATAGTGATTTAGAGCACTTTTTCATATGCTAATAGATATCTTTAATTTCTACCTCCAAAAATTGCCTGTTCACATCCTTTGACCATTTATCAATTGGGGAATGACTTGTATTCTTATAGATTTTATTTAATTCCCTGTATATTTTAGAAATGAGGTCTTAATCAGTGACACTTATTATAATAAAAATTCTTTCCCAGTTTCCTACTTCCCTCTTAATCTTGGTTACATTGGCTTTGTTTGTACAGAAACTTTTCAATTTAATGTAATCAAGATTATCCATTTTGCATTTTATAATGCTCTCCAACTCTTCTTTGCTCATAAAGTCTTCCCTACTCCATAAATCTGACATGTAAACTATTCCTTGCTTTCCCATATTGCTTACAGTATCAGCCTTTATACCTAGATTGTGTAGCCATTTAGACTTGACTTTGGTGTATGGCGTTAGATGATGGTCTATGCCCAGTTTCTGCCATACTGTATTCCAACTTTCCCAGCAGTTTTTGTCAAATAGTGAGTTCTTATCCCCAAAACTGGGGTCTTTGGGCTTATCAAACAGTATATTACTATAATCATTGACTACTGAGTCTTTTGCCCCCAATCTATTCTCTTGATCCACTACTCTATTCCTTAGCCAGTACCAAGCAGTTTTGATGACTGCTACTTTATATTAGAGATTAAAATCTGGTGTGGCTAGGCCACCTTCCCTAGCATTTCTTTTCATTGATATTCTGGACCTTTTGTTCTTTCAAATGAATTTTGCCAGTATTTTTTCTAGTTCTAAGACTACATTTTCTTTTTGGTTTACTCTTACGAGACAGCACAAGTGGGGCTTATTTCTGTATCTCACTATAAATCAGTTATATGAATGATGAGATAGTTTTATCAGATGACAGACTAAACTTTGGCTGAGGGTCTCCCTTTGTTTATTTGCTTCAATTTTTTTAAGATTTATACCCAGAGAGGGCAGTTGATTTTAGAAAATGAAAATATTTAGTTCAACAACTGAGGTCGACACTTCTCACACAGGTGAGAACAGAATGAAATCTTCATCTTATCCCTATCACCAACTACAAATGGAAAGTATATCCAAGAAGCTCTAATATCTCTGAACATTAAATTACATGCATGTCAAACTTTATAACTGATTATAACTCACTTCAAAATAACACAAGGATTTCTCCCCAATTCAATAACTGGTCCAGTCCATTCTTTGTGACTACCAAGGGGAAGGACAAAGGGAGTGACTATTTTTGAAATAACATGGGCGGCAGAGCAAAACCTGCTTATGCATGTTGGACCAAGCAACCAGTTTAATTTCTCTTTTAGACAGATTTGAGTTGAAGATGACACAATAACATGTCAGGAAAATCTGTCTCCTGGGGTTGCCCAGAATAAATAAAATACACATCAGTTTAGATCTTGCATATGGACTAGGCACATCTGTCTGCATATACTTATTCATGTGCATGCAGAGCCATAATTAGGAATGTTTTCAGCTGGGTCAAGCACATTGGGTTGGGGGGAGGAAGTTAGAGGGTCCAAGGCTGAATCTTAGGTTGGAGAGCAGAGTATGAATGAAAAACATTGCTTTAGCGCCTAATAATTGTTAGGTTTTGTGCTAAGTGGAATAAGCAACACAGCTCCCATTCTCAAGGAATATACATTCTATTAGGGGAAGTCAACGCATAAAGATAACAAAGAGGGTATTGGCCTGTTTTGGAAGTGTATGGGGACATGAGTGGCCTGAAAAGTAAGACAAAATGTTCACTTGTCATAGTCCAGTGTCCCATGGTCAGAATCCAAGTTCCAGTGGATGGAGCATGATGAGAATGGCTGGAATGAAAAAGCAACATTTGGAATTTACAAAATAGTGCCTTTTCAAAGGGGTACCATAGGAATGATGGGGACAGAATGAACCATAATGGCATTGCAAGATGGTGCTAACTGGTAGAGGAACCCCAGTTGAGGTGTAGGAACAATAGTTGCTAGATATAGCACCAGTCATGGGCATAGTGATGGCTGTAGGAAAGGTTTCTCTCCAGAGGGAAACAAATGCCCCTAAAGGAAGCCGTGCCACCCCATCCCACCCTAACCACTGTCCATATGCTAATTATGATTCTCTGTATATGTTATAGGATTAGCATGACATTGAAATCTCGTTAGAAGCAAAACAATTTTAACCATAATTTTTTCAACGTGCCTTCAATCATTTTTCATCTTCTTTCTAAATTTTATGTGAGATCCCAGACTCAGCATTAGTGCTTACTATTTTTCATATTTAGTATAGTTTCTCCTTCAAAAAGGTCTTTTATTTCCATTGCTCCCTGAGGAGAAATGTTTGTATTAAGCAATTTAGGTTTTTCTCTTCATTTCATTCTCCTCTTGGTAATTTTCTCCAGATCAGTGTTGTCTCTAATTTTAATTTTCTTACTACTCTAGTTTATGGTCTTTTCCTTAATTGCTTCTGCTAACTCAGCTTTTTTTCTTTTTGACTTTTCTTCATGTTCTCCCCTTCCTGTTTCTCTTTACTTATTCATTGCCTAGGCAAGCCTTATGAGTCAGTGGGATAGTTAACCTACCTGAAAAGATTAGAACAGACTCCAGGCAAGACTCATTCCTTTAAATTTCAATCCTACCATCTGTCATTTCACTATTCAAAATTTATTCTTTTGTGTGTGTTTTGAAGGCTTATACAATTTTAGAGGACTTGTTTTAAACAAATGCAAATGCCTCCTTAAGGTTTCAAGTTTAACAAACTAACATTCTTATTTATGAATGACATAGTCTCATGGCAAAATAAAAGTTAACATTCAAAAGAGACCTTAGAGCTTATATAGTCTGGCCTCCTCATTTTTTATAGATTAGAAAATGGGTCCAGAAATGAGGCAGAAGCTGGATGTAGAGTCAGAAAAGTTTCCTAGCAGTATGTCCTTTGGACAAGTCATGTAACCACTGTAAGTCTCAGCTTCCTCACCCATAAAATAAGGAGATTGGATTAGATCACCACTAAGACTTCTTCCAGTGCTAGATTTATTATCCTATGGGCATTTAATCTGAAGAGTGACTTACTCAACGTCACTGCATTAGTATCAAAATGCCAGTAAAATTGGAAATCAGAGCTTAAATTTTAGGTGATGCCTAACTGACAACAAAGCTTTTTTGGAATGAGATTGCTGAAAGAAGGCAAGTAGGAGTAGCAACCCAGATCCAAGAGTGAGGAGAAGGCCTTTTATTTACAGTAAGGTAAGAGCATTCAGGAAGACAAAATCTTCTTTTATTTCTCTACAATATTATTATTCCCTGAAGGATATATACAGATGTAATTATGTGTATGTGTGTATGGATATGTATATTTATATACATATACATATATGTACACATATACATATAGGTATGCATGTATTTCTATTCTTTCACTAAACACATGTCATAAACAAACTTATCCTTCCCTTTCTTTCTTTCATTCTTTCTATTTTCAAGATTTCTAAAACTGTTGTTTGTTTACAAAACTCATTTAAACCATTGGGTTGGATAGACTCTCATAAAGGAAAAATATTCTGATTGTGCCATAGCCCTGCTACATCTTGTAAATTTCTTTATTTTTTCACAAGGAAACCATCTCAGCCAAATCTCTCTTGTTTCATTGTCCAATTCCATAATTTGGCCTGCCTGAAAAGCCATTGATCTCTTCCCTTCCTTTCTTCCTCCCTTCCCCACTTTCTTCTTTTCTCCCTTTCTTCCTTCCTTCTTTCCTTCCTTCCTCCTTTTTTTCCTTCCTCCTTCTTTCCCTCCTATGTTCACAAGAAACAAAACATACCCCTTCTTTAAGTATTTTTAAGGGTTTACTGAATGTGTCACAAGGAGGTAAAAGATAGAAAATTCCCAAATATACAAAATATTTGTAGCAGCAAAGACTTGGAAACAAATTGATGCCCATTGACTGAGGAATAATTAAATAAGCTGTGATTTTTGTGAGTGTAATCTAATGTAGTGTTAAAATAAACATGTGAGATATTACTGTACTATAAGAAAGAATAAAGCTGAAGAACTACAGCACAGGAAGAATTTTAGAACTGAGGTAGAGAGAACTAGATAGAAGAGAGACAAAATGATCCCAAGGACAAAATGATCCCTGAATGTTCCTCAAATCAACTGTTCAGGTCCAATTCTTTTTTTTTTTCAGCAAGGGACCCTAAGAGAAAGACATCTCAGGTTACTCCACTGTGGCCAGACACCTTGGGACATATTGAGATCATTGCCATTAGAGGACTTTACCCAGGCTACAGACCCTGGGTAGAGATGGGGGAGGAAGAATAATATCTGGCACTTTGTTATTTTAACAAATTATTCATGCTCAGTAAAAGTGAAACAGTTGTTGCCAGCTGCTGAAGGAATGCAAGGGCTATAAAGTCGCTCCACATTTTGGAGCCCAAGATAAAAATCCCTAATGATTGGTTTCAAGTGACAACTCTGCCTGTGCTCCATGTTGGCTATGTCCTTCCTCCCCCTGTTCCTCACCAAATCCCAGTTGACTGGCTGAGTTTAACTTACACACATATTCTGGGCCATGGAACATTGGACATTAGTACCCAGCTTGAACCATATCTCTTCTTTCAAGTTGCTGTTGATAACCTATTTCCCTCATTCTTCCCTCATAGGAATAGAATTCAAGAATCTATGTTCTGCTTTAGAAAAAAATCTTATTACATATAATTATGTATTTAATATGCAGTACATTATAATGGAACATTCTCCATGATCCATAGGAACAAAACCTCAAATGACATATTTCTGATTGAGAAAATTTTCTTCACAATATTCAATATGCATAGCTACTTATATTTATGTACAAGTGAAAAAGTGATACATAAATCAAAACTTGATCAAATCTTACCTTAAGTTGTTGCTTGTTATATAAACAAAACTTAAAATTATTGAGTCATTCAGGCTAATTTTGTCAGAACAGAAATCTCCTCTGCAGAATTTCTGACAATTGATAATCTAGTCTTTTCTTGAAGACCCCTGGAGAAGGGAGTCCATCCAGTACACCTTGAGATAGGCCAATCCATTTCTACATAGCTCTAGTTAGTAGGAAGTTACCCCTTACATTGAATGGAAATATTGGTCTGCACATTTTCCACCACTGATTCTGGTTCAGTCCTCAATGTCCTTTAGCTTGAAATCCTTCCAGTTATCCCTTTTTTGGATTACCTGTGGCATATCAGCCTACTTCCCAAAATGTGCTGCCCAGAGCTGAACCCAATCACCCAGATAAAATCTCATCAAGGCAAAGTGCAATGCAACTCTCCATGCCTTCCTCAGTCTAGGTACTGGGAATATTTTAACCCAGTCAGAGATTATTGTAGGTATTTTTATTTAGTTCTAGTTTTGTTTGCCTTGGTTTTGTAACTACAAAACATGAAATCCTTCTGGCAAAAATGAAGAAAAATATTTTTAAAGAATTCTGGACTTAATGATAAGCAGAAATTTTAGTCTGAATTCCTCTTCCATATTTCATAGCTCTGTGACCACTAAGGAGCTAATCAGGGAATCTCTCTCAGCCCAATAAAAAATATGGTCGCTACTGTACCCACACATGGTCTCTGTGAGGATTAAATGAGAAAATGGATAGAAAGTGCTTTTGCAAAATTGAAATTTCAACTATTATATTTCTAAATTCATTAGAATTTCAATATACTTAAAAGTGTATTAAAATATTAAGTTGATTTAAAATGATACAATAAAATTTGAGATATTTCAAGTAGGAATATTCTTATATGTGATGCCCATTTAAGTGAACTTTGTCAAAACTATTGGGTCCTACATGAGCCATAGAATTCTTAGCTAATTAGTTTGCTTGTTCATTCATTCCTTTACTTATTTGTTTACTCATCCATCCATCCATCCATTTGTTCATTCATTCATTTGTTCGTTCGTTCATTCGTTCGTTCATTTGTTCATTCATTCGTTCATTCGTTCATCCATTTATCTACCTTATTTCCTGATAGACACAGCTAAATAGTATAATTGAATAAAGTGTTAAAACTGGAATCAAGAAGACCCGATTTCAAATCCAGCCTCTGACACTTACTAACTGCATGATCCTGGGCAAGTCACTTGATCTTTATTATTCTTGGTTTCCTCATCTGTAAAATGGGAATAATTATAGCATTCTTTTACCACAGTTGTTATGAGGGTAAAAATGAGATGTTTGTAAGTTGCTTTGAAAACCTTAAAACTCGATATAAATGCTACCAATTATTATTTTTATTCCTATGAATCAGGATCTTTGGTATTATCTGGTATAGTGTTTTATCTAATCATTCCACAAACATTTATTAAGAATATTGCTAATCAATGGGGATGTGAAGCAAATAGATAAGGACAAGAAAAAATGACCTTATCCTAAAGCAAAACAGAAGGAAAAAAACCTTCTAAAATTCTATGAGATCATATATATGTATGTATGTATGTTTTAAAATGTTAAACATGTTTAAACAATATGTACATGTTTAAATAATTACAAATATACAATCAGTACAAAGTAATGGGGGGGGGGAAACTAAACCTTTTGCAACTACAAAAGCCTATATGTAAAGATAATATTCCAATTAAGCTTTAATGAAAGCTAGGGATTCTAAGAGATGGAGATGAAGGGGATGAACTTTTTAGGCAGGGTTGGGACACTAACCCTAATGGGACAGCCTCAACAAGGGCATAGAGAAGAGAGATGAAATGGAATGTTAGAGGTACAGCAGATAGGTCAGCAAACCTCAAGTACATTCATACTGAAAGTAAACTAGAAGTTTGTAAGTTTGTGGAATTTACATAGATAGAAACAAGAAGTTCTCATTCCTAATGGAAAGGACTTAAATAAATAAATGTGTCATGGGTAAAAAAAAAATTACTATACTTAATTCAAAGGACTGGCTCCATATAAACAAGCTCAGCATTAGAAAGCATACTGAAAGAGGGGTCAGAAGGCCAAGGTTCCTGTCCCAATCATGCCCCTCTTTTCATTTCCTTTCCTCCCTTTTCTGTGTCTCAAAATGAGGGATTTGACTAGTTGACCTTTAAGGATTTTTATATTCTGTGTCAAATAGCATTTGCCTACATTTTTACTAGTTTCCTAAACATCCTAAACATGAATTTCGATAAGAAATATTCATTTGTCTCTCTAAGGTTCTCATGGGAAAAAAGAGAAAAAGTGTATTTTATTTCAGTGGTGTTCTTTGGTAGTCTTATTATACCAGAGGCTATAGACATGATTGAAACCAGTCAGCTCAGGTATGGGCCCACCCATGTTTAGTTGGGCAAGACTGCAAGTTTACATTTACCAGAGATCAAATTCCTGGAATGTAGTGAGATGAAATATAAAAACAAATAAAAGGAAAAGAGTATACGTATCACTGCTACCCACTCCTCTGTCATGTATAGAACCCTACCATTCCCTGGGAAAAAAAGAGAACAAATTCTAATTTACCACCCATGCTAGTTCAAACAATGCAAAGATATGACAGCTCAGAGGTTCCCCAGAAAGCACATGTTTTTCTTCCAGGTTCTTTATTTATTATTAATTTTTTGAGGCTGCCAACGGTAGAAACTCTGACTGTAATAACACAGATTGTTCCTGATATCTACCTAACAGCTGTATCTGATAGCAATCACTTCCCTATAATCTTGCCCACCCAGAAGATCTACCTGGGACGATGACTTTATTGGCCTCATTAACTAATGAATTCATTTTTTTAAAGGTGTTTATAGGTCCACAGACTTTTCGCTTAAAAAAAAAATATGTTTCTCCCACCTCAAGGGGTTGTAATTAGATTCAAATCATAGTTCTTGCATTTACAACCTATACGATGTTGGGCAAATGACTTAATCCTGCTGGACCTCCATTTCCTTATCTATGAAATGATGAGGTTGGTCTAGATGGCTTTTGAAGCTCCTTCAGCTCTACATGTGTGACTTGTCATCTATATATGAGAGAAGTGTGAAATTGATATCACAACAGAGAAATCGTATTAATTATATACAACCATACTCAACTTTCATTTATATTGAAACCCTTCATAATATGGCTCCAGATGACTTTCCCAGACATATTTCACAATTGTCTGTGTTCCAACCAAACTGAATTTTTGACATTTTTCTCCCCTGAACTGAGGAGTGCCCCATCTCTATTCCTTTCCACAGGCTACCCCTACATTCCAAGAATGCACTCTCATTATCTGGCTCTTAAAATAGTCAGGTTTTCCTTCAAAGCTTATGGCCACCTCTTACTTTTTTTTGTCTTTTTTGATCTTCTTAGTTGTCACTGATCACTTCTTAAATGATTGCGCATTTACTTGTTTATATAAGTAAGAATGTTCCATTCCCTGAATCCAATAATTAAAGAGGAACCAGAACTGTGGAATGAAAAAAACAATCAGGGGTACAAAGTACATATAAAGAAAGCCTCTTTAATCAATCCAGCTGGACAAACCAGTTCATATTTGGAAGGAGTGAAAGCCATTGAATGAAAAGTAAGTTATGCTACATAGGAAGTATACCGAGATTGGTTGAGAAGACTCGGCCATGCTTTGGGCAACTTACATAAAAAGACAAACTAGATTGGAACCTGGGCAATCAAGTGTTTTCTTGCCTCAAAGAAAAAGATGTTTCATTGGAATATTGACGCATTGTTGGTGGAGTTATGAAATGATGGAACCATTTTATAAAAATTAAATTGTATGTTTATTTTTAATTTACATCATTCCTTTCCACAAGATTTTGAGTTGCAAATTTTCTCCCCATCTTTCCCCTACCCACTACCCCAAAACAACGATCCCACTGTATACCCTGCCCCAATCTGCTCTCTCCTATATCCTCCCCCATCCCCCTCTGACTTTCCAGTAGGGCATGATAGATCTCCTTACCCCAGTGCCTGTATATCTTATTTCCCAGTTGCATGTAAGTAACAATAATATATTTTTTTAAACATTTGATATTAAAACTTTAAATTCCAGATGCTTTCCCTTCCTCCTTCATCACCCACTCTTACTGGGAAGATAAGTAATTCAATACAGGTTGTACATGTGCAACTATGCAAAACATTTCCATAGTGGATATATTGTGAAAGACTGACTGTGTTTCCCACCATCCTATCCTGTCCCCACTTGTTCTATTTTCTACTTTGACCCTGTCCATTTTCAAAACTGTGTGCTTCTAACTGCCATCCCCCCAAACCTGCCTTCCTCTCCATCATCCTCCCTCTAATCCCCTTCCTGTCTACTCTCCTGTAGGGTGAGATACCCTATTTAGAGTGTATGTCATTCCCTCCCTAAGCCAAATTCAATGAGACTAAGGTTGACCCATTCCCTTTTGCCTTCCTGTTCTTCCTCTCCATTGTAACAGTTTTTCCTTGCATCTTCTATATGAGATAATTTACCCCATTCTGTCTCTACTCATCACCTCTCATTATATTCCTAGCTCATCTCTCAATTTCACCATTGAAGTATCATCCCTTCCTACTCAATTGATCCTGTGCCCTCTGTATACCTGTACACATATATACACACACTCACATATGTATTCATACACCCATATACCCTCCTATGTGGACATGTATATGTATGTGTGTGTGTGTGTGTGTATACACACATGTATATTCCCTTCACCTATCCTCATACTGAGAAAAGTTTCATAAGTTACACTTATTGTTTTTCCATGTAGGAATGTAAATGGTTCAACTTTGATAAGTTCCTTATGATTTCTTTTCCCTGTTTACCTTCTAATGCTTCTCTTGCTTCTTGTATCTGAACATCAAATTTTCTATTCAACTCTGTTTTTTTCATCAAGAAAGCTTGAATGTACTCTATTTCATTGAATGACCACAGTTTCCCCTGAAACATTATACTCAGTTTTGCTGGGTAGGTGATTCTTGGTTTCAGTCCCAGCTCCTTTGACCTCTGGAATATCATATTCCAAGCCCTTCAACACCTCAATGAAGAAGCTGTGTGATCCTGATTGTGTTTCCACAGTATTCAAATTGTTTCTTCTGGGCAGCTTGTAATATTTTCTCCTTTACATGGGACTCCAGAACCTGGCTATAACATTCCTAGGAGTTTTCTTTTGGGGATCTTTTTCAAGAGATAATAGGTAAATTCTTTCAGTCTCTATGTTGCCCTCTGGTTCTAAAATATCAGGGCAATTTTCCTTGAGAAAGTCTTGAAGGATAATTTCTAGGTTATTTTTTTTTCATGGCTTTCAGGTAGTCCAATAATTTTTAAATCATCTCTCCTGAATCTATTATCCAGGTCAGTGGTTTTTCCAATGGGATATTTCACATTGCCTTCTATTTTTCATTTGTTTGGATCTGTTTAATAGTATCTTGATTTCTCATAAAGTCATTACCTTCCATTTGCTCCACTCTAATTCTGAAGGAATTATTCTCTTCCATGAGCTTTTGAGATTCTTTTTCCATCTGGAAAATTTTTAAGCCATTCTTCTCCTCTTTGGCTTTTTGAGCCTCTTTTGCCATCTGAGTTAGTCTATTTTTAAGGTGTTATTTTCTTCATTTAGGTTATTGACTCTCTTTCCATGATTTTCTTGCATCATTCTCATTTCTCTTCCCATTTTTCTCCACTTCTCTTATTTGGTTTTCAAAATCCTTCTTAAGCTCCTCTATGGCCTATAACCAGTTCATATTTTTCTCAGAAGCTTTTGATGCAGGAGTTCTGACTTTGTTGTCTTCCTGCCATTCCATGCTTTGATGCTTTTTGCCCCCCAAAAAAGAATCTAAAGTTGGATCACTGTGCTTCCTTTGCTTCCTTTACTTGCTCATGACTTTTGAGCTTTTTTGCCACAGTAGAACTCTGCTTATAGAGAGGACAGCTTTGTCCCAAATCGCTAGAGTTTTTGCAGCTGCTGGAGCTGTTAGTTGTGCTCTTTGAAACGTCCACAGTCTCTGGCACCTGGTCACATACCTCAGGACCTCCACCCAAGACAGTGCTCCAGATCCAAGCAGGTTAAAGCAAGAGTGATTACCCTTCAGAATGGTCACTTGGTGCCCCTACAATCTGCTGGTAGGAGCTCTGAAGCAGCCACATGGATGTGGCTGCATGGCCACCATGCCTGAGCTGCTTCTCCCTTCTGGGGCAGAGGCCTGACTGCAATCTTGATCCCCCTGTTCCCAAAGTCCCAACTTTTACTTTGCCTTTGGTATTTATGGGTTGATACTTCTGGAAATGGCCACAGCTGCTGGTGATCCACTCTCCAGAAGTCCCTCCAGCTGCAGCTGATTCAGGGCTCCCTGGGGCTAAAACCCACAGGCTCATGCAATACTGGGCTTGACTCCCAGCACTCTGTAATGGACCCTTCCTGCTGGTCTGCCAGGCTGCCTTCAGCAGGAGATTTGTTTCTCTCTGTCACTTTGTCAGTTCTGTAGCTCTAAAGTTTGTTTAGAGTCATATTTTATAATTATTTGAGGTGGTTATGGGGGGAGGTCATGGAGTTTTCCTGCTTCTATGCCACCATCTTGCCTCCACCCTATGATCCAACCATTTTCAAGAGCAATTTGGAACTATGGCCGAAGCTCTATCAAAATGTGCATACCCTTTGACCCAGCAATACCACTTCTAGGTCTGCATCCCAAAGAGATCATACAAATAGGAAAAGTACTCACATGTACAAAAATATTTATTGCATCTCTTTTTGTGATGGCAAAGAATTCAAAATTGAGGGGATACCCATCAGTTGGGGAATGGCTGAATAAGTGGTGGTATATGAATGCAATGGAATTCTATTGTGCTATAAGAAATGATGGGCATTCAGACTTCAGAAAAACCTGGAAAGACTTATGTGAACTGATGTTGAGTGAAGTTAGCAGAACCAAGAGAACATTATATATAGTAACAGTCACATTGTGTGATGACTAACTTTGCCTTATCTCTTCTTAGCAATGCAAGGATCTAAGACAATTCCAAAAGACTCTTGATGGAAAATGCTATCCATATCTGGGGGGAAAAAAAACAACAACTATGGAGTCTGAATGCAGATCAAAATATTTAATTTGCTCTCTCTTTTTCTCTTTCTCTCTCTCTCTCTTTCTTTCTCTCTGGCTCTGGCTCTCTCTGTCTCTCTCGTTCATTCTTTCTCATGGTTTCTCCCTTTGGTTCTAGTTCTTCTTTACAACATGAGTAATGTGAAAATAGGTTTAATATGAATATATATGTAGAGCCTATATCAAATTACATGCCATCTTAGAGTGGGGGGAGGGAAGAGATGGGGAGCAAATTTGGAACTCAAAATCTTATGGAAGTGCTGGTTGAAAACTAAAAAAAAAAATGAAAAGGGACAGAGACAGAGAGGTAAAGAGAGAGAGACAAAGAGAGGAGAATATGGGAAGATAATTGAAATAAAGATCACATACATGAGGTAGGAGGTAAAAGGAATAAGGATATAGATAGGTTGGCCTCGAAAAAATAAAATAGCCTCTTTCCCCCAATACCTGGAATTCTCTCCCTCCTCATCTCTACCTTCCAGTTTCCCCTATTTCCTTCAAGTCCCAGCTAAAATTCTATCTTCTAGAGAAAACCTTTCTTCATGCCCCTTAATGCCATCTTCTAATTCTAATTCCCTTCCCTCAGTTGATTATCTCCACCTTATCTTGTATAGAGCTTATCTACACATAGTTGTTTGCATGCTGTCTTCCCCACTAAATTGTGAGCTGATAAAAGGGACTGTCTTTTGCTTTCTTTGTATTTCTAGTGTTTAGCATCTAGGAGAGGCTGAATACATGCTTGTTGACTTTACCTTCTCCATGCCTTTGAAATAAAAAGAGTAGATGTAGATCAATAGATTTTTGAGATGGAGAAAAAGAAACTTGAAAGAATTCTTCACTTGGCTTCTGTCTTTTCAGTTACTTAAGAAAGCCCATCCAAAGAGAAGGGAGATGGAGGGAAGAGAATGCTGTTTGAGACTTAAGGAGAGTGAAACAGGTTTACACATATTTCTGTGAAGAACATTGTATAAAGTCCAATCATCATGAACAAGAAGATTGCCCAACAATTTGAGAGCCAAACTGAGGTCAGATGGCAAGAACCTGCAATCAGCAAATTTTCAGGATGAGCAATACTTGAGAGCAATATTGACCAAAGAGTAAGTGTGATGATGTGGGGTGAAAAACAGATAATGACTACCTGGATTTTGGAAGGGGAAAGAAAGGAAAGTTAGTAAGATAGAGTACTTTCTGAACATGTAGGAAAAGATGCAGGAACTCATGGCGATTAAATGAGGAGGAAGCAAGGTTGGTCACTAATTTAAAAAAATAATAATCCCAAAAGGAAAAGGAACCAACTTGAAACTTGAACCTCTATACTGCAGAGCTTGAGGATGCAGTACACTTCAACTTTTTCATCTTAAATGAGACAATCTGCCTGGGATCCATAGCTAATATGGATGTTAACTCATTAAAGGTAAGGGCAATGTTTTATTGTTCAAAAGTTTTGTTTCTAACATATTTAAGGAACTGATTAATTTTTATAAGTAGTAGAGCTTTTTTCCCAAATGATAAATGCTTAAAGGATATATGCAGCAGTTCTCAAAAGGAAAAAAAGAGAAAAAAAGAAACCTTAGCTACATATAATTATATGAAAAAATGCTTTGGGTCTTTGGATCTTCTTTGGTTCTTACAAAAGTTCTTTATTCATAGCAAATTACTAATAAAACCATGATGAATATATAACTAGAACTTCATTACTTTAATGCAATGGTTCTCAACCTTCCTAATACCACAATCCTTTATACTAGTATGTGGGCGTATCTGCATGTGAGCGGACCTGCCTGGAGATGGATAGAGGAGCCATGTCTTGGTTCCTAAGACCATTGGAAATATGTGTTTTCCAATGGTCTTAGGCAACCCCTGTGACCCCTGTGAAAGGGTCGTTTGACCCCCAAAGGGGTCGTAACCCACAGGTTGAGAACCACTGCTTTAAGGAGATATGATTTTTTTCAGTTTGAGTCATCAGTTGACCACTAAAGGTTATAACCTTTTCTAAGGCCTATTAGTTAATCTTTGAGAGGCATCATCATCATCATCATCATCATCATCATCATCACCATCATCACCACAACAACAAAAACAACAGCAACAGTAACAGTAATCCATTCATTACTCTGTAGTTAAATTGGTGATGAAATTCTCCAAACTTATATAGGATAGGCCATGAACACAACCTACATGCATATATACATACATACATACATACATATATATGTATATATATACGTATATACATATATATATATATATATATATATATATATATATATATATATATATATATATATATATATATATATATATATATA
>CM053580.1:50092748-50109253 GCA_028627135.1 Pseudochirops cupreus
TGTAGGACCTTTATGAGATTGCACACCTTTTTGGAGAAAAGAGAGGGGAGGGAAACAGAGAATATTTAAAACTTAATAGCTTATGGAAGTGAATGTTGAAAACTAAAATTAAATAAATTAATTTAAGGAAAAAAATCATGTGTTAAACCTTTTAACCCTTTCTTGATGACTCAGATCATTATTAGGAGTGTCAGGCATTCTGAAGTCCATTGGAGATTCAAGGATTTGCTAAAATATATGGTGTTCTTTGCCTTTAAATATCCTAAGACTACTATGTTTTCTGAATTCTGGGGTCTGCTTTCCATACATTTCATCTTGTCAATTACTGTGAGGGGGCAAGTTGCTATTATTCTTTTCAATTTCCTTGTTCTTAATTATCTCTCTCCTGGATTTCAATTTGTTGTTTTTAATGTTCTATGGACTTGGAAGCCGGAGAGAAAATCTTTCTAGACTTATGAGTAAAATCCAAGTAAGGGAATCCTATGGGAACCTGGTAGATTTTCCAATGAGCAAAATGCATTTAATCAAGATTTACAGACCTTGAAGCTTTAGCTGCTCAGAAATGTTTTTACATAATTTTCTGATTTTAGTTGTCTGCCAAATAGGACAGGTTAGGGCAGTAGCTGAATTCTGGCTATACGAAACATTAAGCTATTTTTAAGTAGGAGGATTTTGGTTTTATCACTCTAACCCACCTACCCTAAAACTGGATTTTCATTTTTTAGATACCCATACTATATCTGGAAAGTCAGAAAATGTATTCCCTGTTCTGTGGGAAATCTGCTTTTATCTGCTGTACTAGGAAGAATGTATTTGATTTGTCCTGTGTTTTGGGAAGGGTCATTCTCAAAGGAAATCCCTTTGTGTGGCCTAGACATTGAAACTTCAAGGTTTTTGTTTGTTTGTTTACCAACAGAGTTTATATTGCTTTAGTGGAACAAATTTGGTCTTGGAGAATCTCAAGCTTTGTTTGGGAATGGAAGAATTTGATATTTTCTTATTAAAATTCCTTAGTTGGGCTTCCAAGTGCCTTGTTCCTTTTCACATGGACAGTATTGATTTTGAAATGGGTTAAATAGTCATTTATTTGAATTTTGTTTTTATTCAAACCAACAAATAAACACAAAGACTTCCACGCTGTCTGAGATTTTGCCCATCTGTGGGAAAGTATGAAACTCAACCCGTGAGCTTGACACCAATTGGCTCAGCGGATTTGCTGTGGTTTTGCTAGGTTCTTTGAGTGGGTTTAACCAGAGCGGTGAGGGCTAATGAGGGCTGTCTGTGCCAGCCCTTCCATTGGCCCACGGGCCAGAAAAAATTATTCTGGTGCTTGCCCGTATGAAAGCTCTTTGAAGTAAGGGTGAAAAGCCTAGGAGTCATGATTAAAGGGGACATTTTTATAAAATGAAGTATGGGATTACAAGAAAACATCCTTTGCTTCTTTTTTTAGATCTTTAATTCAAAGACACTGAGCCTGGTTTTTTGTTTTTGTTTTTGTTTTATTTTCTCATGGGGTGATCCTGACCTAGACCACAACAGAGAAAGTCTTACCGATAAGATTGCCAGCTAGATGCCAGGAAGGATTAGTGGGAATGCAAACTATAACCTTGAAAGGGCAGGTGGCGCATAGAGGGAAGGGACTAAATCAACCCTTTAGTTTTTCTCTTCCAATACTGACCACTCATGATTCCTACAAACATTTAATTATAGAGAGAACCTTAAAATACACACACATACACAAAATGAAACAAAAATACATTTTGTGGTTGATTCTACTAAAATTGGAGTCCTATTGTTACCGTAATTCTAATTTCAGTAGAATCAACTATAACATTTACCAATATATATATACACACACACACACACACATCTTATATATGTATATTATATAATGTATAGACACGTGTATGTGTATATATGTGTGTATACACAAACATATATGTCTCTCTCTCTCTCTCTCTCTCTCTGTATGTTTGTGTTATGTTGTGTGATACTTCAGTTTCTGTCCATTGATTTGCTAGAAGGCAGTGTGGCAAAGATGACAGAGTGATGGATTTGGAATCAGGAAGAAATAGATTCAACTCCTAATTCTGGGAAATATTACGTATATAATCGTGCATAAGTCATTTAAACTCTGGAACATCTTTTTCTTCATGTGGAAAATGGAGACAACAATAGCTAACATTTATAAATCTCTTTAAGGCTTGCAAAGTGTCTTAAACATTTTATTGTGTTTTATTTTTTTTGCGGGGGGCAAGAGCATTGGTGCTGCTGTTTGTGTGTTTGTTTTTTGGGGTTTTATTTTTTTATCCTTACAGACACTCTATGAGAAAGATGCTGTTATTATCCCCATTTTGTAGATGAAAAAAAATATTATGGCTAAGACTGGTGATGTAACTTTCACAAAGTCACACAGCTAGTAAG
Organism: Pseudochirops cupreus; assembly: GCA_028627135.1. NCBI lineage: Eukaryota > Metazoa > Chordata > Mammalia > Diprotodontia > Pseudocheiridae > Pseudochirops > Pseudochirops cupreus. Next base: position 50,095,173 of record CM053580.1, read on the forward strand.
TATAAAAGGCAACATTAGAACTCAGTTCTTACTGATTCCATTCTAGCTATCTTTTACACTTAACTACCTCTAGCACTACTATTACTCTACTACTACTACTATGACTACAACTACGACTACTACTACTGCTCTTGCTGCTACTACTACTACCTTTACTACTACAAGTTTCTTCACAGGGTTGTTAAGAATCTCACATGAGATAATGTATGCAAAATGCTTATAGTGGCAATTGTTATTGCTGCTTTTGCTCTTTTACAGGGGTAAGGATTTTATTTCAGGGAGGCAGCTCTTGATGAAGAATTTCCTTTATCACTGCCTATCTGTAACTTTTCTGATAATTATAGAAAAAAAATCTGTTGTCCTGAAAGGTTATCAGATTTGCCCAGGATCACACAAATGGTATGTGGTAGAAGCTATCTCTTTATGCCATACTGCCTGCCTTTAAAAAAAAATTCAATTGTTATCACAATGCTTTACAGTTGTATGGGTTCCTCATCCATTTATGTTTTTCTTTTAAAATTTAACTTTGAATGCTATGTGGCTAGCAGAATGCCAAGATGCAATCGTCCCTCACAAGGCACTTGGTGATCCAAAGACTGCTCTGAGATATTTAGAATAAGCTCTTTGGAAAACTAAACTCAATAAACACTGGTCAGCATAATTTTCTCACCCAGTTCATTAGAGGAAGAAAAGAAAGTACTGGAGTTTTCATTGTGAAACTGAATTTCTGTGAGATTTTTTTCAGTTTTTTTCTCTTAAATGCAGATTAATAACACATTGGGACTCATCTATAGCAGTTTTCTCTAAAGCAGAAGTTCCTTAAAGATGGATCCAACAAGAATCTAATTCAAAGGAGTCTCAATATCATGGCTCAAAAAGACTTCATGGTAGACACTGATAATAGCTGTATGAAGGTTTTATTCAATTTTTCTGCCTTCTTCATCAGACAATGTGAACTTTAAGGAGAGAAATCATTTTGAACCTCCTCAATTATAGATAGTACATTTGTAGTTATATTCACTCATCACCTAAATTGTTATCAAGACATAGACTAAGGAGCCGCATAGGCTACTTGGGTTCCTAACTTAATATATTAATTGGTAGCCTTGAAAATTTAATAAAGTTTCCAAAGGAATTTAATTTAGGATTATAAAATAGTGTAGGCACAGGAAAATTGAGTTCAATATTATATTGTTCTAAAAATACATAAATAATATTTAAAAAGCAAAAATAGATTTATTTGAAAAGTTGTTTTTCCAATATTTACTGTACAATTCAAAATTTATGATTATATTATTAAATCACTAGAATTTAAATTATTAGAAGTATTCAATTTCCAATATGCTGTCACAAATGTAACTTTATTGAATCTGTACCAGCAAGATTCAAATCCTTTGATAACTTCATATTTCTATTTTTAAGTGAACACACATGAAATGTCTCTCCATAAGGAATCTTGAGAGTTTCTAGAAGCCTATGGTACTAATTTGTGAATATATGTGTATGTACATATGTGTACATATATGCTTATAGAGATAAATAATGAATATTTACTAAAATGTGTATGTATATATATATACATACATACATATATATACATATACTGTGCCTATGTGTATGTAATAAGTGAAAAGGCCACAAAAAACTTAAACTCTGTGAAAGATGGAAGACTGAATATGATGACCTGTTTAAAAATCATAACTTAGATACTGAACCATGAATTTAGATACTGAGTTATAACTGATGATACTATGATTTATGAAAACCATAACAAGAATATTGTGACCCATATGTGACCAGTAAATGATCAATAAACAATCTTGTGTTTGGGCATTACATTGGATTAACACCCAAGCTCATTACCAAGCAGCAAACCAAAAATACCCACCAATCAGTAATGATGCCTTGTGTAGCTCCTCCACCATTTGCCTGATTTTTATAATTACTGTTGGGAATTGGAGGGTTAGTGGGAATCTACTAAATGGTCTGGCCACTGACCAAGAACAAAGATTACCTCTGATTTTAAGAATTCATGATTAATTAAGCTTACGATAAATCTGGACATACATGGCCCGTTGTTAGGCCAAGAACACCTCATGGTTACGGGGGAAGTTAAGGGTTCTTCAGCCAGGGGAATTCCAGACCTTGCAGTGACCAAAGTCTTTAAGCTTCAGCTTCAGTATTTGACATTCCAGTAAATAGTCAGAATTAATTTCTTTGAGTATTGACTGATTTGACCTCCTTGTTGGCCAAAGGATTCTAAAAAGTCTTCTTCAACATCACTACTTGAAAGCATTAATTCTACAGTGCTCAGCTCTCCTTGTAGCCCAACCCTCACAACCATATATTACTGTTGGGAAAACCATAGTTTACACAGACACCTTTTTTGGCAAAATGTTGTTTTTTGCTTTTTCCATATATTGTCCAGATTTTCCATACTTTTTTTCCTTCCATGGAGCAAATATCTTTTAATTTCATGACTGCACTTGCCATCTACAGTGACCATTGAGTCCAAAAATATAATATCTGATATTGCTTACATTTTTTTTCTCCATTTGTCAGAAAGTGATGGGACTAGTAGCTATGATCTTATTTTTTTCATGTTAAGCTTTAAGCCACCTTTGTATTCTCTTCTTTCTCCCTCATAAAGAGGTTTCCTAATTCTTCTTAGGTTTCTGCTATCAGAGTGGTATTGTCTGCATATCTGAGATTGTTGATATTTCTCTTGGCAACCTTAATTTTGGCTTTTGATTCATCCAGCCTTGCATTTCACATGATGTAATCTGCATATAAGCTAAATAAATAAGGTCACAATATACAGCCTTGTTGTACTCCTTTCCAATCTTAAGCCTATCAGTTATTCTATGTTCAGTTCAAATTATTGCTTCTTGACACATAGGTTTCTCAGGAGATAAGTAAAATGATCTCGTACTCCCTCTCTTTGAGGGCTTGCCATTTGGTTACAGTCACACAGTTGGAGACTTTTGTGTAGTCAATAAAACAGCAGAGTGTGTGTGTGTGTGTGTGTGTGTGTGTGTGTGTGTGTATGTGTATGTGTATGTGTGTGCATATATATGTATTCTGGAACTCCCCTGTGATCTCCACAATCCAGTGAATGTTGGCAATTTGGTCCCTCGTTCCTCTGCCTCTTTGAAAACCAGTTTGCACTTCTGGTAATGTTTGTTTCGCATATTGCTGAAGCTGAGCTTATAGAATCTTAAGCATAAACTTGCTCATATGTAAACTGAATGTATTTTTCAGTTATTTGAACATTTCTTGGCATTATCATTCTTTAGGATTGGGGCATAAACTGATCTTTCCCAATCCAGTGCCCACTCTTGAGTTTTCAAAATTTACTGGAATATTGAATGCAGCACTTTAACAGCATCATCTTTTAGGATTTTAAATAGTTCAGCTAGAATTTTGTCACTTTCACTAGCCTTCTTGCTAGCAATGTCTCCAAAAGCCCACCTGACTTCATTCTCCAGGACATTTGGCTCTAGATCAGTAATCACACCATAGTGATTATCAGTGATGTTAAGATCTTTTTAGATAGTTCTTCCATATATTTTGCCATCTTAATCTCTTCTACTTCTGTTAAGTCTCTTAGATTTTTGTCTTCTATCATGTCCATTTCCCCCTTGATATTCCTAATTTTCTTGAAGAGATGTCTAGTTTTCCCCATGCTATTATTTTCTGCTATTTCTTTGCACTGATCATTTAAGAAAAGTTCCTTATCTCTCTTTGCTGTTCTCTGGAATTCTGCATTCAGTTGGGTACATCTTTCCATTCCTCCTTTCCCTTTTTATTTCCTCCTTTTCTCAGCTATTTGTGAAGCCTCATAAGAGAGCCATTTTGCTTTGTTTGCTCTTCTTTTTCTTTGGGGTATTTATTGTTGTAAATCTCTGTTCATAGTTCTTCAGGTATTCTATTGACCAAATTGAATCCTTTAAATCTATTCATAGTTCCACTTCATATTCATAAGGAGCAAAGTATGTAATCTGAGAGTTTTTCTTACTTTCTTCAATTAAAGTCTGAATTTTGCAATAAGAAGGTCAAGATCTGAGCCAGTCAGCTCCAGGTCGTGTTTGAACTGACTGTATAGAGCTTCTTCATCTTTGGCTTCAAAAGTATATAAATAACCTGATTTTAACACTGACCATGTGCCTTTTGGGTTATTACAAAAGGGTATTTGCTATGATCAATGAGTTATCTTGATAAAACTCTATTAGTCTCTTCTCTGCTTGGTTTTGTGTTTCAAGATCAAACTTGCCTGTTATTTCAATTATCTTTTGATTTCCTACTTTAGTATTCCAATCCCCTATGATGAATATGACAACTTTTTTATGTTATATCTAGAAGATGTTGTATGTCTTCAAAGAACTGATCAATTTTGGCCTCTTTGGCATCAGTGTTTGGAGTATAGATTTGTATTTTTGTGCTGTTAAACAGTTTTCCTTGGATTTGAACAGATATCTTTCTGTCATTTTTGAGATTACATCCTAGGATTGCTTTTTTTCACTCTTTTATTGACTATGAGTGTTACTCTATTTTTTTCTAAAGGATTCTTGGCCATGGTCATATATGTAATGATCACATGATTTAAATTCATCCATTCCCATCCATTTAAGCTCACTGACATCTAAGATGTTGATATTTAGTCCTCCCATCCCCTATTTTACCTCATCCAGATTAGATTGGTTCATAGATCATAGGTTCCTATGCAATATTGATCTCTATAGCATCTGCCTTTCCTTTTGTCACCAGACATGTCTGCAGCAGAGCTACTTTTCAGCTTTGGCCTGACCACTTCATTCTTTACAGAGCTACTTGTATTTGTACTGTGCTTTCCCCCAATAATGTGTTGGATACCTGCTGACCTGAGTGGCTGATTGTCAAGTGTCATTTTTTTTTATCATTTTAATAGTGTAGATGGGCTTTTCTCGTCAAGGATACTGTAGTAGTTTGGCATTTCCTTCTCCAATCAGAACTCTCCCTATAACCTCTCTGTCTTAGGTGACTTTGCATGAAATCACTCCTAGTTTTGTTGATCCATGCAAGCCCCCATCACAACAAGATAATGATTCAGAAGGCTGAAATTGAGATATTTTAGCTTAATACCAAGAAAGAGAATCACAAATCTCACCTAAGAATGAGTACTCAATGCAATAGCTTGGCTGTAGGAAAAACAGAGTCATAGCCTCTTTGCATAAATGCCCCAATTCTGGGTAACCTGAGGCATTAGAGGCCCTAATTCAAGATGTTAGATTTGACCTCAGGTATGATTAAGGTTTGTTTGAATGAAACCTAAAAGTGCATAGTGGTTTTAACTGGGTATTTTTTTTCAAAGAAAATAGCTAAAGTTGGGGGTATCATTGTGTATTAATAATTAATATCATTGTGTATACCCATGTTAGAAAATCCAGTGAGGGGGGAATTGGGAATGAAAAATATTGAGATTTGGCCAAAGGATAGAAAAAGAAATTATTTTGTCATTGAAGCACAGTCTAAATGAGAAATATCAAATTTAAATAGAAACAGATCTCTGTGAGCCACATATTAACTTAGAAGACTACAAATCCACATTATCTATGTTGAATTCTATTTTAATATATTATTTTTCCCAATTGCAATTTAATCTTATTTGATGACTCTGAGGAGATGTTGTGGCTACTTGAAGCTCATGGGATGAGTTTCAAACCTCTGTTCTAGATGACCAGAAAGAGAAAAAAAAATGAACATTTGAAAAAAAATAGTTGCAAGCTTGACACAGAAGTATGATACAGTAGTGATGGGGGAATTGCATTATCCAAACCTCTAAGAGGTGGAGCCAAGATGGTAAAGTAGGGGCCTCAAATCTAATTTTAGAGTGTCAGAGGCAAGAAAAAGTCCGGATGAGATTTTTTTCCAGCACAAAATAGCTTAGGTCAATAGGAGAAGACTATGAAACTTGAGTGGGTACCAACCAGAACAGACATAGTGACAGTACCAGCAGCATGCCTTGGAGGTGACTGCAACAGCAGGAGCTCACAGTTTAGAGCATGGTTGGATTACAGTTTCAGAGCAGAGAAGATTGTTTGTGGTTGTTAAGAAAGGAACAGGGTCCATGGTCTGAATTCTAAGGCAGAGAGGAGTACTAGCACTTATGGATGCAAGGGACAAGGACCCCATGAAAACAAGAGACCAGACAAAGAGAGAGCAGTGATCACACTTATTCCAGGATAACATCACCTTGGAAGGACTGAAAACTTTCAAGTCCCCAGAACTAGCTCTAAAAATAGCAACACAAAAGAGCTTGAAACTTGGGACAGTGTCTCCCCAACCCCAGGTGAACATAAAATCCAAAGTCAAGAAAAAGGCTAAAAATATGCAAACAACAACAAAAATTAGAAATTTTCTATAAAATCTAGTGTTCTAGCATAGAAAACCAAGGCATAAACTCAGAAAAAGAGAACAACATTTAAAAATAGCTATAAGTAAATCCTCAAAGAAAAATGCCAATTAGTTAAAGATCAACATGAATTCTGGGGAGAGTTAAAGAAAGAAATAACAGTAAGGGAAGAATTGGGAAAAGAAATGAGGGTAACACAAGAAAATTATGAAAAGATGAACAATAGCTTTCTAAAAGAGGCAAAAATTATTGAAAAAAAATAATACCTTAAAAAACAGAAGTGACCAAATGGAAAATTGGTACTCAAATTTGTTGAAGAAAAGAACTTAAAAATTAGAAATGGGCAAAGGAGCTAATGACTTCATGAAACATCACAAAACAATAAAACAAAGTCCAAAGAATAAAGAAATAAAAGAAAATATATAATATCTAATCAGAGAAACAACTGACCTGACAAATAGATTGAAGAAAAATGATTTAAGAATTGCTGGTCTAACAACATATGTGTGACAACTAACTTTGATAGACTGGGCTCCTCTCTGCAATGCAAGGTTATAAGACAACTCCAGAAGACTCATGATGGAGAGAGAAGTCCACATCCAGAGAAAGAACTACAGAGTTTAAATGCAGATTGAAGCAAATTAATGTCTCTTTTTCATTTTCTTGTTCTGTTTTGTTTCCTCTTTCCCATTGTTCATTCCATCTGTCATAATCCTTTTTTACAACTTGACTAATGTTTAATGTAAAGGTATTTGTAGAGCCTATATTTGATTGTATGCAACCATTGTGGGGGGAAGAGAAGAAGGGGAGGAAATTTGAAACTCAAGGGATTGTGGAACTGAATGTTGTAATCTGAAAGTTAATTAATTAATTAATTTTAAAAAAAGAATTATTGGTCTACCTAATTTTTTTAAAAGAACCTAGACATCATATTTCAAGGAATTTTGAAGGAAAATGGCACCCAATAAATTAGATCCAGTGGACAGAATAGAAACTGAAAAAGTCCATTGATCACTTTCTGAAAGAGATCCCAAAACGAAAATTCCCAGAAATATTATAGCCAAATTGTAGATCTCCCAAGTTAAAGAGAAAATTTTGCAAGCAACCAGAAAGAAACTATTCGAATATTGTTGAAAAACAATCAGGTTCACAAAAAATTTTAGCAGCTTCTACTATAAAGGAGCAGAGGTTTGGAACATGATATTCCTTAAGGCAAATGAATTAGAATTACAACCAAGAATAACCCACCCAGCAAAACTGAGTATAATCCTTTAGGGGGAGGAAGGGAGGGAAATTGACATATAATGGAATACTAGACTTTCAAAAATTTCTGATAAGACCAGAGCTGAATAGAAAATGGGAATTCAAATACAAGATGCAATAGTAGTGTAATAATGTAAGTATGAAAGAGACAACATAATGGACTCAGTGAGGTTAAACTCTTCTCATTCCTACCTGGGAAAATGATTCCTGTAATCCTTAAGAACAATATCATTACTTAGACAGTTAAAAGGAGTCTACATAAAGAGAGGGCACAGGTATGAGTTGATTATGTCGGAATGATCTCAAAAAAAAAATGAAGGGGTGAGAAAAAAGGATGCAGTGGGATAAGGGGGAAGGGAGAGGAAGAATAGGAAAAATTATCTCACATAGAAGTTAACAAGGGAAAGCTTTTACAATGGAGGGGGAGATAGAAGGAGGTGGAAGGCAACACTCAAACCTCATTCATTGCTTCAAAGAGGGAAAAGCGTATATACACACTCAAATGGTATAAAAATTAGTCCTACCAAACAGGAAAGTAGGAAAAGAGCATGATATAAAGGAAGGAAGGTGATAAAAGGGAGGGTAAATTAAGGGATGCAGTGGTGAAGCCCAAAACAGATATTTGAGGAGAGACAGGATCAAAATGGAGAGATAAGAGTAAACAGAAGAAAATAGGATGAAGGGATTACAGAATTATAGGATTACACAATTAATAATCTTAGCTACAAACATGAATGGGAGGAACTCATCTATAAAATGGATGTAGATAGCAGAATGCATTAGAAATTAGGACACAACAGTATGTTATTTAGAAGACAAATTTGAAATAGATGTGTAGGGTTAAAATAAGGGGCTAGAGTAGAATCTAATGTGCTTCAGCTGAAGTAAAAAAAAAAAAAGGCAGGTATAGAAGCCATGATTTCAGACAAAGTAAAAGTTAAAATAGACCTAATTGGATAATCAAAGAAATTACATTTTGCTAAAAAGTACCATAAAAATTGAAGTAATGTAAAAAGTCCATAGCAAATTTCTCTGATAAAGGCCTCGTTTTTCAAATGTATAGGAAACAAATTTATAAAAAATAAGAGTCATTTCACAGTTGATAAATGGTCAAATGACATGAACAGGAAATTATTAGGAGAAAAAAAGAAATAAAAGCTATCTAGTCATGTGAAAAATGCTTTAAATCAGTATTAACTAAAGAAATAAAAATTAAAACAGCTCTGAGGTATCATTTCATACCTATCAGATTAACCAATATGACATAAAAGGAAAATGACAAATGCTGGAGAACGTGTGGAAAAATAGTGACACTGATGAACTGTTGGTAGAAATGTGAACTGGTCCAACCATTCTGGAGAACAATTTACAACTATTCCCAAAGGATGATCAAACTTGCGTCTATATATCAAAGAGATAAAAGGGGAAAAAAAGCCAAGGACCTCTATGTACAAAAATATATGTAGCAGCTTTTTTGTGTGTGTTTGCAAAGAATCAGAAATTATGAGGATGTTCATCAATTAGAGAATGACTGAACAAGTTAGAGTTATATCATTGTGATGGAATACTATTGTGCCATAAAAAATAATGAGGAAAAAAAGAAAAAAAAGAACTAATGGGCAGGATGGTTTCAGAAAAATCTTGGAAAATCTATATGACTGATGCATAGTGAAGTCAACAGAACCAGATCATTGCACACAGCAATACTGATACTGTAATAATGATCAAGTGCAAAAGACTTAGCTACCCTGATTAATAATACAGTGATCCAAGAAAATTCAGAAGCATTAATAATGAAAAGTGATATCCATCTCCAGAGAGAGAAGTAATGAACCCTGCATGCAAATTAAAGTGTAATTCTCTCACTTTCAAAATGTTATTGCTTTTTGTGACATGGCTAATATAGAAATATGTTTTGCATTATTTCACATGTAATAATAAATACCTTATTGCTTGCCTTCTCAGTGGATGGACAAGTTGGAAGAAGAGAATTCGAAACTCAAAGTTTAGAAGAGTTTAAAATAAATAATAAATAGAAACATATAAACATCTGATGAGTTTTTGTCTTGGCCAAGAGCAGAGCAGTTAATGTTTTCTTTCTTCAAAATACAGGTGAACCAAAAGAGGGAAACTATTCTACATCTGATTCTCGCTAAAAGCGAGGAATTGATTGTTTGATGAAAATAATGAAAACAATGTGGGAAAATGGTCGCTTCCTCTTGAATTGTATCTTAGAGAAGGTGAGGAAATCTGGATATAATCTAACATGAACCTCAGAATTTGTGGGGGAAAAAAAAGATTTTGAAAGGTTCTGAGAAAAGCTAGAAAGGATCATGTATACTTAAATGATTCAGAAAAAACAATCTATCCAGCTGTTATGGGAGATGTTCAAGAATGAATTTCTGAAGTCAAAAAGAGAAACAATTGCAAAGAGTAGGAAAAATGGGATTTGTTTGAAAAGACCAATTTGAACAACAGCTTAAGAGATTGTTAAAAGCTACATTATAAAAATAGAGGGTCAAAAGGGGGATATAACCTTTCCTTGAGGTGGGTGTGATAATTATAACTAACAATAGAGAAAAGGGAGATCTACCAATTTTATTTTTTCTGTGTTCTGAGTCTTATACTGGGAATGAAGGACCAACAATAAATCAGAGGAAGTTGATACCCAAAATAAATAAGTTAATGAATGGTAAGTACATGCATGGCTGTCCCTATACTATCATCATTGCTCTTCTCATTTTCTGAGTCTCTAGAAACTAACCTTCTCTTCTCAAAAACATCTCCTTATTGATCATGCCCCTTCATTTTGTCCCTTTACTAGATTCAGAAAGGGTATTATTTCCACATGGAATACAAAGGAAATAATACCACAAACATTAATTGAGAAAAAGGTCATATATACTATGCTTTTAGAATTAATTTAAAAATAACATTGAAAAATTACAAAATGATATCAATCCAAAGGCAAAGACAGAAATGAATGGGTTGTGATGCAGAGTTTCTCTTAGCCAAAGTGGAGATGGCTTAAAGTCGTATTCTAAAAGTTCTTCACCAAACCAAAAATCTGATTTTTTTTTCAAGTTTTATGGGTTGTTCTTTTGTCACTCCTGAATTTTGGCTGGAATTAGAAACAAGAGTGATGAACTAAGTTGTTTTTCCTCCCCGCCCCCCTCAGGATTCCCAGCTGGGAGAGGAAATAATGTAGTTATTAGTGCCAAAAATCCCATGAAGAAGCTGGCTCTGAAAAGGTTTCCAGAAAAATTCATCAGATGATGAAAAGAGAGAGAGTAAAAGGGAGAGGCAGAAACAGAGTGCTAGAAAGCTTGTCTAAGCAAAAACCCTTGTTCTGGCATTTTCAGGTTCACTTGAATTTTGAGTTCAAGCTGGGTGGGATTTCATGGTATATAAGAAGAAGTAATTTTCTGGATAGAACCAAGAAAAAAATTGAAAGAGAAAGATCCAGCATCTCTTTTTCAAAATATGGAGGAAAAAACATCTTTTTTGTTTCCTGAAAAACATGCCTGTTATTTCTATTTTATCTAAGTCACAAGATTGGGGAATTTGTCTATATTTTTGTGCTCCTGTTTCTATAATGGGTCTCTCACCTATCAATTAATCAAGTCATGAAATCATTTTATGTATAAAAGGGTAAGATTTAGTTTTCTCTTTTCCTAGCCCCTCATAAAAAAGCATCTGTTCTTCTTGGCTCATCTGCACCTGCTTGTCACGTGCTATTTTAGCAAATGCTGAACAGTGAGTAAGACTTTCTGGGAACAAAAGAGAGCCATATAACAAAGAAATAGTTTTGGGAAACTACCTTATAATAAACCCTCTATTTTATATTTGTGCTAGATACGCTCTGGGGTGAGTGTAATATCTGTATACATACACACATATTTATGGTAAATTGTGTGTGTGTATGTTTTAATTGCTCTTTGTGTGATATTCATTTTTGTTTCCTTAGACACTATTGTATTTCATGTTGTACAGTCCTACAGCAATACCAGTAGAGAGTTTGACTGCATCTCTACATGCTCATAAATATTCTCAATACTAGAGAGAGTGTAGTGAATAGAGATAATCTCAGAACTGGGAAAAAAGATAGTTTCATGTCATTCCTCTAACAGATATTGTCTGTGTAAACCTGAGAAAGTCACTTAACTGGTGCTGACCTACACTGATAGAGTAAGTTTCCTCACATAGTAGTTCACTATGCCAATGAAATCCCAAGTCCATTCCTTATTTTCCCGTTCTCAATACTCAAATACATCCATAATCTCATTGATTTGAATGTACTTGGTGAAAGGAGGGACTTCCAAACTACATGAGCAACAAGATGGCAGACTAAACATGTTAGCTGATTGCCATTACCTATCCAACCTATTCAGAACAGAAATTATGCACCAGGGATTAAAGCAACATCACTTATTTAGATGAACTATGATCCTCAGAAACCAAAAGAAAGATTTAAAAAACTCAGAAAATGTACTCTCTGACTTTGAGTTCACTCATCATCCATCCCCAAACTCCTACACTACCTATAGCAATCTACATTAACAGAACAAAGGGAACAATGTAGTCTTACATGAAAACCACCTCCTATATCCCAAGAGAAGTTAATCAGGTTTTCCAGTGCTGTGAAGTCCACAGTTCCAGGCTTCAGAAGTTTTCTCAGGCCTCAACAGCAAGCTTAGCTATAGTCCTTCAGGAGCCTCTAAGGCTTGCAACCTGGAAGCACTAATGCTGCAATATTCTGAACTGATGCACAGGAATATGGACTCTGGACCAATGGCGCCAGGAGAGGGAACTAAGGAACATAGTGAATGGAACTGGTCACCAGGAGAAGTTACTATATATGTGGGTTTGAGGGCTGTGCAGTACTCCACCTAATGGAAAGGTCACAAGACCCAGCTATTGCCAGTTCTGAAAGTCAGTTCAGGCAGAGATCTAAACTGGTTAACTGTGAATTGGCTGGTATGGGAGGAGGCTGAATTGCATTGACATCTAACCCCCAGAGGGCAATAAGGAAAGTAAGGAGAGGGAAAAGAGACTAAAAATCCCAAAGATTTAAGGAAGATAAAACCTCAAAGACCTTAAACAGAAATAACAGTACCAACAGAAGGAAATATAACCTCCAAATATAGTAAAAGACCTCAGGGATCTATTAATAAATATTTCAAAATAAAAGAAAATGACCTAACACTTAATGAAATAAAGAACTGTGTGGAATTTGAGAACATGGAACTATAACTTGCTCTTCCTTAGTAGTTTAAAACAGAAATGAAAATAATAAAAGTAGAATTTATGTCTGAAATAGCAAAAATAAGGAACAGGCTAGAAAAATTTGAATCTGCAATTGTAAGTTTCACTAACAAAACAAAACAAAAAAGAAATGATAGGTTGGAAATTCAAATACACAGATGTAAAGGATAACAGAAGAAAAGGAGTAAAAAAAATATCATTGAAGAAAATATGTTGACTATGCAAGAAAAATATACAGATCTCAAAGACAGGAGTGAATAGAGACCATGCAAGGATCATAGTCCTCTCTTAAAAAAAAATAAAAATAAAAAAGGACAGGACAAAAACATATATTCACACCATAATGAAGGAAATAATGAAAATGAATTGCCTAGAATTTTTAAACAGGAAATGAAATTCCAATAGAAAAAAAAATTAACAAATCACCTGCAGATTTCAATGTATCCTCCAACCATGCATATCAAAATCTTTCAGGGTCTGCCCATGGTGTGTAATTCTTATCTACATTTTCCCCAAAATTTATCACAGGTCATCCCAACATGCTGAGAATCTTCCTTAAACAAGGGAATGTTTATAACAGTGAACACAGAATGAAGCATATGAGCTATCTACCTGTCACCTCTTACCTTTGTCATGTGACCACTTTTTATTTCTTTTCCAGTTCTATTTTTCCCTGATGAAGTCTTTTATTCTTCAGGGTTCCTCCTTGATTAAATGTTGACGCATAATCTCACATAAAAAATGCCTCTCTAAATTGCTTTTATTTATGTTCATTTCTTCAGAAACTGTTGTGTTCCAAGTATCACGGTCATGGAACATTAGTATCAACAAAAAGATGGGCCTTTGCTTCCAAGACAAACTCAATGTTATTAAAGGAGCTCTGCAATTTCCTGCAGGGAATCCAGCCTAATTACCTTCTCCTATTTAATTGTTTTATACATTTGTGCTGTCTCTTCCAGGTGTACACACTGATGGAAAAGATACCCATCTAACCAACTGTCAAAGTATAGACAATAGGCATTTCTGAGACACTTGTTTTTTTCTGTCCAAATAGTCATGCCCAAGTCTTTGAGAAGTTATTTGTCTCTTCCAGAAGGATCTGTATTAATAAGGTTCTTAATGCACCTAGCCCAATGTCAATCAGACATACAAACTTATAGAA
>CM053580.1:50109753-50130292 GCA_028627135.1 Pseudochirops cupreus
TATTCTCAAAAACTATGTGGCAAGGTCTCATATAATGTTAGGATTTAACTGATTTACAGAATTTATTGTTGCCATATACTTATTCAAGTGCATCAAAAAAGGGAGGAATTCTGAAGGTGAATTTGAAAATTTGATCAAATACTGAAAATATTTGAACACAAGATTATTATCACTTCACTGAAGGATATTGGCTTTCCTGTGGCATTGTGCCTTCCCCATGGAAGTGACACACATTGTCTGTGATCTTACCACATAACTCTTGGTTATATTTCTTGCTATCATCAACTTTCATTATGACATTAGTTATTGGCATCTTGTCACCCCAGATAAGTCTATTGGAGGTAATGCTGGAATGTTTAACAGGTGTCATATTAAATTCACATCTTTTACCTGTCGTCTTAGTCTTTCTTAATTTATATAAAATACCTTCTATTGTTTTGAAAAGCAAGATAACCAAATTCAGCTAAATTCTACACGAAGGATTTTGGTTTTTAATGCAGTTTGAGTGAAAATGTTATGTGAAAATGTAATCATGGGACATTTTTACACTGTAAGCTCTTGATACTTCAATTGAGAATATCACAGTAGGTAAGAGTTGATAGTGGGGGTGTTAGCTGAAAAAGAAACAATTTCCTCACAGCTGCAGCCATTGAATACAACAGCCAGATTAGGCAATAACACTAGCACAAACTGATGCAATTAGAACAGTAAAACAAACTTCATTCATGCAAGGGCTCTGAGGTCATTGAACAATTCTAGTTGAGACCACAAATCTCTAGTTCTTCCAGAAAATGACTCTTATAACAGCCTGGTGGCACCTCATGTTATGTGTGGGTTTTTCAAATCCAGTCCAGAGAGAGGAATGGCATCTATTGATAGCACATGTGCAGTTTCTCTATAGGGCTTAGATTTTCTCTGAAGTTCATAGTTTCCATTAAAATTGCTGATTAGTATGTACCTTGCCAAACCTTACTGTTGCTGCCCCAGAGATAGCTGGGAAATAGGTCATAGTTGATATGAGTTTGATGTGTGATCATTCAAATTATAAGCCATTTGATCCTGTTAGAAAATTCAGAGTGCATTGTAGGGAAGGTCTCCACATCTCCAAGTGGATATTTTGTCCAAAACTGAGCTCATTACCTTCTCTCCAAAACCTTCTGGTCTTCCTAACTTACCTAGTATTATAGAAGGCATCTTTTGTAAAAAGGGTGAGAAATTTGTGACTTGAGGCTACATGTGGCCTTATAAGTCCTTGGGGTGACCTTTTGATTGAGTCCATGTTTTAGAGAACAATGGGATTTGTTCTGTGAAGTTTGAATTCAGTCAAAAGGCTGAACTTGAGGACCTAGAGGGCCACATGTGGCCCTAAGATCACAGGTTCCTCACTCCTGCTCTATAATCTTTTCAGTGACCAAGGTATGCATATTCAAAAGACTACAGATATACCCCTAATATATAATACGGGACAATGAGAATCACATCTTCCAAAATCAAAAAGAGGAACTCACAGCAGGGGTTAATGGCTTGTTTATGAATATGTCGTGGGATTAACATAACACCCTCCAACATTATTGTCATTATTACTAGGAAAGAAACAATGAAATGATTTTTTTATTAAAGGCCTACTATGTGCCAGGCATTGCACTAAGCTCTTTACAAATGTTATTTCTCTTAATACTGTAATGTGATCATCTCAGTAGAACATAGTGTGAATGAACATTTGTACTATGCTCCAAAGTTCACCTGTGCAATTATGTGAAACACTGTCAGATAAAATATGTCTGGATGATCCCTTTTCCTCTTTAATCAGTTTAGTGATGGCTTATTAAGTTCAAAGTGTTTTCATAGTTGGGCATGCATCATTTAGCTCCTGAACATTTACCAGGAAAACATTTCAAACCTTGTTTGCAAGAAAAAAAAGCTGGACAAATGCCCACAAAAGCAAGATGAAAGTTCAATAGAAGCCCCAGTAGCAATCACTGGAGTCTGTGGTATATGGTAAAACAAGCTGTTACTTCTTCCTGGTTTCTGTAACTAGGAGCTGAGGGTATGTGAGAAGAGGGCCAACATTGTGCTGTGGAAAGTTTGGATAAAAATTAGACACAATAATTATAGCTTACCAAGATGGAAAGGGACTTTGAAAGGTCGCATTATACATTGCTTTACTTCCTTCTTTCTCAATGTATATCTCAGAATTTATAACGGCTTTGCTCTACTTTTGCTCATGTGTTGGCATATATTATATCAATATTATATTTCATCTATAAGAATACAATTTCCAAAGCCTAAATCATAGGGAAGAAAAAAATAATAAGGTTTAATAAAAATGTTTTATAAAGTTGTTTTGTGTGTTTGGTCACATGGTGCAGCAAAGTTGGGGGAGGGTACAGCAATATAGGACAATGATCCAGTTTTCATTTCGGTTCAGGTTCTATTTTTTTTAAGACTGTGTTAAACTATATGCTGCAGTGAGTCCTAGAGTGTGTTTAACCTGGAATTGTAATATAGAGTGTCATGGCAAGACTTAATTGCCCCTCACCTTTTTAATTTTTCCTAGATGCAACAAAACACTATAAAGTCATTAATAGACTTTCCAGGGTAACAAAGAGAAACACTGAATAAAGTGAACCACACTACTGGGACCTACTTCTAAGAAACAAAACAAAACAAAACAAATACCTCTCCTAGGATCACTCTGAGGCTATTTACTATTTTATAACTGTATCACCCCTTTTGGAGTGGCTTAAACATGTAGAGGACTACTCACTTATAGTCTTTTCTATAGTCAGAACATTAAAAAAAATCAATTTATCAATTAACAAATGTGCCTTCTACGTACCAGGCACTATGCCAGGTGTTAAGAATACAAGGCCTAAGAATAAAATAATCCCTACCCATGTGGAGCTTATAGTCTAATGGGCTCTAATTAATAACTAACCAAAGTCACAGCATAAACAATTTGGGAGATTACCTAGTCAAACAGTTCCACATCCCCAATACCTCCCTACATTTTACAGATGATTAAGCTCTTCTCAGTAGTTGATTATACTACCATCTTTTTAAATCTGATATGAGCTCTACAAAATAGAAGAAGAAGGAACCATGTGTACTTGATGGGATAATATGCTGCTTTTAGGTTAAAAAACAAGGTAATTATTGCGACAAGTGGTAGCTCATTATATGTCTAGAGAAAAACGGGGGAGGGGAGGAGAAAGGAGAAGGCTGTTACTCTAGAAAAGATCATGCACTAAACCATGACTCCCATCTCATATAGTGAAGAAATATGCACTATATGGGAAGGATTCAGTTCTGTCCAATCTATTAGGGAAGAAGGATTACACTTCATGGTGAGAGGGTAGTACAAGTGGGACAAGTAGAGGACTGTTAGTCATATACCCTTTACACAGTGGGAGGAGAAATCTTTCCACCACTACCACCTGTTTAAAAATACTCTTCCAAAGGTGCCAGTAGCCACCGCCAAGCTTCTCTCCTGGGCCTCATCTCCTCAACCCCTGTGCTAGAAGCTCTGTGTCTGACCTGGGTGAATTTTCTCAGCACTACCTAGTTTAGTGACCTGTCCTATATGCTGGATACCCAGGGACAACAATAATGTCAATGTGCAATGACTTCTGATGCTTCTCTTCTTTAAGCACAAAGGTACCTTGCCTTCAACTTTCAATTAAATTGCAAGATTCCAAGTTACTCCCTTGCTTCTCTCTCTCTCTTTTTTTTTTAAAGAGAGTCACAAGGAAATCTTAGCATCAGTTGGATTCATAGGTATTTGTAATGCCAAGCAAAGGCAATTTCCAAGGTTCACAATACCAGCATAGTAACTCTCCATTTATTCAGTGACAAATTAAGGAAAAACATTCACAGAAAAGAGAAAATCAAAATACAGCATTCACCATGTGTAATTCAATAATTTAGTCAGTCCTCAATTCAATCACAAAGTATTAAGGTCCAAGTACTACTCCACCCCTGGGCAGTACATTCATTTAGTCAATCACAAAGTCTTCTCTCTATTCAACTGGAGATTAGTTTCCAAACATAAACAAAGTATGTTCATTTGGTAGTAAGTTCTCAATTTAATCACAAAGTATCTCAATTCAATCACAAAGTACAAAGTTGAGGTAGCCCACCTCTGGATAGTACATTCATTTAGTCAATCAGAAAGTCTCTCTTCTCAAATGGAGATTATTCTCCAATCACAAACAAAGTACATTCATTTGGTCAGTCACAAAGCACAAAAATCAAAGTACTCCACCCCTGGATCACAACTGAATTACAATTATCATCAGTTACCCCCAAGTACTTTCTCAAAGGGGCAATGGAGAGCACAACAGCCATCTACCTCTAAGTCACAACAAGGTTATCATCACAGCTTTCAATATCCAAGGAGAAGTCTTTTCTTCATCTTGACCAGAAGCAAGTTCTCAGCAATCTCTGTTTCTGGGGAGATAAAGCTTAACAAATCCACAATATAAATCATTGCCAGTGTCCTCATCAATTCACTCTCTGCCTGCAGAATAGTCTCAGGACCCCTGAAAACATCAGCAAGACCTTCTTCCAGGATTTCTGTAAACATACAACAAGAAAATCCTCCTTTAGGACTTCTGAAGCAACAGAAAGGTTCCAGGACCTCTGAAACAACAGCACTGTTCTTTAACAGCAGATGAATCTGGCAAAACAACATCAAAACAGACAAAATGCCGGCTTCACAGTCATGCTTACCCAGTTCTTGACACCTGTGGGTGGCAGCTTTCAAAAGTCCTGGGCCGCTCCAACAGGCTCTGAGCACTCTGGGTGGCCTTGGCTGGCAGTTCTTTCTCTCAGTAACTCTGACCCCCAGCAATTCTCATCTCTCTCTGTCTCCATGATGCTGCTCCCCAAAATGTCTTCCAGCCTCTCTCTACTTGGGCCTCTCTCTAAATCCACTGCACCAGCTCCTTCTGGTTCAGCCCTTTCCCTTCACCTCAACAAATCCACCCCACAAGTGGGATTCAAAAATTCTGGGTTTCAACACTCAACCCGAAAACCAAGCTAATACAGGTGGATCTTTAAGTTCCATTACTATTACAGAATTCACTACAAGTTTGATGATCCTCCATCTGAACACACTGGCTTGGGTAAATGTCCCAGTCTAATATCACTGAGGCTACTCAGTATTTTAAAAGGTAAAGAGCCTTCATTTACAAGAGCTAAATAATGGCTTTAGTGTCCTATAATTGATTTTCAATGAGTCATACTGAAACAAGAAATACAGTATTCCATTACTGCCATGAGCTTCAACAATCTATCTAAATAAATGTATTTTCTTTGTAGACCTTAATCAATAGAAATTAATTTGCAGAGTACTTACATGGAAAGAAAAAAAAAGTACCAAAGACTGCATAAGTTTAAGTAGTGCATTTGTTGCACAGAAATATACTTTTGGAGAGAAGGCAGGAAGGGGGATGAAACATATATGCAGAACTTAAGTACTTTGGAGCTATAAAAGATTTTAAGTAGATTCTCTAATTTCTTTACATTATGTTGTTTTGAGATCTAGGCCATTAAAAACTACCACTAACAAGAACAGTACTTAAAACAAAAGTATTCTGGGTCTACTTGATGGTTATAATATAAGTAACAGATAAATGTTTTAAGACTGAAATCATGCAAATGACTAGAAGAGAATTAGGAAAAACATAAAATAGTGACCCTAATAATCTGAACAGGAATCAACTTCTCCCCCCGTCAGTCATTTTTAGAGTCATTTCTGCCATATAGCTATGCAGCTATATCCAGTAATGATAGAATAGAATAGAATAAATATAATCTAACCTAACATAACAACATAACATAACATAACATATAACATAAGATGACACAACACGACACAACACGACATGACACGACACAACATGACATGACATGACATAATATAATGTAATATAATATAATATAAAACATAACATAACATAATATAATCTTAAAATGGCCATAATATATTCCTTATTGCTGTATTTCATATGATAGCTCTATATTACAGACATAATATACTAATAGCTCTATATTATAGATATACTACTTATTAAATAAGTAATAAAGAAATAATGTGATATAAATTGTATTTATTAAATTAAAAATATTTTATTCAATAAGTAGGAATTATGTTCCTTATTTAGGTGGCACAGTGCATTCAGTATCAGCCCTCAGATTATGAAGACTAATTTTCATGAGTTCAAGTACTGTTTCAGACACTTAGCAGCTGTGTGAACCTGAGCAAGTCACTTAACCCTATTTGCCTTAGTTTCCTCATCTGTAAAATGATCTAGAGAAGGAAATGGAAAACCTTGCCAATATTTTTGCCAATAAAACCACAAATGACATCATGAAGCATTGGCCACAACTGCAATGACTCAAACACAACAAAATGTTTTTTATTGAATAAAATCACGTTATATATATACTAATTTTAAGTATTCAGAAAATTTTTCTTTAATAACTGTACAGCTATTTCATGGACTAGCTCTATGTTATAGCTTAATAAATAGCTATACTATATTCCCTATTGAATAAAATCATCTTAACCAAAATTTAAGAATCAAAGTGCTCAGCTTATGAATGATGATTAGCAATTCCTTGTGGGTAAGGGACAGATGGTTTATGATTTATATGAACTCAAGAGAATGGGAGATAAGGACAATCTGGAATTAATAGATTCTATGACCATGCAGATAAACATTTCTATGCAAAAGTTTATACTTGATTTTTGGGTGATTGTGTCTGTTTTCCTTTTCACTGTTTCATCATTGAAGTTGTTGCTTCAACGTAATTTTTACCTTATTATATATTTTCTCCGTGTGGACTGTTCCAAGCCAGTAATAGAACTCTCCATGGGTTACTTAAAAGCTTACTATAGTTCCACTGCCTGTATCTTCTCTTTCCAGGTTTATCTTATCTTATTCCCCCTGAAAACCCTATAATCCAGTAAAACTAGGCTAACCACTCTTTCCTAAATGTATTCCCATGCTTTCAGATCTCTTGGTGCTTATCCATACTGTGACCTCTGTCTGGAAGATATTTTCCTCACTCCATCACTCCTACTACAAAATCCAGTGATCTGAGTCCTACCCATACATCAAGGCCTCCTTCAAATATTATCTTTCTTGAAACCTTGACTGATGCTTCTGCTTCAAAGTAATCTTTCCTTTATCACCTCTCAATTGGACTACTGCATCATTTTCTTAATGAGGAACTCCACATCATATCTTTCCTGTCTCCAGTCTATGCTTCACAGAGCTGACAATTAATTGATTTTCATAAAGATCAGGTCTGATCATGTCATTTCCACACTAGTGGCTTCCTATGACTTTTAGAGGGATGTAAAGGGTGTTCAAGGAGGACCAATATGTCTGGTGTGAGGACTTGTTGAGCCCTTTTCTGGGCTACTCATCCACCTTTGGTTTCTACATGACATTCAACTCTCCTTTGCGGCTATAGCATACACAGTGATCATACCTTAGCAAATTTCTTTGCAGATGGGATAAACCAGGCTGAGGGTAACCAATTGTCCTTGAACTTATTGGTGAGTTAGTGAAGTTTCTACCCCAAATATATAAAGACTTCTGCTGGTGGAATGGGCAGATGAGAAAAAAAAATTGTTCTAACAGCCACGAAGGCAACTGAAGCAGGAACTGTGATGTGCTTAAAGCTTGATCAGACATCAAAGATAATCAGGGTTATCCACTGAATCACAGGCCATCGACAGTAGTATTGATATTTTTCTTAGCCCTGGATTTTGATGACTCTGGAAAAGAGTGAGGCTGATGACTTTGTTCAGCTCTGCCTCATTTAAATCCAATTTAGCCATGAGTCAAGATATCATGATGTCATTGGTCTTCTTTGAAAACAAAAGCCAACATTGACCTCTAGATATTAATACATGCTTGTTGATTTGACTTTAAAATACAAATTCCTGATTTAAACTTCCAGGAGCCAAGATGGCAGAGTAAACAGTAAATCACTTTCACCCTCCCTTGACCTTAAAAAGTCCAGAGAATATTGCCCCACATCACATGAAGAGGCACAAAACATATTATATTAGAGGGAAAGAAGAGAGGGAGGTGAGCATTATTTGAACTTTACTCTCATAGGATTTGGTTCAAGGAAGGAATAACATACTCAGTTAAGTATAGAAATCTATCACGTCCTACAGGAGGTAGGAGGGGAAAGGGGAAAGAAAATAGGATGAGGTGGCTAGAAGGGAGGGAAGAAATAGTGAAGGACAATAGAAATAAAAAGGAGGGAGGCTGAGAGAAGAAAGGGAAGATCTCAGGAGGCAGTGGTCAAAAGCAAAACTCTTTTGAGGAAGGGAAGGGAGAAAAGAGAAATAAAAGCATAAATGGGGATAGGGGGAATATGATAGAAAGACACAGAGAGTAATCATAGCTGTGAATGTGAATGAGATGAACTCTCCCATGAAACAGAAGTGGAGAGTAGAATGGATTAAAAACCATAATCCATACCATATGTTGTTTACATGTAACACATTTCAAACAAGGGGAAAGGAAAATGCTGGAGTACAATATGTTATGCTTCAGCTAAAGTTAAAAAAAAAAGGAGGGGTAGCAATACTAATCTCAAACAAAGCAAAAGCAAAAATAGATCTAATCAAAAGAGATAAGGAAGGAAACTATGTCCTGCTAAAAGGCATCATAGACATTGAAGTAATATCATTACTAAATTTATATACACCAAGTGAAATGGCATCCAAATTTTTAGAGCAGAAGTTAAGAGAGTTACAGGAAGAAATAGACAGCAAAACTATTCTAGTGGGGGACCTCAACCTCCCCCTCTCTGAACTTGATAAATCCAACCTCAAAATAAAGAAGAAAGAAGTTAAGGAGTTGAATAGAATTTTAGAAAAGGCAGATATGGTAGAACTCTGGAGAAAATTAAATGGAGATAGAAAGGAATATAACTTTTTCTCAGTGGTACATGGCATATTCACAAAATCTGAACATGTATTAGGGCATAAAAACCTCACAATCCAGTGCAGAAAGGCAGAAATATTAAATGCATCATTTTCAGTTCATGGTGCAATACAATTATATGTAATCGGACTAAAAATTAATTGGAAAATAAATTATCTAATTTTAAAAAATGAGTGTGTCAAACAACAAATCAGAAAAAATGATAACTTCATTCATGAGAATGACAATAATGAGATAACATACCAAAACTTATAGGATGCAGTAAAAGTGGCTATTAGGGGAAGTTTTATATCTCTGAATGCTTAGATGAATAAAATAGAGAAAGAAGAGATCAATGATTGGGGCATGCAACTGAAAAAGCTAGAAAAGAACAAATTAAAAATCCCCAATTAAATACCAAATTAGAAATATTGAAAAGCAAAGGAGAAAGTAAAAAAAATTGGAATTAAGAAAACTATTGAACTAATAAATAAAACTAAGCTCTGATTTTATGGAAAAAAAACAATAAAATTGATAAATCTTTGGTTAATTTGATTAAAAAAAAGAAGAAAACCAAATTACCAGTATCAAAAATGAAAAAAGGTAAATTCTCCACCAATGAAGAGGAAATTATAACAATAATTAGGAATTATTTTGCCCAATTTTATGCCCATAAATTTGAAAATCTGGCTGAAATGGATGAATATCTACAAAAATATAAATTGCTCAGATTAACAGAAGAGGAAGTAAATTACTTAAATAACCCTGTCTCAGAAAAAGAGATTGAAAAAGACATCAATGAACTCCCTAGGAAAATGTCTCCAGGGCCATATGGATTTACAAGTGAATTCCATCAAGCATATAAAGAACAATTGATTCCAATACAATATACTATATTTGGGAAAATTGACAAAGGAGTCCTATCAGGGATTCTTTTTATGATATAAATATTGTACTGATACCTGCATCCGGAAGAACCAAAACAGAGAAAGGAAATTATAGACCAATGTCCATAATGTATATGGATAGATAAATTTTAAATAAAATATTTGCAAAATGATTACAGCAACTCATCATGAGAATAATATACTTTGATCTGGTAGGATTTATACCAGGAATGCAGGACTGGTTTAATATTAGGAATACTCTCAGTATAATTAATCATATCAACAACAAACTAACAGCAACCTTTGGATTATCTCAATAGATTCAGAAAAAGCTTTTGACGAAATGCAACACCCATTCCTATTAAAAACACTAGAGGCATAGGAAAAAATGGAGCCTTCCTTAACAGTATAAGTAGCATCTAATTAAAACCATCAGTAACAATTATATATAATGGGGATAAGCTTGCTGAGGATCCAATAAGATGAGGGGTGAAAAAAGGATGTCCATTATCACCATGGTTATTCAATATGGTACTAGAAACATTAGCTTTAATAATAAGAGAAGAAAAAGAAATTGAAGGAATTAGAATAGGCTAAGAAGAAACTAAGTTATCACTGTTTGCAGATGATATGATGACATACTTAGAGAATCCTAGAGAAATAAGGGGAAAAAAAACTACTTGAAATAATAAACAACTTCAGCAAAGTTGCAGAATATAAAGGAAACCCATATAAATCCTCAGTATTTCTATATATTACTAACAAAGCCCAACAGCAAGAGATAGAAACAGAAATTCCATTTAAAGTTACTGTAGACATTATAAAATATTTGGGAATCTACCTTCCAAAAGAAGCCCAGAGACTATAAGAACACAATTTCAAAACACTTTTCACATAAATAAAGTGAGATCTAATTAATTGGAAAAACATCAGTTCCTCTTGGGTAGGTTGAGCTCACATAATAAAAATGACAATTCTACCTAAATTAACTAACTTATTCAGTGCCATACAAACTACCAAAAATTATTTTATAAAGCTAGAAAAACTAATATCAAAATTCATCTGAAAGAACAAAAGGTCCAGAATAACAGGGGAATTAATGAAAAAAAAAAGTGCAAGGAAAGGTGGCCTAGCCATGCCAGATCTGATAGTATAGTATAAAGTAGCAGTCATCAAAACCTCTTGGTACTGGCTAAGAAATAAAGGGGTAGATCAAGGGAATAGCTTAGGAATAGGTTAGTCAACGATCATAGCAATCTATTGTTTGGTAAACCCAAAGACCCTAGCTTCTGGGATAAGAACTCACTCTTTGACAAAATCTGCTGGGGAAACTGGAAAACAGTATGGCAGAAACTGAGCATAGATCAACATCTGATACCATATACCAAAATAAAGTCCAAATAAGGAAATGATTTAGATATAAAGGCTGATACTATAAACAAATTATGGGAACAAGGAATAGTTTGTCTGTAAGCTTTATGGAGAATAGAGAAATTTATGACCAAACAAGAGATAAAAAAACATTATAAAATACAAAATGGATAATTTTGATTAAATTGAGAAATTTTTGTGCTAACAAAGTCAATGCAACCAATATTAGGAGGGAAACAGAAAATTGGGAAATAATTTTTACAACTAGTTTCTCTGATAAATGCCTCATTTCTAAAATATATAGAGAACAGAGTCAAATTTGCAAGAATACAAGTCATTCCTCAATTGAAAAATTGTCAAAGGATGTGAATAGGCAGTTTTCAGAGGAAGAAATCAAAGCTATCTATAGTTATATGAAAAAATGCCCTAAATCATTATTGATTAGAGAGATGCAAATCAAAACAATTTTGAGGTATCATATCACACTTATCAGATTGGCTAACATGACAAAACAGGAAAATGATAAATGTTGGAGAAGATATGGTAAAGTTGGAACACTAAATCGTTCTTACTGGAGCTGTGAGTTGATCCAGCCAATTCTGGAAAGCAATTTGGAACTATGTCCAAAGGTGCTATAAAAACATACATACCCTTTGACACAGCAATATAACTTCTAGGTTTGTATCCCAAAGAGATCATAAAAATTGCAAAAGGTCCCACACATACAAAATTATTCATAGCAGATCTCTTTGTAGTGGCCAAGTACTGGAAAGTGAGGGGATGCTTATCAATTGGGGAATGACTGAACAAATTTTGCTATATGAATGTAATGAAATAGTATTGTGCTATAAGAAATGCTGTACATTTAGACTTTAGAAAAACCTGTAAAGATTTATATGAACTGATGCTGAGTGAAGTGAGCAGAACCAGGAAAACATTGTACAAGTAAAAACCACAGTATGTGATGACTGATTTTGCTTGACTTAGCCCTTCTCAGCAATGCAAGGAGCTAAAACATTTCCAAAGGACTCATAAGGAAAATTCCCATCTACATCCAGAGAAAGAACTGCAAAGTCTCTTCTTTCCTTCCCTTCCCTTCCCTTCCTTTCCCTTCCCTTCCCTTCCCTTCCCTTCCCTTCCCTTCCCTTCCTTTCCCTTCCCTTCCCTTCCCTTCCCTTCCCTTCCCTTCCCTTCCCTTCCCTTCCCTGCCCTGCCCTGCCCTGCACTTCCCTGCCCTTCCCTTCCCTTCCCTGCCCTGCCCTGCCCCTCTTTTCCCTTCCTTTCCTTTCTCTTCTTTTCTTTCTTCTTCATGGTTTCTCCCATTCATTATAATTCTTTTACACAACACGACTAATGTGAAAATATGTTTAATAAGAATGTATATGTAAAACCTCTCTTTTTGGGAGGGGAGAAGAAGAAGAAATAAATTAAAACTTTTGGAAATAAATGTTGAAAACTAAAAATAAATAAATTAAATTTAAAAATAAAATACAAACTCCTGTTTGGCATTAAAAATTCATAGACCTGCTCCAGCCTACATTTTTGATGTGTATTTCAGATTACTCTCCTTTACACACTCTATAGTCCCATTAAATTGTCTTAATTATTATTATATTAATGTGCAATATTACATTTCCATCTCTGTCTCTCATGCCTAGAAGGCCATTCCTCTTCATTTGTGCCTCTTAGAATCACAAGTTTCCTTCAAAATTCAGCTCCTGTCAACTTCCACAGAAAGCCTTTTCTGAGATCCCTTGTTGCTAGAACTTTCCCTAGGCCAAATCCTATTGGATCCTTTGTCTATTTTGTTTATAGCTATATATGCACATGTTGTCCCCCCTGATAGTATATAAGACCTCTGAGGGCAAGGTCTTCTGTCTTTCTATCCCCATTGTTTGTTTCAGTCACTGTCAACACATACTTCTTAACTGACTTATTGATAAAAGTCTGGGTATATTTTTAATGAAATAAAGTGCTAAATTTAGTGATCTGGAAGAGCATATTGAAATTTATATTAAGGGCAATCAACATGTTATCAAGTCCAGGGTATCAATACCCAGATAATGCACATTTATATCTTACTTTTGCAATATTTACCAACATATGACTAAAAATGTATAAGCTCCCAAGCCAAACTTCATCTGTAAAAGGAACTATTGTGAAACAGAGTAACATAAATGAAAATCATTCTATCACCACTTAACTCTAATACCAATTGAAGGCACTTTTATTCTGGTAGGGTGCTATTACTGTTGGTTAAGCACATATTCAACTGACTTTCCCAAATGTGAACCTATGAGTAGAGTACAAATCTAGTAAAATAAAGAAATAGAATTATTCTACTCTGCACCTTAACTTTAGAAATAGAGCGAGTATAATCACTGAGCAATTCAATTCCTGACACATAATGATTATTCAGATTAGGCTTTATAACAAAAAGGAACAAAGATGGGAAAACCCCAACTCTTCATATTTTCTAGTTTTACAAAACTATAGACTTCAGAGAGATTGGTAGTACTGCTGTCTTATTTTTATTAATATCTCATGATACAATTAAATAATACATTTATATTAATCTGAATCATAGATTCTAAAGCTTTTGTAAAAGATCTCAATCGCCTTCCAGTATAGTCCATTGTTTTCTAGGAGATAAAATATTGTTCATTCCAATCTTATAGATGAGGAAACAAAGGCCCAGGGAACAAAATGCTAATTTCTCTACCATACTTGGTTGCTGATTATGTTACAGTGTCACTGTTCTTGAAATTGAGAATTAGGTAGAAGAAGCAATGGGTATGAGTTCCGCCCAATGTTGTTTGTTTTTTAGGGGAGGCATGTTTAAAATTGGTTCAACTTTGAGGAGAAGAACCCAATGCCACAGGTTCATAAAATTTAGGAAACTGAGATCTTAGGAAGTAATATAATTTCTTCAGAATTGCATGGGAAGAAGGGGAAGAGAGAAGGTAACAAGCATTTATTAAAGACATACTATTTTTCAGTTACTATGCTAAATGCTTTACAAATATTATTTCATTTATCCTCACAAAAATATTATGACAAGGAGTCAGAATCCAAAACCCAGGCTTTTGGTAGAGTTTTAAGAAAGTCACTTTAGTTCTCTGAGACGGGGTTGTTGTTTAGTCATTCAGTTTTGTCTGACTCTTTGTGATTCCATGAACCATAGCATGCCAGGCTCTGCTATCCTCCATTATCTCATGAAGTGTTCACCCCAAAAAGAGAGGTTTTACTTATACAAAGGAAAGGGAAGGGATAGGGGAAGGGATAGGGCAAGGGCAGGGCAGGGGAGGGCAGGGCAGGGAAGGGAAGGGAAGGGAAGGGAAGGGAAGGGAAAGGAAGGGAAGGGAATGGAAGGCAAAGGAAAGGAAGGGAAGGGAAGGGAAGGGAAGGGAAGATACTCTCAAAAAAAGATACTCTTAAAAGTGTTCTCCAACACCACAACTCAAAAGTGTTCTTCTGTGTTCATCTTTCCTTGTATTCCAATTCTTACAGCCATACATTGCTACTAAATCAAAACAAAATAAAACAAAACAAAAGAAAGCATAGCTTTGACTATATGGACCTTTGTCAGCAAGGTCATGTATGCTGTCCAGATTTGCCATGGCTTCCCTTCCAAGGAGCAAGTATTTTCTAATTTCATGGCTGCAGTCACCATCTGCAGTGATATTTGAGTCCAAGAATTTAAATCTAACACTGCTTCTCTTTCTTCTCCCTCTCTTTGCCAGAAAGTGACGTGACCAGTTGCTGAGAGCTTGTTTTATTTTATTTTAATATTGAGTTTCAAACCAGTTTTTACAATCTCCTCTTTCAAGCCTCATCAGGAAGTTTTTTTTTTAATTTTTTTTTCTTTTTCTGCCATTGATGATGTTGTCTGCATATCTGATGTTGTTGATATTAATCCTAGAAAACTTAATTCTGGCTTTTGATTCATCCAGCCTGGCATTCCACATAATTTACTATGCATATAAGTTAAATAAGTAAGGTGAAAATATACAGCCTTGTTCTCCTTTTCCAGTCTTAAACCTATAATGTTCTATTCTAACTGCTACTTCTTGGCCTGCATACAGGTTCCTCAGGTGACAGATAAGATGGACTGTTACTCCCATCTCTTTGAGGACTTGCCAAACTTTGTTGTGATTCACACAATTGAAGGCTTTAGTATAGTCAGTAAAGCAGAAGTAGATGTTTCACTGAAATTTCTTTGCCTTCTCCAAAAGTTAATGATTTTTGGCAATTTGGTCTTTAGTTCCTCTGCCTCTTAGAAACTGGCCTACTTTTCTGATATGTACTTGGCTCACATATTGCTGAAACCTAGCTTTCAGAATCTTAAACATAATCTTGCTGGCATGTGAAATGAGCATAATTGTAAAGTAATTTGAACATACCTTGATTCCTTGCCATTGCCATTCTTTAGGATTGGGACATAAACTGATATTTTCCACTTCAGTGGCCACTGTTGAGTTTTCCAAGTTTACTGGCATATTGAGTATAGAACATTAATAGCATCATCTTTTAGGATTTTAAATAGCTCTGCTGGATTTCTGTCACATCCACTAGCCTTATTGTTCGCAATGTTTCCTAAGGTCCAGTTGACTTCCTTTTTTAAGATGTCTGGCCTTAGATAAGTAATCATACCATTTTTGTTATCAATGATGTTTAGATCTTTCTTGCATAGTTCTTTTGTGTATTTATGTCACATCTTCTTAATTTCTTCTGCTTCTATTAAGTCCCTACCATTTTTATCTTTTGTCATAACAATTTTTTCATGAAACATTCCCTTGATATCTCTAATTTTCTTGAAAAAATCTTTTTTCTTCCCCATTCTTTTGTTTTTTTTTTCTGTTTCTTTGCATTGCTCATTTAAGAAAACCTTCTTATCTTTCCTTGCTGTTCTCTAGAATTATGCATTCAGTTGGGTATATCTTCCCAATTTTCTTTTCCTTTTCCTTTTTCTTCTTTTCTCAGCTATTTGTAAAGCCTCAACAGAAAGCCATTTTGCTTTCCTGATATTCTTTTTCTTTGAAATGGTTTTCTTGCAGCCTCCCCCACAATATTGCAAATTCTTCAGACACCCTTTTTACAATACTTAATGCTTTAAATCTATTCATCACCTCCACATCATATGTATAAGGGATATTATTTAGGTCATACCTACATGATCTGATAATTTTCCCCATTTCTTAAAGTAAAGTCTGAATTTTGCAACAAGAAACTCATGATCTGAGCCACAATCAGCTCCATGAGTTATTTTAACTGACTGTATAGTGCTTCTCTACCTTTGGGTACAAAACATAAAATCAATCTGATTTCTATAACAAAAATCTGCTGATGTCTATGTGTAGAAATGCCTTCTGTATTGTTGAAAAAGAGTGTTATGGCCAGTGAGTTATCTTGACAAAACTCTCTTAATTTCTGCCTTGCTTCATTGCCTGTTATTCCAATTATAATTTGATTCCCTATTTTAGCATTCTAATCCCTTATGATGAATGTGACATCCTTTTGTTATTATTGTTATTTCCAGGAGGTATTGTAGGACTTTATAGAACTGATTAGCTTCTTCATCTTTGCCATTTCCTTTCTGTTAAAGGAAAAGTTCAAACTATCTCATCACTCATCCTTCTTCCAGAACTAAATACTGTACTATGATCCTCTGAAGTTCACATCATGTCATTGTTAATGCTCTCTGACTATTCGTCACTCTAGTAAGTACATGAAGAAAGAATAAATACAACACATTGTCAAGACAGTTACTTCCCTTTTTGTTTTCAGTTTCAAGTTGAATGGGAGAGTCAGAAGAAATAGATTTTCATCACTATGTCTGAATGGTGCAGACAACTTAATTAAGATACACAGATGACAGTTATTAAAGTTACAATCTCAGAGTAGGCTAAGGAAAGAGGAGAAATATGGAGCTAAGATTTAAAAAGATAGTTTTCCACAAACTTCCAAAGCTACTAGGTTGATTTTTAATGGAAACCTGATCATTTTAGAAATAGAGGAAGTTCTATCAATTTAAGTCAATAGGTGATGTTGGCTTATTATACTTATAAGCTTGGACTAGATGTTTTGAGCATAAGCACGGCTAAGGATTAGGGGTGGACAATATAAATGTAAACTTATTGATAATTGTAAATTAATTGGGTGCAAAGTTGATGTGCTCCTAGACTGTATAAGTGGAACGATATTCATTATAGAAAGATATATGTAGCTGAATAGCCATATTCTTCTATTTCCATTGTAAATAAGCAGTATTGTAGATCTGAAAATATTGAGAATAACATGTAATTTTAACAGCTTTAGTTACTGGACAATATGTCAAAATTCATATGTGGGTGTTTGTGCATTTTATGTTTACTTAGAAAAGATACAGGTCTGAGCAAATTCACATAATCTCCTTCCCCTGACCTGTTCTTGTTGCAAAATATCTTTTGTGTTCTCTCTTCAGTTAGTTGTTATTCAGTCTTGCTTGACTCTACATGACCTCATTTGGGGTTGTCTTGGCAAAAATACTGGAGTGGTTTTCCATTTCCTTTTCTAGCTCATTTTACTGATGAAGAAACTGAGGCAAACAGAGTTAAGTGACTTGCCCAGAATCACACAGCTAGTAAGTTTCTGAGGCCAGATTTGAACTCACAAAAAGGAATTTTCCTGACTCTAGGGTGAGTAGTTTAGGCACCGTCCCACTTAATTTTCCCTACCCAGACATTAATCAAGAAGTTCAAATCAATAGGTTCATTTAGTATTGTGACTACTTTCACTATTACATGCATAATATCTTTGAAGTTTAAGTACATTTCAAATTTAACATAGAATTATATAGTTAGCTGGTATTAGATACAGGACACACACTTTAAAATACTATATGACTAATAAGCTTGTCTACTGTAAATTATTTAAAACTTCTAAACTATTACATTGAATGTCATTCACTGATATTTTCTGTTTTGTTGGATATTAACAAATGTTTTAGGGAAGAGAAAGTAGTGGTAAATCTAATTGCTACAATATTATAAAATTACATATTTAAAACTCATATCATCAGGAAATATAATGCTTAATTAGATACCGTCTTTGAAAAAGCTTGGAATGTCTCTGATTATTTTTTTTTAATATTTTTTTGCTTAGGAGAGCAAAGATATAAGTTTAAATCTGGCATTAGACACTTACTAGCTGTGTGAACTTAATTCACTTAATTTTTTTCAACTTTAGTTTCCTCATTTATAACAGGAATGGTTAGGAAATGGGTATGCTCTGTCTCATTATCTCAGATGTCAAGGCGAAGTCCACATATTTTGCCTAAAGTTTCAAGGAGTACCCTCATGATTTAGAGGTCTATTATATTATGCTATGAGCTTGAGCCCCTACAGACTGTGTTTCTTCCACTGTTAGGTACAAATGACTAATGTCGCATTTTCATTGAACTATTTAATAGCAACTTTTTTCTTTTTACTAAAAGATGTTTACTGCAAAGATATAGCAATAGGAAAAGTATAATGATTTCACCCAAACACCTTGGGGTTACACATCCCCTTTCAACATCTTGGTTTCTGGGGAAAGTAGACCCAGTCACCAAAGCTTTTCATGTAATTAGCTTGACTAAATTCATGTCCAGATGTAGAATGATTGGCAGATGAGTTCTTATCTCAGTTACCACTGGGCAAGATCCAACAGGCTACTATTTGCTTCTTAGATCCTTAAAGCTGAGCTGCCTCTAAAACCCAGATTGCAGGAAGCTTGGAAGCCTGATACTCTGAGGCTTACTCTACTGACCTTTCAAAACCCACAAGATTATAACTGCAAATTCCTTAACCTAAAATGGAAAAAAGAACAAACTAATAGGTCAAGGACTGAAGCCTATTTCTTGAAGCCAAATCACCTGAAATTGGAAGAAGGCCAAGGACTCTTTCCTTAAAACATTATCTCTCACCAGATCCCATCAGTGGAGTCCACCAAGATTGAGCATCCAAATATACTGAGTATGAAAAGAAAAATAATTAAGGCAGACTGAAGGTTGTTTTGAAGGCACCTTCAGGTTCTTCTTGCTAGCAAATCAAAACAAGTCACATAATGTCTCCAAGGCACCTCCATTATGTATAATTTCAGCTTTCCTTTGAGAAAACTCCTCAGACTCTCCACACAGGGAGATGCTATCTGGTAACACTATCTTCATATGATATGATTTTTCAGGCAAAGAGACTTTTCATGGGAACTGGATTTTGATAAAAAGTTTTTAAAGAGCTAATATTGCTCGGTAAGTGACATGGTGACTACCTACTGGATAAAGTAAGTCAAGTTGTAGATGGCGGTGCAGGAGCAGCAAGGTATGGCAGCTCCCACACAGCCACTTCAAATACCCATAAAATATGACTCTAAACAAACTTTAGGGTTCTAAAATGCACACAAATATACTTCCCACTGAAGGCAGCTTCGCTAGAAGGGTCCATCTCAGTGCTAGGAGCTGAAACCAGCCCAGCCTGAAACGATGGCTTGGCCAAAGCAGGAGAGTGGATGAATGGCAGCTGTAGCAGTTTCCAGAACTATCAAGCCATAAGAAAAAAGGACTAAGTGAAAGGTCAGTAGAACTCGGCTAAAATTGGGGGAGAAAAGTGGATCCAGCCAAACTGCTTCCAGGGCAAGGAAGTGGCAGAAGTGGAGGCCCTGCAGCCACCTCCATGTAGCTGCTTCAGAGCTCCCGGCCTACAGACTTCAGAGGGGCCCAGCAATCATTCAGAGGCAGAGTGCTCTTGTATTGAGTGGCCTGTATCTGGATCATGGTCTTGGGTGGTGGTCCTGGGGTGCATTTTCAGTGAGCCAAAGCTGGTGGGGGCTACAAAAAATGGCAGCCCCCTAAAAGCTCCTGCAGCTGGGAAAACTCCAGTGATTTGGGACATAGCTTTTCCCTCTGGAAGCAGAGTTCCACAGAGTTAAAAAGTCATTGACTGGCCATCATGAGCAGGGAAAGGAAGCAAAGTAAGAACAGCAACCAAACTCTAGATTCCTTCTTTGGGGAAAAGAAGGATCAAAGCATGGAACAGGGGGAAGACAATACAGTCAGAACTCCCGCACTAAAGCTTCCAAGAAACATGAAGAATGCCTTAAAGCTAGAGATGAGCTGAAGAAGGATTTTGAAAACCAAATAAGGGAAGTGGGAGAAAAATTGGGAAGAGAAATAAGAATGTTGCAAGAAAATCATGAAAAGAGAGTCAACAGTATGACTGAAGAAATCAACACCCTAAAAAATAGATTAACTCAAATGACAAAAGAGGCCCAAAAAGCCAATGAGGAGAAGAATGCCTTAAAAAGTCA
>CM053580.1:50130792-50156932 GCA_028627135.1 Pseudochirops cupreus
GATTTTCCTGCAAAATTCTTATTTCTCTTCCCAATTTTTCTTCCACTTCCCTTATTTGGTTTTCAACATCCTTCTTCAGCTCATCTCTAGCTTTAAGGCATTCTTCATGTTTATTGGAGGCCCCTGGTGGGTGTGCTCTGGCTGCGCTCTCCTCCTCCCTCCCTCTCCCATGATCTTTCTTTTCCCCAAAGAAGAAATCTAGGGTTTGGTTGCAGTTCTTACTTTGCTTCTTATGCTTATTCTTACTCATGGTTGGTCAGTCTGTGATTTTTTTTTTAAATCTCTGTGGGGCTCTGCTTCCAGAAGGGAAAGCTCTGTCCCAAATCACTGGGGTCCTCCCAGCTGTTGTAGCTCTCAGGAAGGTTCTGGGACCCTTCCCACTTACTTCCGGCTCACTGGATAATGAAGACTCCAAGACCGAGGCCCAAGACAGCGATCCAGATCCAGGCCGTTCAATGCGAGAGCACTGGCCTCAGAACAATTGCTTAGTCCCCCTGCTGTCTGCAGGCCACGGGTGGGAAGCTGCAACGCAGAGGCAGGTGCAAAATCTCTGCCTTTTGCTTTTCCACTCTGGAGGCCTTTTGGCTGGACTGCTTTTCTCTCCTGATTTTGCAAGCTCCACTGACCTAGTTCTCAACACTGCTTGCAGCTGCTGCTAATCCGCTCACTGCGCCTCTTGTCCAGCCGCCCCTGGGGCTCAGCAGTGGCTTCAGGCCAGGCTGGTTTCGATTGGCAGTGCTGATATGGTTCCTCGTAGCCAAGCTGACTTTAGTGGGAAATATCTTTGTGTGCGTTTTGGAGTTCTAGGATTGGTTTAGAGTCCCATTTTATGGGTATTTTGGGGTGGCTATGTGAGAGCTGCGATATGTTGCTGCTGCTACGCAGCCATCTTGGCTCCGCCCTGCCTGAATATATTTCAATGAGGTAGTCTTTGATTCTCTAACTATACTACAGTTTGAAATGTAGGTTTCCTTTGGAAGGTAACCCACTGACTTCAACTTCAGTGATTGATATCAGATTCTTTCTTGAATATAAGTTTTTGGAAGAAGGAAATGGAAAAGAAGATAAAATTCCTGAGTCTTTGAAGGGAGTATGGGAGAGAAAACATATAGAAAAGGGGTTTAAAAAGATAAGGTTTAGTGCATTGTAAAAAAGGTTTTGTTTCTGTCATTTACTTGATATATGACTTTGGGCAAGTCATGAAAAGTATTTAAACCTCCATTTCCTCATCTGTAAAATAAGGGAAATGATGTTACCCAGCTTCCAGGATTAAACTCTAATTTGAATTTATTAAGCACTTTTACTGTGCCATCAATGACTTTTCAGTTGAATTCAATTAAAAAAAACTCATTGGGATTGGGAAGAGGATGAGTAAACAGCAAAGGAGACAGGGAAGGAGAAATTTTAGATAGAGAATTGTTTCCAGGAAAATGAAATTGTAAGGTGCTATATGGAATCCCTTTCCCAATACTACTTCTCTTCCCTCAGTAATTTTATCAAGAAAGAAGCACATTTGATTATCAAAGTGAATGCTTCTGCATTTTGTGCATGTATGGAAATAATCAAGAATAGATTAACAAAAAAAGAGCCTATATTTGTGTGTGGAAGATTCATAGACTTAGAACTGGAAGGAATCTCAAAGATTTTCTAGGTCTCCCCACCTGTCCTCCCCTCCCCCCCCCATTTTTCAGCTAAAGAAACTGAGGGCTGGAGATGAAGTTATTTCCTCAATACTGTCCAGCTGGTCAGTCAGAGGTAGAATTCAAATACAGATCCTCTAATTACAGGATGAGAGCTTTTTTCCATTCTAGAATTTTATCATTCTCCCTCCTCTCATTAGACTGAGAACACTGAGAAAACTTTTCTACACCATGCCAATGTCACCTTCTCCTTCACCTTCCTCTGACAAAGAAGAAAAAAAAACATGAATAGGAATGAATACATTTCACCAACAAAATCAATTCAGATCACAAAGGAGACCTAAAAGAATTATTCATCAAAATCGCCAACTGTTATATATTTGCTACTAGACAATTGTGCCTCAAATTCATTACACATGCCTAACCTTTTAAATATTTAATAAACTGTTGGATTCTAATTTCCAAGACTGACTTTCTCTCTTTGATGCTCCTTATAAGTATCACAGGGTATCTCAAAGAAATAGACCCTAAAACAATAGAACTCCAAGTATATGGTAACAAAGGTTTTTTAACTTAAACTGTAATAGAGGTTCTTGTTATTCTGCCACTACTTAATTTTCTAAGAAATATAGTCCATCTAAATCCCATCTGCATCTACCATGAAACTATATTTCTTGGAGTGTTTTTAATTCACAAATTGCTATTTTAGAAAAAAAAGAATTCAAGCCTCTTAAAACTTTGAATGAAATACCCTTAAAACTTAGATCTGCCATGGAAATTTGCAAAACTTCAAAGAAATCAGCAAATGTCACCTTCCCACATTAAAGTGTACATACATGCAAGATCATTCCTACCCCCCCCACACACACCCCTTTCCATGAAAAGAAGAGCTAATTCAGCAGAAATACTGCCAATATTTCACAGGACTAAAAAAGAAAATGAGAGAATGAGTCACTGCAATGTAGGACCAATCTTTAGTCAAACAAAACTGATGGGATTGTTGCCAAAGAAAGAATCTCACAATTGGGCCACCCTAGTAGATATCTCCAACAAACACAGCTAAACATTCCAGTGCTATATGACTTGATTCATCACTCTTCAATAATTGGCTCATGTGACTCCAATGAAATAGAGACAACGGGGAAATTGACTCTTATCCCGAGACATGTTTTGGATAAGAAATAAACAGTGGGAAAGTTAGGGTCATCTTCATTTATGACATTCTGAATCATTCTGGAGGTCAAGGAGAAGACCCGTATAAACTTATAGAGGGAAGTTCTATACGGGTTATCTGCATGGGTGGTGCTGATGGTGGTATGCTGGGAACCCCCATCAATTCCTGGGAGCACATCAACTTGTTATATTCCCATAATTTATTGCTTAAAATGAGAGCATTAACAGCTCTAGGTTTAGAGACAGAAAAGTATTAAAGGCAGCGTGGTTCACTTTATAGACAGAAATTCTTCCCAGAGCCCAGTATACACTGAAATTCAGGAATAAATTTAAGGAAGAGATGTGCAAAGCGGCTATTCCTCTGGATAAAGTAAATATGCCTTCTCCAGGGGCAGGAGAAAGCAAGACATGACATATATATCTAACTATTCAGCAATTGATTAATTCCACTGTCTAGTTTTTAAATAGTATTTAGTTATTATTCTGAGGTCAGAGTCAGTAAAATCTAAATTAATTTTGCCACAACTATGTAAATGGAAGATTTCTGAACTGCCTTGGGTGCCTGAATACAGATTAACAAGTGCCTTGATTAAACAAATAGTTGTGGAATTGGTGAGAAAGAGTGATCCGCGGGAATCTTCAATACGATTCTGTACCAAGAACCCCACTTTTATTGACATGAGCAAATACAAGAACATTTGCAATTCTTTAGAGTTTCATCTGGATTGTATCTTGCAATTGGGAAGTATATGTGTGGATCTCTCTGTCTTTGTCTCCATCTGTCTGTGTCTGTCTATCTCTGTCTCTGTTTCTCTGCCTCTCTGTGTGTATGTGTGTCTGTGTGTGTGTGTGTGTGTGTGTATTATTCTCACCATTTTAACATGTATAGTAGATGATGAAGGAGAGTTGATTTTTGAGATGAAAGGGGTGGGTAAGATGGTATGCTTTTACTTCCATGGCTCTGTTAGTTGATAAGAGATACGCAGTTCTTAGGAAATGACTGATCTTTTCACTGCAAAGGCATGAATTTCTGATTCTGAAAGTAGAACCGTTGGACAGTAGTAACTTCACAGGCAATAAAGTTCAAACGATCATAGACCTTGAAGGAAACTTGAAGGATATTTTGTCTAAGTAAATTATTTTACAAATTATGGCACTGATATATAATAGGGTATGTGTATTACCCAAGGCTACCTAAGTAACAAGTGTCAGAGGAGGGCTTTGCACCCATGTTCTCTGAGTCTAGAACCAAGTTATATAATATATATGATACAAGGTATACAGTAAGAATTTATTTTGTGGACATACATAAGTGAACAACATTATCGACCAGCAAAATAGAATGCCTGGGTGAACATCACCCTAGTCAGAGGAGCTCTGCAAGGTCTAACTCAATCCACAGACTAGATTAATTAAGATTTTGGTCACCTGCCATCTGACTGAATACCTTGTCCTAGAGCATATTATATATGTCCTAGGACAGTACTGGAGATCATCAAAATAGTTGACCCTTGAACTAATCCTAGGTCAAGCCTTATACCAGCTTGACTCTATGTAAGTACAGTTACCACCTATGTGATTTTGAGTAAGTCACTTCAACTCTTTGTACCTCAGTTTCTACATCTGTAAAAGAGGTGCTTGGACCAGTTTCTGATGTCCCTTCCAGCTCTGAATCTATGATGCTAATTCCCCCAGAAGAGCAATAACTCAGAGAAAGCCCTTCATTCTCTGTAAGTGCTCCTTTGCTTTCCCATCCTGACACACACAGAAGTGGCTGCTTCTATCCCTATCCTAGGTGAGTATACCACCCTCTAATAATGAACCACAGTCCATCACTGGTCTGTCCCATCATCATCATCATCATCACCAGCACCAGCATCAGCACCACTACCACCATCATCATCATCATCATCTCTCTCTGTTTCTCTGTCTCTGTCTCTCTCTCTAATTCCCACTTCCTTATATAAGATTTATCTATCCTCCCACCTCCATCAATTTTTTTCTATGTTGACACTTTCAAAGGATCATCAATCTACATTAAATGTGTGTTTGGAAATCAACTAATAGAATCCCTAAATCAGAATATCAGAATTGGATGGGACATTGGAGTCTTAACAAACCCATAGCCAAAGCAGAAAACTTTCTACAATGCAGCTGTCAAACATAAGGTATGCAGGCTTCATGGAGCCCACAATACTCCTGAGGCTGCCTGAACCAGATTAAAATGTAATTGGGAAATGTTTAATAAAATAATTAAAATAAAATTAAACTTTTTTTTCATTTTAAATCAAGTCAATAAATAGCCCACAGGGGTCCTTATGTATAGATTAGTGACTCCTTTTTCTATTTGAATTTAATACTACTGTTCTATATCTTGGACACCAATAGATATATTAAATATTTGACCCAAAAGAATACCGAAAAACTAAGTTTCTGAATTTTGGGGAGAGTCATCATTTTTTTTAATGATGTACTTCTTTTATGTTCCTTTATATATGTAATGTGTTATAGTGGACGTGAAGACAGCTGAAACAAATGTTATGGGGTGTTTAGAGATTGATTGGACATTGGAGTTGCCAAGATTATCCACTGCATCCCAGGCCATTGCCAGTCAAACAAAAACCATTTGGCTAAAATGACTCATGATATGTCATAAACTATCATGATACTTTACCCATTAACTCTTTTGATTTTTTGCTTTTGTGGATGGGGAAAGGCAGGGCAACTGGGGTTAAGTGACTTGCCCAAGGTCATATGGTTAGTACATGTTAAGTATCTGAGGCCAAATTTAAATTCAGGTCCTCCTGAATCTAGGGCTGGTGCTCTATTCACTGTGTCACCTAGCTACCCCATCTCTTTTTGCAAGAAAATATAGAAATGAATCATGAATCTTTGGGAAACAATGATCATTTTGGTTCCATTCATATATGATATAAAAGTTTGTGAATTGGTAATCTACTGATAAAGCAGATTAGCAAATAAATATACTAAGGGAGACACTCTACAATCTAGATGCCATTAGGATACATTAAGTCAAATTATTTTTGTTTTCTTTTAGCTTGGTTTTGTAATGATGACAGAAAGGCATGGTTCACCTAGTTCTATGTTCAGAAAACATTGTAAACATATCTCATAAATTACGCAAGTAGAAATCAAAGGGGTTGGTTTGAGTAGGTTCTTCATACTTAAAAATATGATAATAATTTAAAATGTTATGTTGTTGTTAGATAAAGTGTTCTGGAGTTAAAGGCTACCGTTCACTTTAATTTCAATTTTATAAATACAGACCAGGTTGGTGCTGGGTAGAATGAAGCACCAAAGCCAGTAAATTTAATGCTGGTGAATATGCATAATGAAGACAAGCTCAGATGTCCATGAACAAATGTCAAGGTCTTGATCATTTCACCTAGACTTTTGTTCACATCAATCTTTTTAATCCCTCCTTCTGTCTTATGAGGAAACCAGTTGATTAAGGTTTAATGATTTGCCTGTGGAAACATAGCTAGTTAAGAGAAGAGCCAAAAGCTAAATCCAGTTACTTGCCTTCCAGTGCAGTATTCTTTGCATGATGCATGGCATTATGGAATCAATTCAATGAAATTCAAGAAAGTTTTATCTATCCCCTGCTATGAATGAGAAAAGCACTATGCTACCGCAGGCAATACAGAGACAAAACAAGAGTTACAAGCTTACATTCTCCTGGGGAATATAATAAATGTATAAAGAAATATTTTGTAATAAGAGAAAGAAGAGAGCATTAGTAAGTAGGGGAATTAGGAAAAGTCTTCTTGGAAGAGATTTCCCTATGCCGAACATTGAAAGAGACTGAAGTTACTAAAAGAAGGTGAGGAGCGAATGCATTCCAAGCATGTGAAACAGGCTGAGCAAACTCATGCTAGGCAGGGGATGGAATGCTGAGATCAGGAAATGGCAAGCAAGCTGCTGTGGTTGAAAAAGAGAGCAAAAGGGAAAATAATGTGCAATGATTTTGTAAAGTGGAGATGGAGGAAAGTTGAAAGCTCAAATGATGAATAGGTATTTTATACTAGAAGGAGGAGTGAAGCTTTTTATGAAGGGGAATGGCTGGCTTAGACATCAACTTTATAAATTTATTTGTGGAGGATGGATTAAAAGGGGGCAAGAATTGGGATAGTAAGACACATTAGAATTCCATTTTAATAATCTATGTAAAGGGTGGGTTATTGTTTGAACTAGAGTGGCAGGTGTTTGAATGGTAAGAATAAAATAGAAATTGTACAAAGAATAAAGTAAATGTCATGGAGGGAACAGACTAGATCTGATGGAAGCACAAATTTGCAACTACTTGGAAACTGGGAGTGAGGGAAACTCAAAATCAAGGATGAGTAGTAATGAAGACAAGAATCTGAATGATTAGAAGGATGCTGATTCCCTCAACAGAAACAGGAAAGTTTGAGGGAATGATAGTTTTAATGGGTTAGATGAATTCTGTTTCAGCTATGTTTAATTTGAGACATCTAGGGGAAACCCAGCAGGCCACTGATGATGTAGGATTGGAGCTTCAGAAAGAGGTAAGTCTGGATGTGTGAATATGGAAAAAAAAATCTGGTAATTGAACCCATGATAATGAATATGATCACAGGAAGAGAAGGGTTACAAAGAGAGAAAAAAAAGGGACATGAGGTAGAACCTTGTTGCTACTACCACAGGCTATGAGTAATTCACAAGGAGAATAAAAAAGTGTCAGAGAAATGGGAGAGAACCAGGGGAAAAGAAAGTTAAGGGAAACTGAGAGTATTATTCAGAGTATATAAGTTAGAAGGGAGTCAGGAAGAAGAGTTTAATGGTGTCAAAAGCTGCAGAGAGGTTAAGAACTGATAGGGGATGTGTAGTTCTGCCTGGGAGCATGAGTGACAGAATATTCTGAGAATGCAGAAGGACAGTAACACCAAAACACAGAAGTCATGAGGATAGTTGTGTCTCTGGGTCAGTGTGTCCTGTTTTATTCTGCATTTCGCGACCCAGATGTTCTGTTGATATGCTCTGTTCCAGAGACGTGAACTCCGTCCTTCCTTTTCGTGTTTACCTGACCCTTGTGGCGTCAGAGGTGATTACAGGGGAGGTGGGCTATTTGCCAAGGGGCTCAGTAGGGGGATAAAAGAGGAGAAGCCCCCGGAATAAAAAGTGGATGAATATGGATATGGATGGATGAAGAGAACAATAAAACTGTCTGCATATCCCTAACTCTTCTGGCTCCTGACTCTACTTTGTGGAATGCACAGGTTGAGGCGCCCCCCGAAAACCCAGGGAAAAAAGGGTAAGATTGGCTGCCCTCTGGCGTTAGGCCAGGTCAAAGAACTCTAAGAACTAAGAAGAGATGAATCAGCACAATTACTTTTAAAACACATGTTCAATTCTCTATTGGTCATCACGTTCTCTTTCACTTTTTAGAGGATAATTTATCAAATGCTGGGGGGTGGAGTTTAAGAAGCATCCTTTTTTTTTTCTAAACCTTTCTTCTAGAGCACTATCACAGGCCAACTGATAGAAATACTCATGAAATCTCCACTGACTAAACGGACACTATTTTTCCATGTATGTATTTTATTTCTTTGATTTATATACTCCATCCCTAATCATAAAAAGTAAAGAATCATTTATGGTCTTTTCCCT
The DNA here is from genome assembly GCA_028627135.1 of Pseudochirops cupreus. Taxonomy (NCBI): domain Eukaryota; kingdom Metazoa; phylum Chordata; class Mammalia; order Diprotodontia; family Pseudocheiridae; genus Pseudochirops; species Pseudochirops cupreus. The sequence continues at coordinate 50,139,258 of CM053580.1, forward strand.
TCTGTGATAGAGATAGAGTAGTCTTGACAGTAGGTCAGCTGACTATGTATTACTGAGGATGTCTTAACTAATATTAGCCCCAAGTGATCTTATACAACTTTTTTTTTCAGATGAATATGTAATAAGATCAAAAAATTTTATAAAGAGTTTTTTTTACTAGAGCTCAGATTTCATTGACATGAAGAGCTCCTAGAGAGGAAACTCCCTCTACCAATCAAGGCTAGCCACAAGTCTTATAAAGTTGTGGAGGAAGTTATCTGCCCAGGTTCCCAAAGGTATTATATGTCAGAGGTGGCTCTTGTATTCAGATCTTCTGGACTTGAAGTCCAGATCTTTATTTACTGTAGAAGGTGGTGTCTCAGCATACATAATAGGCAGCCTCCAGATAATTGAAATCAACAAATAATTCGATTTTAAGATCAAAAGAATCTCAAATCTTTGTCATAGTGGCAACTTAAATTATTGAAGTTTTTGCTAATGGATTAGAAAGATATTCTTCCCACCCACTGGGCTCTTCAGAGCTAAGGGAAAATTATCCTCTGCTTTTCTGATTTAGGGATTTCACAGCAGCCCTGACTAATGACTTCCCACCCAGTAGAGGGCAGTGATTCATCCTCATTTGATTGTGTAAGTCTGTAAAAAAAAACCCAAATTAGATGATGAAGGAAAGAACACACACACACACACACACACACACACACACACACACACACACACACACACACACACACACACACACCCAAAAAAACCCACACACCATTCTCAGCTGTTTTCAATTAGAAGTTGACTTCTGTCTAGTTCCTCTCAGGTGCTTTTGATTAGCAAGAAGCATAGATCTTAAGTTAACTTGCTGGAACCCACTCATCCAAGCAAAGCTATCATGATGGACAAAACGTCTGAGCAGTACATCAACTTACTAGTTCTCACATATAATTGTGGAAATACACAGATACTTTCCAGTGTCTTTAATCTGACCTAATATGCTCCCAGATTATCAGAAAGGAATACAAAACAACTCATGGGATGAAGTTTTCGTTTTATAATGTATGTGGGGTCCATGAAGTAGAGTATTTCTTTCCATTAAGCATTTGAATAAAACCACCACACACTGGCCTGCTGTTGTTAAACTCCCTCTTAATCTACAGTTACAAATAATTTTCAGGGCTAAGGATGGTGTATCATGGAAAGGACTCAAATCCCAAACACTATACTGTATCACAACAAAAGAATTATGATTTACTTTAATGGATCCATGATTCTATTGGTGAATATAGGTTATATTCCATCTACCTCTTTTTTTGGCACAATTTCTATCTACCCTCCCCCCATATGTTCTATATTTCAATGGATTTGTGATTTCATTACTTTTTGTACTTCCAATAATAGTGTAGACAAAAATCCATCCATGTCCTTTCTGTGATTCTATCATTAGATTCTATGATTAGAACTGAATAACTTAGAAATTTACTGTCAATAATGAGATAAAACAAAGTCATCACAATAGCAGTCCATGGAGGGATGATTTATAATCACGACATTCTCAAAATGTACCAGTATGTCTAGACATGGGTATATTCAAAATATATATGTGATTAATCTATATGTGCATTTTATACACACCCACACATATGTGTTTGTGTATGAGAGCTTTACTATTACTATATTGCTTTAATATTATTATATTATTTTTTCATGGAAATGAACAAATATTTCTCTATCTAAAGCATAAAAATCAATTATTTATAATTTTCCCAGCTAGCATCTATAATATACCACACTCATAGTTAACTTTCAAATAAACATGTTCTATTGAGAGAGGTCCAATATGTGATGCAAAATCCCAGGAATACTGAAGTAAATATTTTATATTTACATGCACACTACCAGCTAGCTGCTTCAGGAGATCAACTTGGGAGAAGGATTGCTGGTTGGAAAAACCCATATTGTAAACACCTGGATTAAAATATGCAACAGAAATCCTGAAAATAATGCAATGTTGAACTCAATACACTGGCAGAAATCTTTCCCCTCCAGATTCTTGAGAAAGTATTTAATTTCACATGAAATTGGTTATGAGTAAGTGACGGTAAGAGGAGTAAAGTAGATGGTAGAGAGTAAGAAATCATTGTTATGGAGATAGCAGTGTCTTATCATTAAAGATCATACTGCCTGGGGACTGGTACACTCTAAATTCAGAAGCAGATACTTTTAGTACTCTAGTGGTGAGATCCCTTTAGCTGCTGCATTAACTCTTTCATTCACTTTCAAGTCAGACAGGCAGTCCCAAAATACTAACCATAGATCCTATCCACCCACCCTGCCCCACAAGAAATAATATGATACCTGGTAAAAAGGTTGCTCCAATTTAAGTGTTGACCTGGTAAAGTACAAATAGCACAGGAATTGCATTTGGAGATTCTGAATTGAGACCCTGACTTCTTTTTACTTTCTGTATGACCTTAGGCAAAGAATTTAATTCCTCCAAGCTTACTTTCTTTGTATAATGAAATTAGACTAGATCTTAAGGCTGCTTTCAGCTTTAAATCCATGATTTTATGATTAAGTTGTCAAAAAGTTGCTTCTCTCTAACCTAACAGTAGGCATAAAGATTAAGAGAGATTGAGAAGAGGGGACTGGTAGTGGTGGAGGGCTGCATGGAGGAGGGAAAGAAGAGATAGAAGGGAAGAAACGAGGGAGGAAAAAGGAAGCAGAGATTCTGACATTTTGGTAATTAATATTTAAACTGCACGCCAATTGGGAGAAGCCAGTAGAAAGAATGTTAAAACGAAGTAGTGATAGAAGTTTTGTGAAAGAAGTCTGGGGGAATGGAGGACCAGCAGTGAACCCAGAGTCTAGGATATCTTAGTTGGTATTCTGAGAAGTGGCAAAATCACACGTATCCACAGGTGCTTGAGAGAAGTAGGAAGGGAGCCATGAGATCTCAAAGTCTCTCCCCAGTCATTTGACAAAAGAGAGAGAGAAAGCAAGGTCAAAGGCTAATTTAAGAAGCTCTGCCCACTACTTCTGGTCAAACTAGGTCACATCGTCTCCAGGCCTCTGTCTTCTTAATATCTCATATCGATCTAAGGTAAAAATGTGTATCTGCATTGGCAGATCTTCCAAGGAAAGTAGTTACCATGGAGGCTAGGTGGCACAGTGAATAGAACACTGGACCCGGAGTCAGGAGGACATGGGTTCAACTCTGCCCTCAGACACTTAACATTTACTAGCCATATGACCATAGGCAAATCACTTAACCCCAATTGCCCAGCTTTCCCTGTCCAAAAGTGCAAATAAATAAATAAATAAATTTTTAAAAATAAGAAAGTAGTTACTTTTGAAATGGGGGAGAATGACACTATTACCTGAGCAGGCAGTCATCATCTCTAGTCTGGTTGACATGACTCTTTGGACATTATGTAGTTGAATCAATAGAATCTCACTCTGACAAAAGAAAGTTGTTTTTTTTTTCTTAATGTTGTAACCTCTTGGGGACCCTTCTTGGACAGGAGAGCTAAGCAGATGAAGGATAGACTCACCATTCATACAGAATAATGACTTGGGAAGAGGCACTTACATATGAAAACTCAAGCCATTCACCATCAAATTTATCCTCTTCTGGAAATCCTCAAGTTTGTCCCTAATTTAACCAGTTTACTAGTTTCTGCCTAATGTTTTAATCCATCAAGGCTCCTTAATTCCCAATGTATCCTGGCAAATTTCAATGACTTCCTTCTATGCCTTGATTAAAGTCACTGATAAAAATGTTGAGCATTTCATGTTCTAGCATAGATCCCTCAGGCACTCTACTAGAGACCTTCTAAGAAACTTATATCAAACCATCAATGATTAATCTTTGGTCCCAGTAATTAAAAGAGTTCAAAATTCTTCAAAATGTATCAACTAGTTCACCTCTCTCCATCTTTTACATAGGAATAAAAAAATTTATTAAGTGCTTTGCTAAAATCTGGGTAAACTCAATCTACAGCATTGTCTTGTCCTAAAGTTCATGTCGATCTATCTACAACGTGATACCATATATGTGCACACAAGCACACAGATGTATGCATATATGTGTATGTATATGTACATGTATGAACATATGTATGTTTACACAGATATATGTGTATATATGCATGGTCATATATACATACATACACACACATTTTGTGAGTCTTAAAGTGGTGTATCAATCATAGCAATATTATTCAACTTCTCCCATTTTCCATGACCTTTCAAAGGTCATTGGCAATGGCTCAGCTATCACATCTGAGGCTGGTTACTTGAACTCATTAAGGTCAAATATTGCCTGGGAGAATTTGGACCTTTTACTATTCTGTGCAGTGTAAGCTTGCTCACACCATTTCTTCTCTATTATTCCTCTACCTGGAAAGTTAGAATAGGGAGAAGAGCTGGGGCAAAACCAAATTACTGCACTAAAGAACAAGGACAGAGATTCCTGATATCCTCCTTCCCATTTGGGCTGGCCAGTTTTCTTCTTTTCTTCTTCAATCTCCAGGGTTTGTCCCATCAGTTTCCCTTTCTATCACTACATCATGATACTTCTGATAACTGGTTTTCATCTTTTCTGTCCAACTGTAAAACAAAACATAGCTTGCCATCACTTCTGTTATTTTACTTTTCCTGAAAAATTCATCCAGCACTTTAGAGGATAATAGTTCCCCCCCCCGCCCCGCAACTGATATTAACAACAAGTAGAGGATTAAAAGGTTTCTCTGCTATATTTCCCTATTGACTTTTATGTACATGGGCTCTGTAGGGTCAAATGACTTCTAGTGGAATTATTGAGAAATAAGAACTGACATTTCTATGGCATGTTAAATTTTAAAAATGTTTCTCATATATTATTTCATTTGGATTTCTCTGTGAGACAGATATTACAGACATTGATGTTTATTTTATAAATGAGGAAACTGAGGATCACAGATGTTGAGAGCTAGAAGGAACTTCAGCAGACATTTAGTCTAAGTCATACATGAAAGAAATCCCCACTGTAACATAATTGACCAATGGACATGTGAACTCCGATCAAAGACCCCCCAAAATGGGAAACTCTCCTCTTCTCAAAGTGACCTTTTCTACTTTGGGATAGCTTTCATTGTCAGTAAGTTGTTTTGTTTGTTTGCTTGTTTGTTTATTTTGTTTCCGCCCTGACTTTCAAACAGAAATCTGTATTTGCTGCTTCTACCTAATGGTCCCTAGTTCTGCTCTCCGGGGCAGAGCAGAATAAGACTAATCTCCATATCACAATTCTCACAACTGTCTCATTAAGGAGGTTCAGGATTTGTGTGAATGGAACACTCGACACTTAAAAAGATCCAACATAGTTTATTTAGAATATAAGTGAATGGGAAGGAAACCAGAGATAACAGAGTAAGGGCTTAGGAATAGTAAAATAAGAACAACAATGATTTATACACACACACACACACACACACACACACACACACACACACACACATGTATATATTTACAATCATCACCGATGTGGGGAAGCACCAACACCTGACCACCTGTCAGGGTCCCGCTCAGGATAGACAGGGCTCTACCTGCCCAATGGCATATGTCTATACATATTTACCACCATCGCCTATATGGGGAAGCACCAACACCTGATCTCACAAGCTGGGGAATCCTGGGTACAGTCATCAGGGTCCTGCTAGGGAGGGTCCCAGGCAGAACTTCTCCTCCATGGGTGAGATTTCAATTTGGGGTCTGAATCTTACAGTTTAAGTAGTGCTGAGAACAAAGAAGGCATACTGCCAGGTGTTTTTTTAGCAAGCATCTTATCTTATGTGAGGCTGGGGAGGAAGGCCAATCCCTCCAAGCCCTCCCTTCCCCAAGAGCAATGTTTCCTTAGATTGGCTAATTCCTGGAGTTGGGCAGTTAACTATATCTCTTCTCAAGGTGCTGGCCAGCATCCCAGGAGAAGAGCAGCCCTCATGTTCTCAGGATTTTCTCTTCCAAAACAACTCAGGGTAATAGAAAGTTCATATTGAGTTGGGACCTTGGTTTGTATAATCTTATTCCTCACAGCGGGGCTTATCTTGCCACTTCAACAATGTGAGAATCACTATGTACACTGGGACAACTGGAAGGAGTGGCAATTCATAATGTTCGTCAGGAAGTACCTTAAATTGGGCAGTGCTCTCACTTTGATGAAATAGTTGGAGAATTTATTAAAAATTTCCCAGAGGCTGAGCTTCTCCATATGTTATATAGAGGTTGTCTTAAGAAGACTGGAAAGTGGGCAAAGAAAACATAAGGGGGTTGGGGTCTTGCTTCCTCAAGAACTAATAGGTATATTTTGTTATGCTTGTATTTTTACTCATTAGTCTTGAAAAAGCTTGTAATAATTTAGTGTCAATAATGTAGATTACCTTAAAGTTCTGTTAACATAAACTTTTGTCATTTTTCTATCTTTTTGCCAATTTGGTGAATGTAACGTAATTTGCAAAACCTTTTTTAAAGTACATTTCTAAGGGTGGCTAGGTGACACTGGCTCTGAAGTCAGGAGGACCTGAGTTCAAATTTGTCCTCAGACACTTAACACAAAACTAGCTGTGTGAACTTGGGCAAGTCGCTTAATCTCAATTGCTCAGCCTTCCCCCCACCAAAAAGCCAAAAAAAAAAGTGCATTTCTGTGATTATTTGGGAATTTAAGCATTTTCCCCCCAGTGGCATGCCTAAGTTTGACATAGTTAGACAAGGAAACAGAAAAGCAAAAGAACTGGATTCAAAGTCTAGCTTTGTCATTTAGTAGCTGTTTGTCATTGGACAAGTTATTTAACCTCCCTGGTTTTAAGTTTTCTCATTTATAAATGAAAATGGTTGAGCTAGATTTTGAACTATCCCAGTTCCCACTAACAATTTGTGGTTCTGTGACATGTGGTTCCTGCTTTGAAAATGTTCTGTTCATGTTCCTTGAGCATTCTCCATCAAAGAACATATATTATTCTTTGTATCAGTTCCATAGGTTCTATAAATAATATAATTTTGTCAGATAAAATTTACCAGAGCAATTTTTCTGAACATATTTCTTTTTATTTCAAAACCATTGCTTTTGTTGTCATAAAAATTTCTCTTTACTTTTATATAATCAAATTCAGCCCTTTATGTCCAATGTTATTTTGTATTTTTTGCATTGATAACATGTTCTCCTCTCCATAACTAAGAAAAATATGTAAATATTATTTTTCTTTCTCTTTATTTTTTCAATATTTTGATCATTGACGCAAGAGGAATTTATTGTAGTATACATGTGAGGTATAGATCTATACTCATTTTTCTTCACACTGCCATGTGATTCTCCCAATAATTTTGTATTGAATAATGATTCTTTGCCTCAAGCAAATTATTTTATAATCTTGACCTTATCAAAGATTAATCTCTTATATATATTAGGTTCTATTTTGCATTATATATTCTATTCCAGTGATGTATTTTTCCATTTTTAAAAATCCAATACTAGATAGATTGCCATTTTACTGCTTTATTTTGAAATATGGCAGGGTAAGTAGCCCTTCATCATTTTTTCCATAATTATCTTTGATAATCTATGCTATCTGTTTTCCCCATCCACTTATAATTTTGCTGAATTCCGTAAAGCATTCCTTTTCTATTTTCTTATTATTACAAAAATGTTATGAATTAATTTTGGAAATATTGGCAATGCTAGCATTTTAGCTCTAAGTTGATGAGTCTCTGGTAAACTTATTAGAAGCCAACTTCAGGCCATATTTTACTTTGCTCATGTTTTCTCATGTAGGGTAATTCTTTTCTATGTCCTTCCACAAAGATGAGACGGATGATAGAGTATTTCCTCTGGGTATTCTGGTATTTCTTGGTCACCATGGTAACACTTGCTCTGTCCATCAAGACTACCTCATTTTTTTTTTTCTGTCACATATCATGGATCATATATTTTGTATCATCTTTTCTTGTGTGAGTCACTGGTAGTCTTATTCTTCACCCTGTTTCCAATTACTATACACTTTTCCATTGTTGTTCAGATCATCTGTACTTCTGTTTCTTCTGAGGTCAATGTATTCTTTAAAGCACATACAGATACTGAGGCCAGAATAATATTTCTGTTTAAAAGATGGGTTTTGACAACAGGGAGCAGCTTGGGATCAGTGAATGTGCTATTCAATTTCCAAATGGAATTCTGTCCATTTTCTTCCTCATTCAATTCTAGGTGGCCCCAGTTTCAGTTCATCCAAGACATATGTCCTTATAGACTAACTTAATGGAATTTCTATTCAAATGCATGCCATAATTTGGGCAATATTCATTCTTCATCCACTTGGTTTCCCCTGTGTTGATTACCCTCTTTTAAATTGTCATGGATCTCACTGAGTGAGATCTATAATTTTAAGGGATTTGACTTAATCGGGACAATACCATTCAGAAATTATAGTGGTCTAGTGAATCCCATCATCTCTAGGGAATGCTTCTTCCATTCATATTTTCCATAATTCTCAATGATGGTGACAAGAGTCTTTGGAGAGAATGTGTCTCACTTTTTTATGCTTTGCTTAATACTGATAAATGATGGTAGAGCAAAGAATACTCTATGGTTGAACCTTTCAAGAAAGGTGTATATATGAAAGGAAGATATCTTCTCTGAGAAAGACTTAAAGGTTGCATTTTGTTCTATAGTCAGATGTTTTTCTGAGATCAGTTACTATTGAATATAGGAGAGAACTTATATTCTCTGTTAGTCAAATATATGTCTCTTAGAGGAAATAAGACTCAAATGTCTGCCCTCCTAATATTTTCATCAAAAATGGCTTTAATTTCATAAGTGAATAGAATGTTCTGATAAAGAAAAAAAAGTATCACTCGGATCCTAATTTGGAGAATTCAGAGTGCATGAAAAAATGTGATTCTTGCAACTAGAGATCTTCTAGATATCTTAAATGTAGTATGCCCAAAACTGAAGTCATTATCTTTTCTCAAAACCCCATACTCTCTTCTTAAATTCTCCATGAATGCCATGGTTGCCACCATCCTCCCAGTCATTCAGATTTGCAATATAAGTGTCATAACTCAACTCTTCCCTCTCTCTCAACTCCTTCCCATGCCCTATTAATTGCCAAGTTTCTTCATTTCTAACTTCTCACATACTCCACCTATCATGTTTAATTCTTATATACATCACCATCTCTCCTCTGACATTAACATCACACTAGTGTGAACCCTTGTCATCTTACATGTAGATCAAAGCTTATTAAACAGTGGGTCATGACCCAATCTTGGGTCACATTACTGAATGTAAGAGTTGTGAAAAATTTGGCAAAAGTAAAAGGTTTCTGAATGTGCAATGACCAACATTAATTCAAAATCAAATGTATAATGAACCTGAAGTGTTTCTGGCAGCACTTGCCCATGTTGCATCACACAACTTCACTGTTTCCTTAGTTCTGAATACACAGCATGCACCCTTTGCACAGAGCATGCTGTCACAGCATGCAATGTCACTGAATGCTGCCAGAAACACCTTGACTCAGATTCAAGACTATGATATGTTATGAACTGCAGTGTTTTTACTCTACAAAGTTTTCTGCTTTTACATAAATATAATAGTTTAATTACAGAAAATAAAGACTTTTAATATTTTTCTACCTTCATTGCTGTTTGATGCAGGTAAGCATCAAATTAGTATATCTTTGGATTGTATTATGTTACAATGGTTGATTTTAAAAATTGCTGTTATTGAGGCAGCTATGTGGCACAGTGAAGAGAGCACTGGCCCTGAAATCAGGAGGGCCTGAGTTCAAATCTGGCTTCAGACACTAAACACTTACTAGCCATGTGACCTTGGGAAAGTCACTTAACCCCAATGCCCTGCTTAAAAAAAATGTTGTTATCTCCTTCTTTTATGGAAACATAAATATGTAATTACAGCAAATAGAGACAAAAGCCCTTTTATAATATTTCTTTACCATCACCACTGTATGTGTATGTAAGTGTGAACATTATTTTTCAAGAAATTAAGCATAAATGTAATTTTATAAACTTAAACTAGTATTTATTTGTTAAATTATTAGCAACATTCATTTATATTTTAGGACCAAAGTGTTCTTTCAGTTATGGATAAATGGCTAAATTTAGACAGAAGAGGTAGAAATACTGTTGATAGTGAGTCAGTCTTCATTACCAGGTAGAAGTACACTGAAATTGACAAGAAAAAGAAAATATGTTGAATCATTTTTGCTATATGGGTTTCCTTCGAATGATGATGATAGTGTGGAAAAACCTCTTTGCTTAATTTATAAAGAAATTTTGGCTGCAGAGAGCATGAAACCAGACAAAGTAAAATGACATCTTAATACAAAGCATGCACAATACTATAATAAACAAAAGGAATATTTGGCATGACTTTTAAATAAAATAAAATAAAATAAAAATAAAGAAAAACAATGTTTAGAGAAACTTGTTAATTTCAACTAACTTGTTAGTTTCAACTAACTTTCAACTAACTTCAACACAAAGTATTTACTTCTTGGGAAACTTCTTATTTAATTGCAAAAACTAAAAAGCCCTACATGACAGGAGAAGATCTCATATTACCTGCTGCTATTAAAAAGTCAGAAATAGTTCATGGGGAGAAAGGATGGTAATGAAATTTCTGAAATTAATAATAACCAATTCAAAAAGCTTGTTACCAGACTTAAAGGCAATCCAAAGTTTGCAATTCAGTTAGATAAACAAAATGGTATTTCTAACATGGCATAGTTGTTACTTCATGTAATTTATGCTTATGAAGGAAGAATACATAAGGAATTATTGTTTTATATCCCTTTGGAAGGCTATGCAGGAGGGGAAGATTATATATATATATATACATATATATATATATATACACATATATATACACACACACATATATATGTATAATATGTATATATATATATGTATATCTTAAAGTTGATAAATTTTTTTAGAAATGAAGGCTGACAATGAAAAAAATGCATTGGAGTCTGTAGATATGGTGCTGCAGCACTGATAGATAAGAATGTTGGATTTGTAGCAAAAGTTAAAGCTGGTGGCAATGAATATATCACTTTTACTCATTGCATGATACATCAAGAGGCACTTGTAGACAAAATATTTTTACAAGAGCTAGATATTGTCCTTCATGATACTATTAAAATCATTAACTTAATGAAAAGGCATGCCCTTAACAGTCATTTGTTTTCAAACCTTTGAAAAAACATGGACTCTGATTGCAAAAGCTGAAGAGGGTGAAATTTAAATGTATAATTGAAACTGAAAGATCATGCTGTTATATTTTTGAATGAACAGAAATCTGATTTTGCTTTGTTTTTTCATGATGACTTATGGCTTTCAAAAATGTTATTTTTTTGGATATTTTAGAAAAACTCAATGATTTAAACATGCCACTTCAAGGGAAAAATGTAACATATTTATGTTAAAAGATAAAATTGTAAGTTTTACTAAAAAAAAGTTAACGTATGGAAGAATAGGGTGGAAAATGGTTCTTCAGCAATGTTTACACCTACAGATGATTTTATAATTGAAAATAACCTTCCAAAGATATAATTGTAAGAGTTATAATTGATCATCTGAAGTGCCTGGAAACACAGTTTCAAAAATACTTCCCTTCAAATTTTGATTCTAAAAAGCTAAGTTGGGTTCATAAACAATACTTAATTGAAATTTTTTAAAAAGTCAGTTATCTACCATTAAAAGTTCAAGAAGAATTTGCCAAGTTACCAAGTGACAGACATATAAAACTTGAGTTTCTTAAAAAATTGTTAAATAAATTTTGTCTTGGGATTAGGACATTTTTGGAAATGGCCCTAAACATACTTCTGCCATTTTGTGCTACTTATTAAGGCAAAGCAGATTTCTCAGCATCGATGATTATAAAAATCAAAATATCGGTCAACTCTGAAAAACATTGAAGATGCTGATCTATCAAATATTCCAGCAAGATTTAATTCTTGATGTAAAAATAACAAGCACATCCATCTCATTAGAATGAAAATTTGGTTTCATCTCTAATAAGTGGTAAAATTAAATTATGCCAAAGAATTGTTTTAAAATAAATTTCTTTATGATTATTTATTATCAGTAAAAGTTTGATTTGTATCCCTATCTTATATACTTATATACCTGGAGTCACAAAAAATTTCTCAGGCAAAAAAGGAGTCAGAAGTAGAAAAGTTTAAGAAGGCCTGATCTAGACTATCAGAACAGCATACTGATTGGTCTTCCTGTATTATCTCTCCCAATAGCAACACAATTGCACTCTAGTGTCAGATTTATCCTATTCTAGGCAAATGAAAAACATTTTTGTAGCAATTAACAATATATTGCTTTTTAATATTTCCTGTGTTGTAGTTTATTCATATGTTACCTTAGAATTAATTTCTCCAACTAAGATGAAGATAGGGATCATCTTTTTTGTTCCTGTAGTAGTTTATTTTTGTCTATTATGTTTGTATCTGTTTTTATTCTGGAACATCCTATAGTGTCATAATATACTCTCAACAAATATTTTCTAGTTAATTTAAAAAGGTTACAAAATTTTAAAAAATCTATTTCAAAGTGATGATCCTTTAATCACCAAGTTTCTAATGCTCTGGCACATATTGTTTGGACTCTATGATACATTAAGCAATAGAATATAGTCAAAGATAAATGAGTTATTTGGAGATGAGATCATGTTGTACACAGCAGGAAAGTTAAAGTTTTGGGGAATTATTAAGAGTGTATAAAAATTTCACCCTTGATAGTAGCTAGGGAGCGTTTAAAAATGCTTTTGATAAAAAATGATTAAGATTGTTGAAACAGACTTTAGGCATGTTTATCTTCACAATCTTAAGTCATTTTCACTTGTGCAATGAGTTACAAATCACCAAATTAGCCAACCCTGTTATTAACTAACCCTATAGGTCAGAAAATTTTGCCTTCCTATATAATTTCCATCCTTATTTTAAAATGAAAATTCTAAACAAACAGATAAACTGGTTTTAAGACCTGCTAAAAAAGCCAAGCATATATAAAGTCCCTAACACTTGATTTCTGGGAAAACATAATAAAGATATTTCAGCATGCCAGTCTATAAATCATGATTATGAGCCCTCCATGGATGAGAAGCCATTTCCTCCTTGGAGACTTAGATATGGCAGTTAATCTTTGTCTTCCCTAGTCCTTTCAAGGTCCCACTTAATAAAAGAACTAAAAATTAAAGGGTACATTGTAAGGATCTGAAACATTTTGAAAATTCAGACATTTAAATAAAAGACTACATTCCTCAGTCTACTCATAAAAAGTGAGTTTGCAGGTCCCTTTCAAAATTGCTGAGGTTGGATAGCTTATTCCTGTATTGAGTAAATTAACCAACAAAGTACTGTCAGAGTCATAGCAAAGATTACTGGGGGCCCCCAAAGGCTCCACATGGGCTTTAGGAAGAGATATTGCGGCTCAAGAACAAAGAATTGAGTTTGGCATGTAGAGATTAAAAGATCTACTAAAAGAGGAGAATATGGAGAATTAAAAAAAAACATTAAAAGAGTTCTGAACTCGATTTTATGTTCAAAATGAGGAAAATATATGGGGGCTATGTGATAAGGCCGGGTTGAGGAATAGTTGACTTATGACTATTTTCTGCTGATGTCCTTGGCACTGATGCCTCTCCTTACTCTGAAGACTTTACCAGTGAGACCTGAGCTATTCATGATTAAGACTGTGCTTAACAATTATGAGCTCATGGTTGGAAAAAATCAAACTGTTCCCAGGAATTTCAATGCTCCTTATCCACCTACTCCCTACCTCTTTTCAACCATTTCCAGGCTTCCTATTATTCAAGGCTTTGATTTTTTTTTAAAGTTACTGTTTGAAATTAATGGGAAGTACTTGATGTAATTTAAATTTTCTTTAAATATTTCTTTTTTCTTCATCTCAGCCAATGCCAAACTTTCTAGCTCTGTCTCTCTAAAATCACAAAAACAAGTTTGAAGAGGGGGACATGATTAATTTGAGACACACTGAGATCTGTGTCTTCACCCCAACACTCAGATGCAGACACACAAGTGAATCAACCTTCGGCATTTGCACTGTGGGTAGCTGCCAAGTATTGCGTGGAAATGAGGTAGTTCTAAAATGAGCAAAGTTACATGCAACATCACATAAAACAGACACAAAGAGAAAAACGACTCAGAGGAGTGAACAAAGAACTTTCAAGATATTTTAAAGAAGCAAATAGGAAGATACAGAAAAAGTGAAACTTAAAATATTATACAAATGAGACGCATCATTATTATTAATTTAGTTAAACTACATTGAAGTGGTATGTGCATAGGCGTGTATTTATTCTTGGCTTTTTGTGAATATCTTTTTGATATTAAAAGATATTATCTAATTCAGCCTTTTCTGAAAAGAGTTATCCATCCCTACAGGTTATTTGAATACTGATGCAACACAGGAATAATTCATTACTAGAATTAAACTTTGCCTCTGGTTTCATGGCAGGTCAGAGTAACCCAGTAGCCATTCAAACATTTGTCTGCTGAACCTTGGGCAATCCACACTTTTCCTGACATCTTAGCAGAAAGCAAGGTGCTGGATTGCACACACCTGGAGAACTCTCCCTTATCCCCCACTCCTACCACTTGAAAGCCAACCCATTCCTAAAGGCTCAATTCAAATATCTTCTCCTCTATAAGATCTTCTTTGATCACCTCATCCTAAAGTGACCTCTCCCCCCATCATAGAATTCAAGCATTTTAGGATAATAGGACCCCAAAATTGGAACTCGAAGGGACTTCAAACATTATGTGGTATAAACCCATATTATATAAATGAGGACCTAAGACCAGAGTGTTTAACACAATTTGCCCAAGATCACAAAGCCAGTAAATAAAACAAAAACAAAACAAAACACACACACACACACACACACACACACACACACTCACAATCTGGGATTTGTACCTAGGTTCTCTAACTCAAAATTCAGCCTCTTTTCTATTACATCATACTCATTTGTCTATACCTCCTACACAATAAATATACTCTCAAAGTATACTTTGGAGTATATTTGTTTTCAAACACAAACGCTTCTCCTCCCAAACACTTTCTTGTAGGCAGGCACTAGTATAATGGAAAAAAAAACATGTCAAGCTTTGAGGAGCTAGTCAGTGGAGCCCAGAGGAACTGGAGAATTTGTCCCTCTCTATGCTGTACCCAGCCATGAGGTTTGGATTATGTTCAGTCCTGGGAGATTGCTTCTGGAGAGAGGAGGTCCCCTTTTCTCAAATTCATTGACTAATTAAATTTCCTGGCTTGTTGGGGGTGGAGTCAAGATGGCACTGTAAAAGCAGAAGAACTCTGTGGCTCCCCCCACAACCAACTCAAATACCTATTACATAGGACTCTAAACAAATTGTAGAGCTCTGGAACCCAGCAAATGACAGAGTAACAAAGCTCCCACTGAAGGCAGCCCAGCAGGCAGATGGAAAGGGTTCATCAAAGTGCACTGGCAGCAGAGCTCAGCTCCATGTGGTTTTAGCACCAGGCCATCCAGGAGAAGGTCTGGCTAGAGCTTTCAGGAGAGTAGATCACAAGTAGCTGTGGAGGTTTCCAGAATTATCAACCCATAAGAGCCAAAGACAAAGTGAATAGGTCAGTGGAACTTGGCTAAATTTGGGGGAGAGGGTCCAGCCAACCACCTACAGAGCTAGAAGTGGTCTGAAGTGGTGGCCCTGCAGCCACCTCTACATGGCTGCTTCACAGCTCATGGCCTGCAGATTGCAGGGAGAGCAATCTTGCCTTAACCTGCCTAGATGGAGATCACAGTCTTGGATGGTGGTCCTGATGTGTGTGACCAATGAGCCAAAGCTGGTGGGGACTGCAGAGATGGCAGCCTCCTAATGCCTCTGGCAGCAGCAAAACCCCCAGCAATTTGGGAGAGAGCTCTCCCCTCTGAAAGTAGAGTTCTACTGAGCCCAAAAGTCAAGTAACTGACTGGCAACATGAGCAGGCAAAGGAAGCAAAACAAGCCCAGGAATCCAACTTTAGATTCCTTTTTTGGGGGACAAAAAGATAAAAGCATGGAAGGGGAGGAAGACAACACAGTCATAACTCCTACACCAAAAGCTTCCAAGAAAAATGTAAACTTATTACAGACCATAGAGGAGCTTAAGAAGGATTTTGAAAACCAAATAAGAGAAGTGGAGGAAAAATTGGGGAGAGAAATGAGAATGATGCAAGAAAATCATGAAAAGAGAGTCAACAACCTGACTGAAGAATATAACACCTTAAAAAATACATTAACTCAAATGGCAAAAGAGGCCCAAAAAGGTAATGAGGAGAAGAACACCTTAAAAAGTCAAATTTGCCAGATGGAAGAAGAATCTCAAAAGCTTTCTGAATAGAATAATTCCTTCAGAATTAGAGTGGAACAAATGGAAGCAAATGACTTTATAAGAAATCAAGATACTATTAAACAGATCCAAAAAAATGAAAAAATAGAAGGCAATGTGAAGTATCTCCTTGAAAAAACCACAGATTTGGAAAATAGATCCAGGAGAGACAATTTAAAGATTATTGGAATACCTGAAAGCCAGGATCCAAAAAAAAACCTAGAAATCATCCTTCGAGAAATTCTCAAGGAAAATTGCCCAGATATTTTAGAACCAGAGGGCAAAATAGAACTTGAAAGAATTCACTGATCACCTCTTGCAAAAAATACCAAAAGAAAACTCCTATGAACATTATAGCCGGGTTCTGGAGTTCCCAGATCAAGGAGCAATTATTGCAAGCTGCCAATAAGAAATAATTTGAATACTGTGGAAACACAATCAGGACAACCCAGGATCTAGCAGCTTCTACATTAAAGGCTCATAACCTTTATGACCTTTATGACCTGGCAATGAATGAAGGGCCTGGAATATGATATTTTGGAGATCAAGGGAGCTAGGATTAAAACCAAGTATCACCTACCCAGCAAAACTCAGTGTGTTTCAGGGGATAATATGGTCATTCAATGAGGTGGAGAACTTTCAAGCATTCTTGAGGAAAAAACCGGAACTGAATAGAAAATTTGACGTTCAAATGCAAGAAGCATGAGAAGGTAAACATGGAAAAGAAGTCATAAGGAACTTATGAAAGTTGAACTATTTACATGCCAACATGGAAAAATGATAATTGTAACTTACAAAACTTTTCTCAATATAAGATTAGGTGAAGGGAAAATAAATGTGTACATATATATCTATATCTATAGATATATATGTATACATACACTTATGTCTATAAAGGAGGGTATATATGCATTTGAATACATATGTGAGTGTGTGTATATATGTGTACAAGTATACATAGACAGATGGCACAGGATTAGTTGAATGGGAAGGGACGATATTTTAAAAAGTGAAATTGAGAGGTAGGAGAGGAATAGAATGAGAGGAGATGGGGAGAGATAGAATGAGTGTAAGCATCACATATAGAAAAGGCAAGGGATAACTGTTACAATGGAGGGGAAAAGCAGGAAGGCAGAAGGAAATGGGTCAATCTTACTCTCATTGAATTTGGCTTAGGGAGGGAACAATATATACTCTAAATTGGGTATCTTGCCCTACAGGAGAGTAAGGGGGAGGGGAATGAAGGAGGGGATGATG
>CM053580.1:50157432-50200871 GCA_028627135.1 Pseudochirops cupreus
TTTTTTTTCCATGGAACTACTTGTTCACTGACTTTGAGCTAGACAGAATCCTAGAGATAACCTAAAGCAGAAATTATTTACTTATTTTATTTCATGGGTACCATTGGGAGTTGGGTGAAACCTATGGAACCTCTTAAAATAATGGTTTTGTCTATATTAATAATTTTTTAAAATGCTAAATTTCAGTAAGAGGTTAGAGAAAATAAATGTCCATTTTTTCTCATCCAAGATCATGGACTTTCTGCAACTAATCCATGTGTTCCATAAGGTTAAAAACTCTTGTCATAGACTTACATTTTACAAATGAAGAATATAAGAAGTTGTGACTTTGATAAGGATACAGGGGCAGTAAGTGACATCATTGTAATTTGAACCCAGGTTTCCCTGGCTCCAAACATGGAACTCTTTCCATTGTATTAAACAGTCTTGATAAGATCTATAAGAGTTTACACTTGGATGACATAGATTTCAAGAACCCAAAGTTACTTTCATAGTACAATGAAGCATCAGGGGAGAACTTAAGTGAAGAATTTTTATTTTACCAATGAAAAGAAACTATGGGACTCTCCATTCATTGCCCCACCATGCCATTATGTTGAACATGAATATTGTTTATGAAAACTGTTAATTTTCTTTGTTATTAAAACTCAATACTGCTATCTCATTATATCAAAGTCCCTATCTGGAACTTCAGGATGACATGCAGGTAGGCTTGAATAATGAAAGACTCTCAGTGGTGCATAAGTCCTTCCAAGCTGGAAAGATTCCAAATAGAGAACGGGTGATGGTCTATGATTTTTCACTGGGATCAGGATACCTAAGTCTAGAGATATTCATCAACAGGTTGGCTTTGGTCATAGCAACCCTTGATAGCCATTTACTGAGTCACAGAGTATTGTGATTTTGATCTGTGATAGGTGAAAGTGTAAACACACCAATGAAAAGACAATGAGAAGTGACCTTAAAATAAAGGTGGGGAAAAGAGTACCCAATAGTATTGGCAAAAAAAAATGCTGTTGAAAAAACACAGAGTATTTGGTGAATTTATATATTATTAAACTTACTCTCAGAGACATTGAAAAGATATGAGGAACTCATAAAAATGAATCGAACAACAAAATTAATTGTCCACACTCCTATGGTACTTACACTCCCCCAGCTGTCTACTTTGCTTTACTAAAACAAATATGGTATGATAGAATGATAGAGTTTTATACTTATTAGAAGACTGGACTTGGCATTCAAATCTATTCAATATTTACTAGTTTTATGACCCTTAGCAGGTTGCTTAACCTCTCTGAAACTCAGTTTCCTGATCTATAAAATGGGGATAATTAGAGCATTTACCACATGAGATTATAGTAGGATCGCATGAAATCATATACATAAGATACTATGCCAACCTTAAAGTACTATGTCAGTGTAAGACCCTAATTTTATTCATGGGAAAGAAATACCTTGACTGAGAATCAGGAGTCCAACAAATCCAATAAGTGTTTACAAAGCTTCTCTTATATTTAAGGCACTGGTCCACTCAGTAGGAATACAAAAGTTAGTAAATGAACATTTATTAAGTGCCTATTATGTACCAGGAACTGTTTAAAGTATTGGGAATACAAAGGCAAAGACTCTTTGGCCTCTTGGTCTAATTGGAAAGGCAACTTGCAACCATCTATGCACAATCAAGATTTTTACAGGATAAATTTGAAATAATCAATGTGGAGTAGAGCGGTTCTCAACCTGCGGGTTATGTTCAATTTGTAACAATGAAAATACATCCTGAATATCAGATATTTACATTACAATTCATAACAGTAGCAAAATTATACTATGAAGTAGCAATGAAAATAATTTTATGCTTGGGGGTCACCAAAACATGAGAAACTGTATTAAAGGGTCGCAGCATTAGGAAAGTTGAGAACCACTGACCTAGAATGAAGGGTTTTAGAAAAGGTTTCCTCTACAATGTAGGATTTCAACCTGGACTTGAAGTAAGCCATAGAAGGAGCGAAGCAGAAATAAAAAGGCACAGCATTCTGGGTCTGGGGACAGTCATTGGATATGCCCAAAGTTTAGAGATAAACTATCTTGTTTGGAAAACGTACTAAAGCGGTCCCTTTCCTCAAACCAGTTTATTTTTATGCATGTGTATTTTGTGTGTGTGTGTGTGTGTGTGTGTGTATGTGTGTGTGTGTGTGTGTGTGTGTGTAGTGTCTGGGAAGAGAGAAGGAGTAAGTACAAGCAAGTAAAGAAACTGGGAAATGCTTCTCTTTGAGGATGATACCCGAACTGGGCTTTGAAGAGAGGCCTGAATGACATTTCCTGTGATGCCTGACAAATCATTTACCTCTCTTGATTTTCTCACCGAAAATGAAAGGTTTGTTCTAAATGATCATTGAAGTCTCTTCCTGCACTACAATTCTAAGCTTAAACAAAGTTCAGGGAACAGGAAATGGAATGCCAGTGATGACCATTGATCAAGGGAAAAAAATTGAATTAGAATTAGAATCACAAAAATCACTGAAGAAACTTGCCCAGAGACATTCAATCATTTGTTTAAGGGTACATAGTTATTCATTAGCAGTACACAAATGGTCACTCAGGTTTGAGTCTCCTGGTGATCTTTTCTCCTTGCCATGCTGTCTTAAAGCTTAACTAGAAGTTTCCCCTAAGCTGGACAAACAAAGGCTGCTGGGAATTTTGCTGGTTTCATATTAAACAGACAACATAGAAAGTTGTATTCAAAAATAAATTGCTATTGTGGTGTTTCAAGCACCACCTCAGGAAATAATTTGCTAAACTGGTCATTGAAGCCACTGACATCAATTGGATACATCTGAGAAGTCAGTATTTGCTGGGGGTTTCTAATATTTTTGTATATTTTTCTACTAGGTCAAATTTATCCCTTGTGGTCAAGAATAAAGTATCGTAAACATATCCTTCAAAGGCATAGCAAAATGCAAATATTTCTGCAAAAAACAAACCACATTCAAAGCACTAATTGCTCAAGACGTTCATCTTACTGTGGTCGATCGGCAAGATTCTAATGAGGAGTAGGGGAAAGGCCTTCTTTGTGGTACATCTCACACACCAGATGGCTAATTAGTCTGTGAATTAACTCTGAATATATGGTTTTGAACTCTATATAACCCAGTTACCAATGACTTCAGCACCATCCGAGGTAGTATTCATTGTGATTCTTCACAACTAGAATACGTATTGTTTCCAGTCAGATGTTAGTTCATTTGTCCTGAATATAACCTTTCTTTTTAAATACATACATATATATATGTACACATATACATATACATATACATAAATATATTATATGTAAAACATTATATATATTTTATATAAATAGAAATCTATATATTTTGTATTTCTGACATTTTTTCTTTTTTAAATTTTGACCTCCAGATTCTCTTCCACACTCCCACACACACTGAGAAGGTAAACAATATGATATAAATTATGCATATGAAATCATGGAAAAATACATTTCCATACTATCCATATTGCAAGAAAAAAAAGAAGAAAGGAATATGAAAAGGAAGGAAGGAAGGAAGGAAGGAAGGAAGGAAGGAAGGAAGGATAGGTGAAAATCATACCTCAATTTGCATTCAGAATTCAACAGTTCTCTTTCTGTGGTGATGGGGAGCATTTTTTCATCATGAATCTTTTGGAATGGTTTTGGAACATTGCACTGATCAGAGCAGCCAAGTCTTTCACAGTTGATCGTCATCACAATACTCTTCTTACTATGCGTAATGATCTCCCAGCTCTTTTCATTTCATTTTGTTTCACATTATACATGTCTTACTATTTTTTTTGTTTTGTTTTTTAGCCACCCCCTCATCATTTCTTATAGTGCAGTAGTACTCCATCACAATTATATGACATTTTCCAATTGATGAGCATCACCTCAACTTCTAATTCTTTGCTACCACAAAAAAGAGTTGTTATAAATATTTCATATATATAGGTCCTTTTCCTTTTTCTTTGCTCTCTTGATGATACAGACATAATAATGGTATTGTTGAATCAAAGGGTATATGCATCTGAGTAACAACAATGATTCATTGTAGAGAGGCAATTTTAGGTTGTATACATAAAGAACACTTCATAACAATTAAAGTTTTTTATGCTACCATAGGAAATGATCAGTTTCTTATCACTAGAAAGCTTCAAATTGAGGCTTTATATGATTTATTCTCATATATGCAGCAAAATAGGTTTATTTCCACATATAGATTAGAAAAAAAGACCTCTGAGGTCTCTTCCAACTCAGAAAATTTATGATTCTGTTATAATGCATATAAACAAAATTGGATTTGAGTTTCAGTATTAAATTTTCTAGGGCAGCTAGGTGGCATGGTGGATAATGTTCTGGGCCTGAAGTCAAGAAGACTCATCTTCATAAGTTCAAATCTGATATCAGGTACTTATTAGCCATGTGATGCTGGAAAGTCACTTAACCCTGTTTGCCTCAGTTTCCTCATTCGTAAAATGAGTTGGAGAAAGAAATAACAAAGCATTCCAGTATCTTTGCCCCAACAACAACAAAAACATGAAAGAATTGTACATAACTGAAATGACTAAATAACAACGAGGTTAAGTTTTCCAATAATACTTCACCCCACCTGGCTTGTCTGATTCCTTTCTTTTTTTTCCTATACATCTAGAGCTGGTGCTTAATAAACTTTCCATTCAATCAAATAACTATTTATTAAGAGTCTAGTATTACAGTACTCAGGATACAAAGGCAAAAAAAAATTAGCAGGACATTTAGTCTACAGGCAGTTTCTTAACCAAGGCACTCCTTATGCCAATGAGATACATCCTAGTTCTAGAACTTTTCTTTGTCAAAGAAATTGTTCCATTAAAAAACACAAAGGAAGGTACTAAAAAGTACTTAAGAGTACTATGAATTGTTCTAGAGTAGCAGCAAATATCTGAGGTCAGGCGCTATTTTATCAATTTCTTATCTTAGTACTTACTTGATTCCTAGTAAATGTGGACAGGAACACTCGTTATCTGACTTTAAGTATACTTCCTACAACCATTTTCTGTTTTCTTATTTAGTGAAAGCTATCGATTTAGATTTGTTCCCTAGATGCCATTTTTTACTTTCAAATAGACAAGTTTATCGCTCATTGTGAATGTTTTATACTGTTGAGTTTATTTTTCCAAATATATTTTATAAAACCTATCCATTTCTCTTCTTCAGACTCAATATGAAGCTGCTAAAAAAGTCTTCTCTGTTGATTCCATCCCATCTTGGTTTGTCATCTCTGAATTCCAAAGATCTCTCCTCCCATTTAGCACTCCAATGTGTGTCAGATGGTATTCACTGTTCTTTTAGTTGTGTTTGTCTTGCCCTTCGAGTTAGACTCTATACCTTTTGAAGTCATTGACTCTATCTTATGTCTTATGTTATGATAATATCCTAATATCCTCTAGCACAGTGGTTCTCAACCTGTGGGTTGCAACCCCTTTGGTGGTCAAACGACTCTTTCACAGGTGTTACAGGGGTTGCCTAAGACGATGGGAAAACACATATTTCTGATGGTGTTAGGAACTGAGACACCACTCCTCTATCCATCTCCAGGTGGGTCCGCCCACATGCAGACACTCCCACATACAGGTATTAAAAGATCGAGGCATTAGGAAGGTTGAGAACAACTGTGAGTCTAGCACACTGAAGAAGTCCAATGAGTACTTAATTTTTTAAACATTGGACTTATGTAACTTCTCACACTTGCTTCCTGGTGCATTACTTTGTCTTCTGAAGTCTCTGCTACTTCCCAAGAGGAAAGTATTAAGGAGAGATTGGTCACTGTGATTCCTAACACACGGTTGGGTTCCCTTAGCCTGGTTCCCTTTCCCATTACCTGCAACTCCACAGCAGAATTCTTGCCTGGGCTTATTTCCATGGAGCAGCCATCACACCACTCCATCTACCTTCTCTAGCCATTTAAAACTCCAAAGAAGTTGCTTTGTCCCCTTCAAGGCAAGTCACTTAACCTCTATTTGCCTCAAATTCCTCATTTATAAATGTGCGTATTAACACCACCTGCTTCCTAAGGTTATAAGAATAAAATAAAACAAAAATATTTTATCAAGTGCTTTACAGACCTTAAAGCACTGGAAACATACTAGCTATTGTAATTGTTGTTGTCGCTATTAAAATTGGTGTCTTTACTTCTTTGCTTTCACTGTCTTCTTAACTCTATGCAGTCTGGGTTATTAATTCATCATGTAATTGCAACTGTTTTTTGCAAAGTTACTAATGACCTCTTAATTGACAAATGTAATGTGTTTTTTTTTTAATTCTCATCTCTCTCGACCTCTCTGATACCTTTGGCACTGTTGATCACCCTCTTCCTCTTTAAAGTATATAGCTATATACATCTTTCTCTAATATTAATAACTATATAGTAATCAGCATGTTAAATTTGTAAAACTATGGAATTTTCTTTTCCAGTGAGCTTCAAAAATTAGAAAGATTCTCACTTGCCTGGAATAATTTATATCTAAAGGAGGGAAGCATGCCAGATGACCTCATAAATCACTACAATGCCTTGATTTATGATTGTATGCTATCACTCATCTTCAAGCACTGGGGTCCTAGTGACTAATAAAGTAGTCAAATGAATATCACTCACCTTGAAAGCACTAACTGTCATATAAATATTATGTGCCATAGGATGATTCTTGTTTCAATTAAAACAAACACCTAACTATATCCATAAAAATTCCTAAAGTTTTCCATAGTCAATGATTACTGAAAATGATGTCATATTGCATTGGGAATCTATGTCCAATTTGCTTAAGATTGTGATTTTAAAAGATCTTAAAGGTTTCTTGTGTAATAGGGAATAAAAGTTTGACCTAGGCAACAATTATAATTCTTGTCTGTGAGTTATGAAAGGGTATCTTAGGATTGGAAAATCAATAACGGTATTTTAAGCACTTATTCTATTATGAAAAGACAGATGAACTGGGGAAGAGAGGACCAATCAATTTTGATGAACATTTAATTTTTGATAACAACATAGCAAATATATAGATAAACTGGCATAAAGGAATATTTAAAAGTATCAATTAAAGGCACTGGTGTTTAAAGCCACCCAGAGAAGTTTTTTTTTAAAGATTCTTGTTGCTAAAAATTTCACTTCATTAAAGAATTACATTAATCACATATTACCAAACATGATAAATGGAATACACACACACACACACACACACACACACACACAGACGGAGAGAGAGAGAGAGAGAGAGAGAGAGAGAGAGAGAGAGAGAGAGAGCGAGAGCTAATTGCTTTTTAAGGGAAAATAACAATCATTCAAAGAAATTATTTATATATGACATACCATAGACTAGCGAGAAGAATGTTTTTGCACGTTCTCCAAAATCTCATTCCTAAGAAAGCACTTTTAGGAAATGCAGACTTCAGAAATTATGAGATTCCCTATTCTCCAGTTACATTGCCTTGGAAAAATGAGAGAAATCTGAAAACTTGATGAGAAAGTACACATTGTTGGAATTTGTATAAGTGGAATGATTAGTTGATACATATCTCAAGTCTTATGAAGTTTACTTAAATTGCTAAGCTATACATTACTGCTAAAAAAAAAATAGGTTGTCTACCCATAGTGGGACATTTTCTCATTAAAACAATTTCCATGGTAAGGATTGACTGTTAAGTTTCAATGTAATCCGATTTCATGAGGAAAAAAAATATAACTAATATGTCTATGCTGTTGTTCAGTTGTATCTGACTCTTCGTGAACTCTTTTAGGGTTTTCTTGGCAGAGATACTGAGTTGGGTTTCCATTTCTTTCTCCAGCTCATTTTACAAATGAGGGAACTGTGGCAAATGGGATTAAGTGACTGCCCAGGGTCACATAACTAGGAGTGTCTGAGGTTAGATTTAAACTCACAAATTGAGTCTTCCTGACTTCAGGCCCAACACTCTATCCACTGTACCACTGACCTTGTATAACAAATAAACAAATATAATCCATAATTCATTATCTTAAATCCTCTGCTTATATATATTCAATTAATGCTTGGGGTTGACTTTTCATATCATAATTTTTTTTCTTCATTTTGACT
Source organism: Pseudochirops cupreus (assembly GCA_028627135.1). NCBI lineage: Eukaryota > Metazoa > Chordata > Mammalia > Diprotodontia > Pseudocheiridae > Pseudochirops > Pseudochirops cupreus. The sequence goes on from CM053580.1 coordinate 50,165,554, forward strand.
CTACTTGGAGTTATCTTTAAAAAAAAATCAGAACATACTTTGAATATAGCTCATTTCATGGTCTCCACAGGTGTGGTTAAAAGATTCCCTAACTCCTATGCAAATACTCAAAAGAACAATGCATTTCAGTTATAGGATCTTCTTTGTTAAACCAACAAAGAAAATGAAGAAAAACATTTTAATGATTGACAGTAACTTATAAATCAGCTGTACTTTCCTCACTATAGGTGAGACACATCTTCTCCCATAGAACCTATACGATCATTAAATTCATTTCATCATTGTCTTGTTTTAACAAGTAATTAAAATAGAAAAACAAGTAGTTGGAATAGAAATGGAATTATAGTTGAATCAGAGACAGTTCTCTGGCATTATAATGAGTACCATTTTTATCACAGGACATATACACACATACACACATGTGTGTATGCATATACATACATATACATGTATGCATGTGTGTGTATATATATATATATATATGTATATATATATACTTGCATTCAATAACTCTTGATACTTGGCCATAGGACTGCTATCTTGGGCCTATGTTGTTGAAATTCTGTGCAGCTGGAAAATGGTTGTAAAATGACCTTTCCTAGAGCTGGTTCCAGGTTCTCAGGATATAGAAACTTGGGATTCTAGGAGATCTTACAAATCTTCTATTCCCTCCAGATGTTAATATTTTTCAAGGCACAAGGTCATAGTACAGACATGTTTGGGAGGTTGGTGTGGGGAATCCTAGGCACATCCAAGAATGCAAATGTGAACTCACCACTGTAGGTATCAAAGATTGCTTTCAGGCTTCTTGCTCATAAACATCTCTTCAAACATAGGAAAAATAGGAATAAATGTAATTGACTTAGCACAATAGTGGATCTGACCTGCATTGGTCTAAGGTAGGAGAGGGGAACCTGTGGCCTCGAGGACACATGCCCTTCTACGAGCTTGAATGTAACCTTTTGACTGAGACCAAGTTTAGCAGAACAAATATTTTTACTAAGGGGATGTGTTTTGCAAAGTTTGGATTCAGTCAAAGGCTGCACTTGAGGACCTAGAGGGCCAGATATACCTCTGAGGCCACAGGTTCCCCACCCTGGTGTAAGACAACCCATTTCTTCCTTTTACCTCTATGGCTGCCTAAACTAACAGTTTTATTCACTAATGAACCAATCTTAAGGAGATGAGCTCATCTTCAGTGAGACTTTACTGAGTACCAGTAAATACTCAGGTTCTCAAGGTTGTCAGTTGGTGTGTGTGTAGACACATACTAATACGCTTCTTTATGAAAAGATAAAAGACATAAATCAAAAGTCGCTGCAAAGTCTTTTTGCCCTGTGAGTTCATCAGTTTAATCAGCTAAAATTCCAAGTCATAATATTCATGAACAAAACACTTTTTTTTAAAGAAGAGTAAGATTTTTTTTAGTATAAGGATATTGACTATGATGAGTGTACTAAAAGAAGGCATTAACAGGGTTTCTCTAAAAAATGTACTCAAAGTACAATGTAAGTAGATACCAGATTTAGAATAGTTATTTTTATTTTATCACAAAAGAAATGCTTATTATGCAAGATTCTTAAGCTCACATTGACAAATACTTAACACATGAAACAGTTATCCCTAACTCCTTTTATACTAGGCCTAAGGTTAAAACTGCAGGGGGACCTGTGGGACTGCTGTGCAAATTTCCCTTTTACCTAAGTCTATACTATGTGAGCAACAGTTCATTCAATGTCCATATCTTCGCTGCAGGCAAATAGGACTCATTCTCCTGGGAAGAGTAATTTTCCCTGAGAAGGGTATAACTGCTGGAAGAAACCTCACCCCTGGGCAAGTAGTACCAGGACATTTCAATGACATCAATCTTTCAAAAATCATGAGGTAACTGCTAAGACCAGAAGCATCCATCTCTAAGGATAACTGTTCATTTTCTTTTCAAAGAAAGAGGCATTCAGAAATAAGATTCTGTTTCACACTCATTTAGATAATCCAGTGTTCTCTCACTCTCCTGTACCTGAAGCTTCTGCTACTAGAGAAGGGACATAAAGCCAAATTCCAAGCAACAAGCTCAATGAAAGTGCAATAGAGACAAAGGTGGGCACTTAGGCCTTTCTTCTTATGCCTACTGAATGCATAGCTGGCTTTTCCCTACTTATTTCCTAATCTTCTTTGGCAACACCCCCCATCCCTGTATAGGCACCAAGGGACCAACCAAGAGCCTCTGATTATGAATGCCTCTTACCAAGGGACCAGAGCATCACTGGAAGTGATTTGAACATCAAGGATAATGGAAGGTATCAAGGTAAAAAAGGAAAAAAAAAGTCTCAGCTTGATGGGAACTATCCCAGTCCAACAGATCAGAAGGATTCTCCTGATTACTCCCCAGATTATTACCTTTGTATTATGGTTATTTATCTATATGTCATAGACTCTTTCAGAGTGTGATCTCTAATAAAATAAAAGATAAAAGTTTTTATTTCCTCTAAATCCTAGTATCAAAGTCTACAACATATTAGACATGTAATAAGTATTTGCTTAATCAAAATGAATTTCTTGTTAGTTTAATAAATATGTAGACTGTTACATTTACCAATATGTGTCTTCATAGAGATGCAGAATTGGCATGAGTGGAGGGGGCATGAGATGAGGAGAAGGAAGTGAAAAAAGGATGCCAAGGCCTTTGAAGGAGGAAAAAGAGTAGAAGATAGAAATTATGTGTTCTCATCTCTTCCAGATTTCTTTTTGGAGTTTTTTTCCCTTTTATTTCTGACTTCAATCTCTTTTTTCCAAATGAAATTCAAAGTTAAACCTTCCTTCACTAAGTATAATACAATAGACAGCTATTATGTAGTAATTATATGTGATATACTATTCCTAGGAAATGAAAATATATGGACGGAAAACAAGAGGGCCCCAGGCCCCAAGGAGCTGACCACACAATGAGATGGATACAACAGCTGTATAAAGTAGCAGAAAGGAGAGGTTCAGGTGAAGGGCTATGGGGCTATGAGAAATGTGGGGAAGAAAAGATGATTTTCTGGTTGAGAAATCAGAAATACAGAGACAGAGAGAGAAACAGAGAGACAGACAGACAGAGACAAACAGAAACAAGACAAAGAGAGGCAGATATAGAAAGACTGGCAGAAACAAAGAAACACAGAAAAAGACCTACTTAAAAGAGATAGTGACAGGGAGACAGACACAGACACAGACAAACAAAGGGACAAAGACAAAGACTGAGAGAAAAATAGACAGAGAGAGAGAAACAAAAACAGAGACAGAGGGACATAGAGGAGAAACAGATACTCAAAGAATGACAGAGAGGGAATTTTCTAGGATTGGAAGGATGAAGAGAAGGGGTCTTGGCAATTATTACATCCAATCACCTCATTTATATTTTATTTATGTAAACAATTGTTTGATTTGGGTAATTAATTTAAAAAAGAGAAATCAGTTTGCTTTAAGGAAAGAACATTGGGTTTTAGGAGACCTGGATGATAGTTCTCAGTTCTATCACTGCTTACAGTCTGACCTTGGTCAAACTGTCTTTCTGGCACTCAGTTTTAAAATGAGGGAAGAGCGTTAGATAACAACTTAAGATTTATTGCAGCTCTAACATTCTAGGACCCACTGTTCTTAGCCACATTAGAAAGTGTAGATTTCAGAAAGTGCATAGACCCAGAACAATGACAGACGTCTAGACAACCTTCCATTGAATAAGTCATTTCACACACACACACACACACACACACACACACACACACACACACACACACACACACATACACACACACGTGCATATTTGTGTCTAATGGTAGGCATTTCCAGGGCCTAGATGAGGGAGGAAAAAAAGTACATAACTTTATTACATATTTAAGAGGTAGTAACTTGTACATAATAAATATGCAGTTTCATGTGTGATCAACCTTTTATTAATCCTACTGTTATAGAAATACTTGTTTTATTTCATAAATTAAAAACTGTATATGTATATGTATGTGTATGTATATGTATATGTGTATATGTATAGGTATGTGTATAGGTATATGTATATGTATATATATATGTATGTGTATGTGTATATCTATGTGTATATGTGTGCGTGTGTGTACATGCTTATGTATATGTGCATATGTATATGTGTGTATATGTATTGTATTGTATATGTACATGTATGTGTGTGTGTATGTTTATGTGTATATGTAGTGATTTGCTCAGTTAGGAATGTCTGAGGTCCCCTGCAGCTCTCTATTCCTATGGAAGCTTTGAATAGTCACAGTTGGAGTATATGTACTGTGAGAATACTCAAGATCTTTAATTGGCATTCTGGGTTTTCAGGGTATATTCCTAATTTGGTCATAAGCAACAAAAAATGCTGCAGCAGTGCATTTAAAGAGTTGAACACTGAATAGGGTGATTTTCACCTTAATCACTTGCCAAATATTAACCCATTTAAGTTCTCTGTTGGTGTGCTCCCTTTCTTTCCTTCTTTTTCCATCCTCCCTGTATCTTTTTTTTTTCTTTTGATGATTCTTTTTTTAACAGAGATTATGTGGCTACATAATTGTTGGCATCATATATAAGGGTGAGTAAGAAAAGTTGAGTAAGAGAAGTTAAGAGCAAATGCTAAAAGTAGAATAACCACTCACTTTTACAAGGCATTTTAAAGCATGTGAAGTATTTTTCATCTGTTGTCTGACTCTTCATGACCCCATTTGGGGTTTCCTTGGCAAAGGTACTGGAGTGACTCATTTTACTGATGAGGATACTGAGGCCAACAGGATTAAGTGATTTGCCCAGAGTCACATAGCCAGGAATTGTCTGAGGTCAAATTTGAATTCAGTAAGAATTTTCCTAACTCCAGGCATGGGCTCTTTCCACTGTGCCACCTACCAGTCTTTTAGTCTCATGACAACACTGAGAGGTAAGTGCTAGAATTGTTCCCATTTTACAGATGAGAAAATTGAAGCTCAGAGAGTTAAGTGAACCAGGTTCACATGGCCAGTAAGTGTTGGAAGGTGAATGCTGTGACAGCATTCAGAAGCACATGAATAAAACATAGCAAAAGTAAATACCTGTAAAGGAAAGTTACCATTGAAATGGTAACTAGCTTGTCCTCTTTTTCAGTCAAATGATCAGAAATAGGAAAAATAAAATCAGTGGTGATTAAGCTTCTTGCAAAACCAAGCAAATAGTTGACTCATTCTGAAACCTAACCGTAGGGTGAAAAGTTTCCTCAGAGAGTAGAATACCTACAGTTAAATCCAGGCTGAGTCATCTGTTTCAGAGACTATAGAACTAGTTGAAATATTCAAACTTCATTCAGTTATTTAACAATGTTGAGTGGAATTCAGGCCTCCATGAAGCCCAGACTCATGAAGCCTAGACTCATGGAAAAGTTCACAAAACTCCAGCGCTGCCAAGGATAGCAAAAATCTGTAGCATCAATACAGTAGAATATCATGGGGGTTCATTGTGGCAGAAACAGTTTAATAATTCATTTATTGGAGTATTTTGATGCTTCAAAGATCTATTATTTCATTGGCCAACTCCCTCCAATAATGTACGTAGCAATTTCTCAACTGTTTAGTATATGGATCTCTGCAATTACCTTAGCTGAAAAATCTATCTTCTCCCTTGCTGCCCCTCCCCCTGGGAGTCAGTCTATTGGTGTGTCTATAAATTTGTCTCACCTACTATCACAAGGGGAGGGCAGGGAAGGCAGCAAGCATTTAGATAGTGTCTACTATTATGTTGAATAATATTATCAAATTTTATCCTCACAACTGTGCCATCAACTGCCTCTATCAAAAGATCTGTCATAAGTGTCTGTCTGACTTGGTAGAGCCTGAGAAAGTTTGTCCCCTAGTGGTATAGCTTTTCAAAATTCGAATTTAACTCCATGCCACAATCGGTCTGAGTGGGACTTCAGTGAAATAAGACTAGGCGTAGGGATAGAGACAGGATTTGTTATCTCAATAGCATAGGGCACTACTGGATGAGGAAATTCCTTCTACCAAGGAAGACTGGTACCTTCTCTGGAACTTAGAATCTTAGCCTAAACTAGCTTTTATTAAATGCCCACTATGTCAAGGAAGCTAGGAGACTCAGAGGAGAGAGTGCTAGGCCTGGAGTTGGAAAGATCTGAGTTCAAATCTGGTCTCAGACACTTACTGTCTGTGTGACCCTGGGCAAGTCACTTAACCTCTGTTTACCTTAATCCACATGAGAAGGGAATAGAAAACCATTTCAGTATTTTTGCCAAGAAAACCCCCAGATAAAATTGTTGTGCTATGATACATGGGGTCACTGAGTTGGATAGGACTGAACAATGACTGAAAAACAAAAAATGTGCCAGGAACTGTGCTAAACATTAGGGATAAAAAGAAAAGCAAAAAAAAGCAAAAACAAAGAACAATGAAAACAATCATAAAACAAAACAAACAGTTCCAGCCCTGAAGGAACTATCAGGTCAATGGGAAAAACAACATGCAAACAATTATGTACAAACAAGGATACATAATGTAATATAACATGATCCAATTAATTCACCATGAAATAATATAATATAAATAATATGTATAATGAATATATAATATAATAGATATTACATTTATTAATTGGAGGTAGTATCAGAATGATGGCACTAAGATTAAAGAGGGACTGAGAAATGTTTCTCGTAAAAGGTAGGGTTTAGCTTATACCTAAAGGAAGCCAGGGAAAATAGAGGTAGAGATGAGGAAGGAGAGAGTTTCAGACATTACAGGTAATCAAGGAAAATGTTTTCATTTGGAAATGGAGTATTTTGTTCAAAGAACAAGAAGGCCATTGTCAGTGGATCTCAAAGTATGTGGAGGGGACTAAGTTGTAAGAAGACTAAAAGATAAGAAAGGAAAGAAGAAAAAAAATCATTTATTAAGTGCTATGTTCAAAGCACTGTTTTAAGTAACAGGGATACAAATACAGGAACAAAGAAAACAGTCCCTGTCCTCAAGGGGCTTATAATCTAATAGGGGAAGAAAACATATTTAAGGAAACTGAAGAGAGGGAGGAGAAGGAAGAAGACCAGGAAAGAAGGTTCCTCATTCAGGGAAGTGATTTAGAATTCCAGAAAATGTCAGGAAGGGCCATGAGGGGAATGAAGGAATGAATCGCCCTGATCTCTCCGCAGTCGAGGCTCCTGGTAGTCCTTGTCAATGGGGGAAAGGAGGTGGGCTTTTGTGGTGGAATAATCCACATTGTGGAGGAATAATCTACCTAGAGGGTGTTATTTTATTCCATGATGAGGATGCCCCAGATACTGAGGGAATTTCTAGGGATAGTCACTAGTGTGGGAGACTACTATGGTTTTGAATTCAAAATGAAGTCTGGAAGAGGATGGAGAGGGCCCAGTTTATGAAAGGCTTTAAAAGCCAGGGTTATTTGACTAGAACACTGAGAATTTAAGTGACTTAACCATGATCACTCAGGCAGTTGGCATTGAGCATCACTTGAGGTCAGATCTGCCTACCTTTAAGGCCAGCTTTGAATGTCAGAATAGAATGAGTGGTAAAAATTGAGTTAGTGCAGAGAGTGTTGCAGCCACTTCTTAACTCAGTAGCCTAAGGGCCAGCCTTAGGCTGTATTCTCAGGAGAATAGACCTCTGAAGAGACCAGAGGTGAGAGAAAAGCATACAGTGGCTGTCTTTTATTGTATTGTAGTGTCCTCCTTAAATACCCTAGAAGTAACATGATTATAGCATGATTCTCTCGTGCACTGGAGGAATGACCAATGGAGGACAGGCTGAGCCATCTGTCTCAGCTGCTGCTCATCAGGCCAGTGGTCTCACTAAAAGACTTGCCCATGAGCTTAGCAACTGGGCTGTGACCCTCAGTACCATAGGTGCTTTTAGACTCACGCTGATCCCTACAAGAGAGAAAGAATTAAGAGATATATCCTCAAGGGAAAGAGACTGAGAATCTCTTCTCCATTCATGATTGGATCTATATGCTACCAAACAGCAATGGATCTGTGACTTTCACAATAATTTTACTCCCCTCTCAAATGAGGCTGATTCTGAGTCCTTTGTGATTTTGTTCTTTTCCCTATCTTTCTCAGTTTTTGAGAACTAAAAGTCACCATGGCATCATAAATAGAAATCAGAACAGATTTTAATTTTTTTATGTTCTTAGGTAAAAAATTATAATACATATAATGTGTCTGAAAGCTTGGGAAGGTTTTCATGGGCATGTGTACCCAGAGCACTTTGTACAAAGGCATAAAGTTACAGAAAGCTTCCCAGCAGCCTCACTTCAGATTTTCCCCCCTTTTACATTCATTAACATAAGATTTCATAGGACATATTGAGAACTTTGGTTGACTAGAGAATCACATTATCTATTGTAGTATGTTAGAAGAAACTGAATAATGGGGTAGGTGGAAGGGATACCATCATCTTTTAAAGAATTTGTCAAAGAAAACTGCCCTGATAATCTAGAAGCAGAGAGTAAAATAGAAATTGAAAAAACAAAGAAATTAATTCATCACCTCCTAAAAGGGATTGCAAAATAGAAACTGCCAGGAATATTATAGCCAAATTCCTGAGTTCCCAGGTCAAGGAGAAAATATTGCAAGAAGTTAAAAAAAAAAACAATTAAAATATCATGGAGCCACAGTCAGGATAACACAAGATTTAGCAGGTTCTATATAAAAGGATGAGAGGGCTTAGAATATGATATCCCAGAGGACAAAGGAGTTAGAATTATAATCAAGCATCGCCAATCCAGCAAAACTGAGTATGATGCTGGAAAAGAGGATTTTCAGGCATTCCTGATGAGAAGACCAAAGTGGAAGAGATATTTTGTCTTTCTTTCATTGTTTTAAAAAAAATTTATTTTTTTCCAATTCCATGTAAAGATAGTTTTCAACATTCATTTTTATAAGATTTTAAGTTCCAGATTGTTCCTCATCCCTTCATACTCTCCCCCTTCATAAGACAACAAGTAATCTGATATAGGTTATACATGTGCAATCATGTTAAACACATTTCCACGTTAGTTATGTCATGAAAGAAGAATCAAAACAAAAGGGAAAAACCATGAGAAAGAAAAAAAAACACCAGCAAAAATGAAATTGATATGCCGATTCAATGTGCATTCAGATTTCATAATTCTTTCTCTGGATGTGGATAGCATTTTCCATCATGAATCTTTTGGAATTGTCTTAGATCATTGTTTCATTGAGAAGCTAAATCTATAAAAGTTAATTGTTAAACAATGTTGTTACAGTACACAGTACTCTTCTTGTTTGGCTCATTTCACTCAGCATAAATTCATGTAAATCTGTCTAGTTTTTTTTTTCTTTAATTCACCTGCTAATCATTTCTTATAGAGGAATAGCATTCCATTACATTTATATACCACAGCTTTGTTCAGTCATTTCTCAACTGATGTACCTTCCCTCGATTTATAATTCTTTGTCACCTCAAAATGATCTGTTATAAATATTTTTGGTACATAATTCCTTTTCCCATTATTTGTGATCTCTTGGGAATATAGACCTAGTAGTGCTATTGGTGGATGAAAGGATATTCATGGTTTCATAGTCCTTTGGGAATAATTCTAAATTGCTCTCTAGAATGTTTGGATCACTTCACAACTTCACCAACGATAAATCACTGTCCCAATTTTCCCACATCTTCTCCAACATTTATCCTTTGCTTTTCTGTCATATTTCATATTAGTCAATCTGATAGGTGTGAGATGATAACTAAATTGTTTTAATTCACATTTCTCTAATCAATAGCGATTTAGAGCACATTTTCATAGGACTATAGATAGTTTTAATTTCTTCATCAGGAAACTGCCTGTTCCTATCCTTTGACAATCAATAGGGGAATGAGTTGTATTCTTATAAATTTGATTCAATTCTCTATATATTTGAGAAATGAGGCCTTTATCAGAAACGCTGGTTGCAAAAAATTGTTTCTGAGATCTGTGTTGTTGTTGTTTTTTCCTAATTGTGGTATTATTTGTACAGAAACTTTTTTCTTTTTTCATAATAAAATTAACCCAATTTCTCTATTTTATTGTTTTTTTCATAAAATCAGCTCTTAGTTTTATTTATTAGTTCAATAGTTTCCTCAATTTCAATTTTATTATTTAATTTTAATTTAAATTAAGTTAATTAATTATTAAATTTAATTTCATTAATCTCTCCTTTGATTTTTCAGAAATTCTAATTTGGTGCTTAATTGGGTATTTTTAATTGGTTCTCTAGCTTTTTAGTTGCATATCCAATTCATTGATTTGCTCTTTCTCTATTGTATTCTTGTAAGCATTTAGATACATTAACATTTCCTGTAAATACTTTGATTGCATCCCACAAATTTTAGTATGTTGTCTTATTGTCCCATTCTCTTTGATAAAATTATTGTTCCAATGATTTGTTGATTGCCCCATGCATTTCTGGGATTATATTTCTCAGTTTCCAATTAATTTTTATTCAATCTTTCCATGGTCCTTTATTAAATATAATTTTTATTGCATCATTATCTGAAAGTGATGCATTTAATATCTGTGCCTTTCTTCATTTGATTGTGATAAGTTTTTAGTGTTCTAATACAGGGTCAATTTTTGTGTAGGTGCCATTAGGTACCTACAATTTTTGTGTAAGTGTAGGTGTCACTGAGAAAAATGTATATTCTTTCTATCCCCATTCAATTTTCTCCATAGGCCTATCATATCTATCTTTTCTAAAATCCTATTCACATTCTTAACTTCTTTCTTGTTTATTTTATGGTTATATTTGTCTCACTCTGAGAGGGGGAAACTGAGATCCTCCACTAGTATACTTTTACTATTTATTTCTTCCTGTATTTCACTTAAATTTTACTCTAAGAATTTGAATGATATACTACTTGGGGCATATGTTCAGTATTGATATTATTTCACTGTCTAAGCATAATAAATTCTGCTCCAGATTTTTACCACCTTTCCTCTGCATGTGTGTGCGTGTGTCTGTGTTTCAAATGTGTTTCTTATAAACAACGTATTGTAGAATTCTGTTGTTTTAATCCCCTCTACTATCTGCTTCATTTTATGGGAGAGCTCATCCCATTCACATTCACAGTTATGATTCCTAATTGAATATTTCCCTCCATCCTATTTTACCCCACATTTATACTTTTTTTCTGCTTTCACACAATCCATCCTCATCAGTATTTTACTTCTGAGCACCACCTCCCTCAATCTTCCATCCCTTATATGGCCCTCACCTTTTCTTTTCCTTTTTCCCTCATACTTCCCTAAGGGTAAGATAAATTTCTACACTCAATTGAGTTTGTATATTATTCCTTCTTTGAGCCAAAAGCAATGATAGCAAGGTTTAAAGAAAGCTCATCCCCTCTGTTTTTTCCCTCTACTGTAATAGGTGTTTTGTATCTCTTCATGTAATATAATCTATCCCATTCTACCTCTCTCTTTCCTTTTCTTCCAGTATAATCCTTTTCTTTACCCCTTAATTTTTTTTATATCATCACATCAAAGTCAACTTGTACCCACATTCTCTGTCTATGTATACCCCCTTCTAACTGTCCTTACAGAGATACAGTTCTCAAGAGTAATAAATGTCATCTTCCCATCTAGGGATGTAAACAATTTATATTAAATACATTTTTTTTCTTACCCATTTACCTTTTTATGTTTCTCAGGAGTCTTGTATTTGAAGATTTAGTTTTCTGTTCAGTACTGGTCTTTTCATCAGGAAAGTCTGACAATCCCCTATTTAACTGAATACCCATTTTTTTCCTCTAAGAGATTATACTCAGTTTTTCTAGTTAGTTAATTCTTGGTTGTAATCCAAAACCTTTCCCTTACAAAATACCATTTCCCAAGACCTCTGATACTTTAATGCAGAAGCTGCTAAGTTCTGTGTAAGTCTGAGTGTGGATTCTTGATATATGAATTGTTTCTTTCTGGTTACTTGATGTATATTTTCGTTGACCTGATAGTTTTCAAATTTGGCTACAGTATTCTTGGGGTTTTCATTTTGGGATTTCTTTCAGGAAGTGATTGGGATATTCTTTCAATGACTATTTTACCCTCTGGTTCTAGAACAATCATTCTCAACCTGTTGATTATATTCAATTTAAATACATCCTGCATATCAGATATTTACATTATGATTCATAACAGTAGCAAAATTACAGTTATGAAGTAGCAATGGAAATAATTTTATGGTTGGGGGTCACCACAACATGAGGAACTGTATTAAAGGGTCACAGCATTAGGGAGGTTGAGAACCACTGTTCTATAACATCAGGACAGATTTCCTCAATAATTTCTTGAAAGATAATATTTAGGCTCTTTTTTTGGGCCATGGCTTTCAGACAGTTCAATAATTCTTAAATTGTCGAACCTGGATCTATTTTCCAGGCAAATTTTTTTCCTAATGAGGTATTTTATATTTTCTTCTTTTTTTTTCATTCTATTGATTTTGTTTGACTGATTCTGGATGTCTCATAGAATCATTAGCTTGCACTAGCCCAATTCTAATTTTTAAGGAATCATTTTCTTCAGTTAGCTTTTATACATCCTTTTCCATTTGGCCAATTCTACTTTTTCAGGAATAATTTTCTTCAGTCATTTTTTTTTTCCTTTTCCAAGCTACTGACTCCCTCTTGCACAACTCTCATTTCTTTTTGTGACTTTTCTTTAACCTCTTCTATTTTATTTTTAAAATACTTTTGAGTTCTTCCAAGAGGACTTTTGGGGGCTTGAGACCAATTCATATTTCCCTTGGAGGCTTTTCATGTAGGCATTTGGACATTTTTGTCATCTTTTGACTTGTGTTTTCATCTTCCTGTTTGTCATAGTAGCTTTCTATGGTCAAGGCTCTTTTCTGTTTTGTTTTGTTTTTTTTTAAATTTTCTAGTCTATTTCATGTCTTTTGAAGTTGAGGTCTGCTCCTGGGTTACTGATGGCACTGTCTCAAGCTTCTTGTGCTGGAGACCAGGGATCTGGCCATTGACTTTCTGCTACAGGGCTTCAGGTGCTGGGGGCTTGCCCCCTGCACTGGGATGGTCTGGTCTAGCTGTGCCTTTTGTGTCCTGAGGGCTAAGACTGAGACTTTGCCTTCTGTGCTGAGGCTGGAGGCCTCACAACTGGCGTGCTGTGCAACTGGCCTCCTGAGCCAGGGCTATGAAGCCTCAATTGCTGATCTGTGCTACAGCTAGCAGCCTCCAGTTGACTTGCCTGGATATCAATAGCAGTGAGCCTTACACCCCTTTTATCTAAGTGAGACAGACCTTTCCTGAAGTCCTTCTAAGGTATCTGAAGCAGGAAAATTGTTCCCCATATCTTTTTATGGGTTCTACAGCTCCAGAATCTATTTATAGGCTTGATTTAATGTTGTTTCTGATGGAATTTGGGGAGAGGTCAGGCAACTTCTTGGGTTTTTCTCTGCCATTTTGACCCTCCCTCCAGAAACTTTGACTGTCAAATACAAAATTCAAGAGAAACATTAGAAAACATAAACAGGAAAGAGAAATCATAAGATAAAAAAATAAGATTAAATTGTTTATGAACTGATGCTGAGTAAAGTGGGAAGAATCAGAACATTGTACACAGTAACAACAACATTGTGTGATGACCAACTGTGATCTTCTCAGCAATCCAATGATCCAAGAAAATTACAAGGGATTCATGATGGAAAATGCTGAACACAATCAGACAAAGAACTAGGGAGTTTGAAAGCAAATTGAGGCATATCATTTTTTACTTTTTTGGTGTTATTTTTCTTTCTTTTGGTTTTATTCCCTTTTTTCTTTCTTTTATTCCCTTTTTCCACATGAAAAATGTGGAAATATTTTTAATATGATTGTTCATATAATACCTATATCAGATTGCTTGTTATCTTGGGGTGGGGGAGGGAAGGAAGGCAGGGAGAAAAAATTGGAGCTTAAAGTCTTACAAAGAGGAATGTTGAAAACTATCTTTACAAGTAATTGGAAAAAATGCTGTTAAATTTTTAAAAAGTAATATATTTACATTCTTAGATGGGAAGATGGTACTTGTAACTCCTAAAACTTTCCTCATTTTTCAGATAATTAAAAGGAATATATGTAAATGGAGACCATTATGATGAGTTGAATATGATGGGATACCACAAAAAATAATATATTAAGGAGTGAGAAGGAGGAATTCACTGGAAAAACAGGGAAATGAAAAGTAGAACAGGATAAACAATCTCACATGAAAGAGGCATAAAAGACCTTTTAGAATGGAGCGGAAGATAGAGGAGGTAAGCAGGAACACTTAAACCTTATTCTCATCAGAGGTGCCTCAGAGAGTGAATTACAAGCACATTCAGTTGTGTATAGAAATCTATCTTACCTAATAGGAAAGTAAGAGGAGAAATAAGAGAAGAGAAGAGGTCATTGATAAAACGGTGGGCATATTAGGGGAGGCAGTAAATCAGAATCAAAACATTTTTAAGGGGGTGGCTAGGTGGTGCAGTGAATTGAGCACCAGCCCTGGAGTCAGGAGAACTTGAGTTCAAATCTGGCCTCAGACACTTAACATTTAACTTGTCCCGTAACCCTGGGCAAGTCACTTAACCCCAATCGCCCCGCCTTCCCCCCTCCAAAAAGCAAAATCATAACAAAAACATTTTTTGAGCATAGACAGGATGTTAAAAGAGAGTTGGATAAACATGGGGGAAATAGGATGGAGGGAAATACACAGCAATTATAACTATGGGGGAAAAAAGTATTTCTGATAAAGCCTCATTTCTTAAATATATAGGGAACTGAGTAAAATTTCAGTAAGAAACATTCCTCAATTAAGAAATGGTTATAGGATATGAGCACACAAATTTCAGACAAAGTGATCAAATCTATTTATAGTCATATGAAAAAATGCTTAAATTAGTTTGAATTAGAGAAATGCGAATTAAAATAGCTCTGATATATTATCTCACATCTATCAGATTGCTAACATGACAGAAAAAGAAAATGACAAATGTTTGAATGGATGTGGAGAAATGCACTAATTCACTATTGGTGGATTTGTGAACTGATCCAACCATTGTGGAGAGCAATTTATAGCTATACCCAAGGAGATATAAAACAACAAATACCCTTTGGCCAAGCAATACTACTACTAGGTCTGTATTCCAAAGAGATATAAGAAAAAGAATTTATATGTACAAAATATTTCTAGTAGATCTTTCAGTGGTGTCAAATAATTGGAAATTGAGGGAATGCCAATTAATGGATCAATGACTGAGCAATTTGTGGTATATAATTGCATTGAAATACTATTAACTTATAGGAAATAATGAGCAGGAAGTGCTGAGAAAAACCTGGAAAGGCCTACATTAACTGATGGAAAGTGAAGTGAACAGAACCAAGAGAACATTGAACACAATAAAAGCAATACTGTATTATGATCAATTATCAATGACTTAGCTATGTTCAGCAATACAACGATCCAAGACCATTCATAAGGACCTAATGAAAAGTGCTATCCATCTCCAGAGAAAGAACTGGTAGATTATAAATGCAGATTGAAGCACAATTTTTTTAACTTTGTTTTTATTGGGAGTTTTTTTGGTCTTTTTTTTTTAATAACATGGCTAATATGGGAATATGTTGTGCATGACTGTTTATGTAAGACCTATGTCAAATATCTTGCTTTCTCAATGAATAGGAAGGAAGGGAGGGAAAGAACTTGGTACTTTTTGAAAAAGATATAGATGGATATATCTTTTTTTAAAAATTTACTTATTTATTTACTTTTAATTTACAACATTCAGTTCCACAAGCTTTTGAGTGCCAAATTTTCTCCCCCCCCCATTGCAGCATACACTTGGATATAGATTCTACAAATACCTTCACATTAAACATTAGTCAAGTTCTAAAGAACAATTATACTTAATGGAATGAACAATGAGAAAGAAGGAACAAAACAAAACAAAAAAGAAAGAGAGCAAGTAGTTTGCTTCAATCTGCATTCAGACTCCAAAAATCTTTCTCCAGATGGGATAGCTTTTTCCATCATGAGTGCTTTGGAGTTGTCTTTAACCTTGCATTGCTGAGAGGAGCCCAGTCTATCAAAGTTAGTCATCACAAATACAATGTTGTTGTTGTATGTTGTACACAATTTTTTAATGCTCTCTATCTCTTGTTTAATAATAAATTCTTTCCTTCCCTATTGCTCTGACAGATAACCTGTTCCTTGCTCTCCCAGATTGCTTACATTATCGGCCTTTATATCTAGGTTGTGAAGCCATTTAGACTTTATTTTGGTGGATGGTGTAAGATATTAGCCTATGCCCAGTTTCTGCCACACTATTTTCTAGTTTTCCCAGCAATGTTTGTCAAATATCAAGTTATTATCCCAAGAGCTGGAGTCTTTGGGTTTATCAAACAGTAAATTACTATAATCATTGACTACTGTGCCTTGTGTAGCTAATCTATTCCACTGATCCAGTACCCTATTCCTCAGCCAGTACCAAGTAGTTTTGATGACTGCTCCTTTATAATACAGTTTAAAATCTGGTATGGCAAGGCCACCTTCCCTAGCATTTTTCTCATTAATTCCCTTTCTGTTCTGGAACTTTTGATCTTCCAAATGAATTTTGGTACTATTTTTTCTAGTTCTATAAAATAATTTTTTGGTAGATTGATTGGTATGGCACTAAAAAGGTAAACTAAACTAGGTAAAATTGTTGTTTTTATTATATTAGCTTAATCTAAGCACAATTATTTAGATCTGATTTTATTTGTGTGAAAAGTATTTTGTAATTGTGTTCCTATAGTTTCTTGGTTTGTTTTGGCAAGCAGATTCCCAAATATTTTATAATGTCTACAGCAACTTTAAATGGAGCTCCTCTTTCTATGTCTTGCTGTTGGACTTCATTAGAAATATATAGGAATGCTGATGATTTATGTAGGTTTATTTCATATCCTGCAACTTTGTTAAATTTATTATCTCAAGTAGCTTTTTACCTGACTCTCCAAGTATTGATTTTTTTTTAATAAAATAAAAAGTCCTTAGGAAGGCTTCTACATTCTTATCTTAATTTAAATTTAGTCAGTTTGATTTTGCACTAAGACAAAAATCACATTTGGAGAATAAGAATTTTAATGGAGCAAACAGTGAAGATGTAATTTAGAGAGTAAATTACTTTAGGAGAAAACAGAACGGTAATGTTCGGTGCGTATGTGTATGGGTTGTGTGTGTGTGTGTGTGTGTGTGTGTGTGTGTGTGTGTGTGTGTGTGTGTCTGTATGTGTCTCTGTGCACACACCTGCACATGTGCACACTATGAGGCATTGTTTGGGCCAGGAGGATACTAAATATGGCAGAATAGAGAAAACACTGAAAATAACATTGAAGATTTTGAGAGGTTGTTTAATATTCAATATTTGTGAATGATCTCTGTAAGTAGGAGAAAAGCTTTTAGAAAGAACATTTTTCATAGAGAAAATGTAAGTAGTTTGTGAAGCACTTGGTAAGAGAAAACTAGAAAAGAAAAATTAAATACTAGAGGGTAAACTAAATGGTATTCTTTTGTAAGCTGTGGACAACTATCATGCCATGTGAATTTATAACTCCATGCTAACACACATCACTTTTGAAAGCCAGGAACCCCAAAATGAGCCTCAAGTAAACAACATAAGAGGTGTTTTTGAATAACATTTTAAGTTTAATTCAGTTGGGTTTTGGACCTCAAAAAGATGCCTAAGATTTGTGACCCGTGGAATGAGAAATTCCACATGGGAGAGACAAAGTCCTCAGGACTCGCCTCCATTGTCAATCAGAGAGGGGCACTGTCTAATTGGGAGAGGGTATTTTTGGAACCTCATGGTGGAATCTTTTCTGGAGTTCAGTCCATTTCCTTGTGGCAATTTCCCATTTTAAATAATTATTAATACTTAAAGCTAAATTAAAATACTATAATCCTCCCTCTAAATTTCAGAACCCTGGGAAAAGTCTCAAGAGCCTCACCATTGCTATTGTTCTGACCCTACCCTCACCTGAGAAGCCAATCTAGTCTTTTCACATAAAAGACAATAAATACATGCTTGCTATTTACTGTATATCTTAGATGTCTACAAGAGTCCAAATTCAATTTTCTGGTAAAGAGGCTCAATTCTATCTCTAAGAATGAGTATCACCTCATACCTCAGAGTTATCTGTTTCTTTGATTACTTAGGTTCATGACTGCTAGAAGGTTGTTTTTAGTCAAAATTGTAGGAATAAGAACGTGAAATTTTTTTTTTATTTTACTGTCCACCCTTGCCTCCCACCTCTGAGGAAAGCTAATGTGAGTCCAGTGATTCCAAAGTTAGTCTCTGTTTCAAGTGTTCCCCTGAGTTTATGAAAAGACGACATAAAACATCACATACTGTGACATATTGTAAGAAAATCTACACTCATATTTTTTCCCTCTCTTTGACACCCCCCCCCCAAAATGGCATAGGCCATGGAAAGCCCATGCAATACAGACCTACCAATTTATTATGGATCATACAATACCAAGACTAGTTATTTTAAACTATTGCTTTTATTATAATTACACAGGATCACAAACCAGTAAGCACAAAAGGATTGTAAAATATTTTCAATGCACTAAGGAAATCAAAACATTTTTCCCCCCGAACAACATATTGTTACTTCAGAAGTATCAAAGTACATTTCTAATTACATATCACTTAAAAAATCAAGTACAAAAATGAAAAGAAATAATATCTTTGTGTAGACTGTGTATGTAGAAATAGTTAAGAAATACATGAGTACAGAAATCTGCTACCTACTCTTCCTTTGCACATATTTTCAGGCACAGACCTGACAATCTAAGAACTCATGAAGAAAGCAATAGAACATTCAGTTATTAAGATATTGGTAAACGTGTTACATTAGAATGAAATGGAGTTAGAATGGTTTCCTCTCTTTTAAAAACCCTGTCTTTGAAAAATTTAGTGCCATTATCCACTAAAAAACATACTATCTTATATCATTTTCTTAGTAGCTATTCTTTTAAATTTTTCAAAAAGTGATAAAGTAAACATACAGTGGCTAAATACGTAAACACATTATTTAGTGCAAGAATAACAAGACCTGTGATTTGACTGTGCTTTCTTGTCATCACAGTGCACTTTACACAAATTGCTACGCTAGAAAGGTTAACTCCAAGAGTTCCAAACAAAAGAAGTGCATACTAAACATTTTATAAATATATACAGTATGTATACTGTATGTGGGTGCATACATGTGTCAATGCAGATACATTAGGGATGAGAAAACCCAATTCTATGGGGAGGTCATTAAACACCTCGAAAGATAGTTCAACTATCTTTTCATTGGGGTCAACCCCAACTATATTCATCTAAGCATGTTCATCCCTAAATTTGAAAGTTAAAGGGAAATTCCATCAGTTGTTTCTTTATCCCTTCAATATACCTATTTACCAAGAAGACATTGATCCAAACACCAAACTGTTTTCAATTCAATCCAATCCTCAAGTTATTTGAGTTCAAGAGCAGTTCCTCATATCGCAAAACCTGTTAGCCCATTATTGATTTACATAATTCTATTGGCATACAGTATGTGTGCCTGAAGATGCTTACATATAAACAGACATTATGTGTTTGTAAATTAGCTTTAATGCATTCCAGTCATTTGTTTTGATTATCTACTTGATCTGGAAAGCACTAAATAGAAAGCATATATACAAATATCAAACATTAATTATTTAAATAATCCTCCTTTGTTTGCAATATAACAATTTTGACTTGAGAATGTTAGCGATTGTCTAATTAATTGCCCCAGTTCTGCAAATACCACCTTGCCCTCTCATCCAATGCAATTCAATTAAATCTGATGCAGCAAATAATTATCCAGTGTATCCTTTGTGCAAGGCATTGTACTGGGCACTATAGGGCACATGAAGATGGGGAAGACAGTCTTCCACTTAGAATGGATAGGTCAGAAATGACGATGTCATTAGTTTAATGTATTTCCATGGATTGTAAGTAGGCAGGGTGAGTTGGTCAAAGCATTTTGTTGCCTGACTATCTTAAATATGTACTTGTAAGAATAAATTGGTCTTTGTGTTATAAGCTATTGGCATTTTCTGCATTTCATATGCAAACATACAAAGAAAGACATGAATTAAGCACTCTGATGGCGTGCGCTGATGGCATTCTATCTGAGGCCATTGAATACTGCCCCTTTCCTCTTATCAGCATATGGATGATGCTAAGCTTATCTGTATATATATATAGATATTGACTTCTGAGTTGACTAGAGATATTTGTCAAACAACTGCTTCAACTATTTTCACTCATGAGATCATTGAAATAAATCAAAACTCTCCATCTAAGGCATATAGACACAGCCTAAGCTAAACATCAATAGCATGCTACTAAACAACATGGGATCTTTGAAGGAATATTCCACCTACTACCTGAGTATAGCTGAGTCTAGACAGAGGACTGAATTCAAAAGGTATAATTTAGTCATGTCCGCCTTCACAAAGATTTCTGGAATGTTTAGGATGTGCAGGACCCTGTTTGATTGGATTCATCCCTTAAAGTAATTATTTGACTGAGAACAAATACATATATATATATATATATATATATATATATATATATATATATATGCATTTAAAAATTACAGTGGTGGCTTATATAAGTCAGTTTTGCAAATATGGATCTTATCAACTAGTGCCAGAGATCACTGATTATTTCATACTTCTTTCAGTTACATCTACATGGGAAAAGATGGACGCCTACATTCATATAACAAAGAAACTCCATGCCAGGGAATACATTGATGTGTTTTATTTTGTTTTTGTATAAAGGTGGTAGTATTCATTTGTTGAATCTGGGTTTTTCCTTTGCTTTTTTTCATTTTCTCACTTTCACTTCAAAAATTGACTATTGAGGGAACCTGTATGCAGAAAATCTATTTCCTTGCCTACAAATGAGACCGTTTCTTGACCTTGGAGCCACCTGATGACCATGTCATTTCTGATTTGGTCAGAAAGATAACTAACCTGATCATTCCAACTGTTTGGAAATGTTAGCATTTCACTTCCAATAATCAGATCAGATTCAAAATTTGTCTTATTTCTGATTCTCAAGAGGTTATTTTTTTTCTTCCATTTTACCTTGTCTGTTAACACTGTTTTCAGCTCCAGGTAAAGAAACGATGAGAGAAAAGGGAAATACAGTTTTTTTGTAGTAAGCAAACCAGTTAATGACTTTTCTTATGCAAATTTGCTCTCATTACAATGTAAGATTAATGAGGGTAGATTATTTTTTTCTGTCTTTGGAATCCACCACAGTGCTTCGCATATTGCATGCGCTCATTGCCTAATAAATGCTCATTGGATTTGATTAGATATATGCAACCAACAATTTCATAGGCATATAATGAAAGTATTGGGATTTAAATCACAGTGATGTCATTTTTCCATATCACCTAATTGTATCATATTTAGACTGGACTTGGGAGAAATTACATTAAAAAAATGTGCCCTAACCTAAGAAACTGGAAAAGTTATACAGGAGAATCAAATGCTGGTGGACACTACATATCCATCAAAATTAAACACTTATGCTTGAGTTCCCATCTGTCAAGTTGTATACTTAAAATCAGTTCTCCTTCCTAGTTAAAAGAGATTAAGCAAGGAGTGACAAGCACAGTAATATCCTCTTTAAAAATCATTTCCTCAATATAATTTCAAGGTTATGGAAAGGATTACAACATTGGTCCTAAATATACCATTAAAGGAGAACTACATCTCTTGAGGTTGACTTGGCTAAATCTCTATGGTAGACTTAATTAAATAGATAGGAAAGATCTACTTAATTAAATAGAAAACTAAGATCATAAAACTTTTCTTTAAAATGTGTTTTCATACAAGTTTTCATTTTTATAAGCCAGTAGTGGTTGGATTTGAAACAACATACAGCTGGTGAATTTTAGGGACAGTAATTATTTTGAAGTGATAAAGACCTTTTTCATAACTTCCTAAATTATATTCTGTTTTATTTTCCCACCTCCATTATGGAAAATCCTCTTGCTCTTAATTTGCTTTCGCAAATTTTTCCTGCATATTCACTCACACATGTATATACAAACACTTACCTTTATTCCTTATCTTGTACAGAATTCTGAGTTTGGACATCAAAATATACATTAGCTATAAATTATTAAAATTATCTTTAAAATATCTCAAAGGCTTGAAAGGAACTACACTGGTAAAGCATTATTCAAGGTTTAGTAATATAGATTACAAAAAACTATGAAATTCTTTCATATTTGGTTTTATTGACAAGCACTGTAGCATTGCTGTCAATATCTTTTAAAAAGGAAAGCCAATATGACAGTGATGTCAAAAAACACTTTTTTTCAAAGAATACTAAAGTGATTGATAAAGAAGAATGTCCATGCTGTCAAATTTAAGAAGCATAGTCATTCAAATATACAAAATATATGTGATCATTTACTTTTCATTTATCCGTGGCAATACTCATATTTTTGCTAATTCATTTTTGGAAGATATATAGCTCTTAACACAAATTCCACCATCATATACAACTTGACCCATCCCTATCCCCATCCCATTAAAAAAAAAAAACAAGAAATTAAACAATAATAAAAGTCACAATTCTTTGGTTGTGGTCATGGTATCACAATTTGTTACAAAGTGAAATTTTATGTGGAAAACTCTGACCTGAACATTTTAAAAATAATGGATGATTCTTGAGAAATGTGATTTTTATCTTAAATGTAGCTAATTTGAGAAACATTTGAGTATACACACACACAAAAAAATCAATGTAAACAAATCTTGAATGACTTTCATAATTTCTTTTTTTTTTCCTCAGGCAAAAAAATAAAAAACACATATCCTCTTACCCTTCATTCTTCCATTTGTCAGGAATTGTGGCTACATTGGCGTGGCAAAAAAAAAATATCTTCTAGAAAACAGTATAATTCTTCAGATTCTGATATCCCTTTTCATAGTCACAGTGAACCCTGGTCTCCGCTAATAAAATCAACAATGCAAGGAAGTGTATCCCTACAGACATTTCTCAAGTAAAGTTATTCTACTAGGTTAGCCAAGTATATCCGAATAACTATCTCTGGAGAGTTGACTAACCATTATTTAATATAAACAAGAGGATATTTAAGATAAACTCGTTAAAAACTAATGTAGCAAAAGAGATTGGTTTTAATGTGATGTGGACATCCAAATTAGGTGCTACATTTGCATTAATTTCCTGTCAAGTTTTAATAAAAATTAAAAGTAACAGATGTGCCTAATGAATATGGTGATATTCAACTTCTACCATCCCAGCACCAGATTTATTCATATATTATACCGCTGAACAATGATTTATACTCACATGCTTTTGTACAAGAGACAAATTTAGGTGGATAAGGAAAAGAAAATAAATTAGGGGATTACATAGAAAATAGAAAATAAATTGTTTAATACATTATATAGTAAAACTCTTGATACCTCTGTAAATTATATATGTATATATGTGAACTATTTCAGGTGTTTTCTTTCAATAGACTAGTAAAATATTTACATTTTCAATATCTTTTGCATTAAAAAAAAATCCTTAATAAACACACATCTTAATGCGTTGGTAAAGGTAATTTGCCTTGGACTTATTTTAAGTAAGCACAACTTAACATGAATTTCCAAGGGCAATGTTGTCATTTTATCATGAGTAAAGAAGATATATGTTTACCAAAACCCTCTTAAACAGGCCTGGTGAACATTCCCCCATACAAGTGAAATAATAGTCTTATGGAGCTTGCAGCATCTCATACTTTGTCAAATCGCAGTATCCCAAAATACTGTTTGTTGTTTAGAATATGGTGGAGGACTGTATTTCTTTGTCCCTGTATTCTTCTTCCAACTTGGTAGAATTGGCATGCTGTCTTGTTTGCAAAGTCCCTTTTCCGTTTTCTGTCTTGCCTTGATCTCTTTGCACAAGCAGCGTTTTTTCTCAATCATCTCCATCATTGTATGGTCTCCATGTAACCACTGCATGCATGCCACCTACCAAAAGAGAAAGAGTGATTACAGCATAAACAAGACTTGATCATATAGCACAATTTTTCCATTTGTCAGAAATTTGGTTTAGAATGCCATCCATGTCAAAGATTCCTTCTTCTACTGCAAAGCTGAAAATAAATTGGTGAATATTATACATGCACCTAAAATAATTAGATAACAGTTACTCAGTAACAACACTTTATTCTTCCAGTTAACAAAGATTGTTATGTTATGTGACTTGACCTTGTATCTGAATCATTTAGGTCTAATCAAGGAAACGGATTACTTTCCAAAGTATTCGTATCTCTATTCATACTGTATTTTTAAACTTTCTTAATCTATTTAAATGCAATAGTTGGGTTTATTCTTCATTTCAGGGCAATCTTATTGTTTAGAAATGTCGTTTAGTGAGCGTTGTCTGAATTCTGCTGAAATGGTTTGAAAAGCTAAAGGTTTCATTTATAAATTGTATGTTATAGAATTGCATGGTTCCTGTTACTATTTAATGACTGGTGTTACTTTGCTCTAAATAATGGCCAATTATTTTAATCTTGCATCCAGAATGATTGCCCAAATATTATATCAATTTTGAATTTTAAAGTTCAAAGTAATCTTTAGCAAAGAGAGTATTTTTATTTTATCTTATGACTTTAGTGAATGGCCAAGTTGAAATGACAGATCTCTGAACTTTTAGAAGTCAATGAGAATCCTTGAGCCGCTTTCAGACTCACTAATGATACCACTGTATTTGATC
The DNA here is from genome assembly GCA_028627135.1 of Pseudochirops cupreus. Lineage (NCBI taxonomy): Eukaryota > Metazoa > Chordata > Mammalia > Diprotodontia > Pseudocheiridae > Pseudochirops > Pseudochirops cupreus. Next base: position 50,190,386 of record CM053580.1, read on the forward strand.
CACGAGAACATAAACTGCGTTTCCAGGAAAACAGACAAACAAAAACAAAACAAAACACCTAGGCATATACATACACAAATATTTGAGAATGGAAAGATGTTTACCAACTGGAGGAATGAGAGAAGGCTTAATGGAGATGGGAGAACACAGGTTTGAGTACTGCATTTGGAGTCAGGATGAAGTAGGCTCAAATCTCATCTTCCCCACTTACCAGCTTTCTGATCTTGGATATCACTTTACTTCTTTGGGACTCCATGACCTCATCTATAAAAGTGAGAGTTGGAGCCAAGGGCCTCCAAATCATGAAGTATGGGTAGAAATTCAATAGACAAAGCTAGGGGAGGAAGAAATTCCCAGCACAGTGAACAGTGTGATGAAAGACACAAAAGAAAGATAATAAGGCCATATTTGGGGAATAGAGAGGATTCTCAGTTTGCTGGAGGTAGAGTATATCAAAGGAAGCAATATGAAATGGTTTGGTAGGGTGGTGCCACGTTTTGACTTGCAAGTAGGAAAACTGAATTTTACTCAAAAAATGGCCACTACTGAACATTTTTGAGCAGAAGAATGGCATGATGCTATTATACACACACATACACACATACTGTATTGGTATGTACATGTGTATATGCATGTGTATATGTGTGCATGTGTATATGTGTGCATGTATGTGTATACATGTGTAAATGTGTGTGTGTATGTGTGTGTGTGTAGTCTGACATTAGTGCCAAACATGGAGTGGTGGCAGAAATAGAGTAAGAAGATGGAAGATCTGACTACATAGAAATCAGTCTCTGAATTATGGAAATGAAAGGCATCTGATCTAATGATAAAATATTATTTCAAAGTCTCATGGTAGTTTGTGGAATTATCCTGGGTCACAAAGACTGTAAGTAGAAAACAAATTGGGAACATTTTGAGTATAGGCCCAGTGCTCAACTATTCAGCTGTCATGTGAGGACCAGCAGAGCAAAGTCCAAAGAGGCCCATTACCAGAAGAATGCCACAGCTGATAAACTTGCTCACAGCAATTTACAAAAAGACAACCACTGGTATTTCATTGGTAGCTGCTGCACTTGACCCACACAATGATAATGCAAACCTTTGGAGGTTTGAAAGATGAAGCTAAGAGAGAACATAGACTAATCCTGTCATCTTATAGATTTAGAAAAGGAGTCTTCTATATGCTTCTTACCCATACCAAACATTATTTACAAGAGGGGAGAAATTGAAAGCAGGTTCAATAGTTTACTTCAAATAGACAAGCTTGGCTGGTTCTGACTCTGTAGTTTTCATCACCATTTACTCCCTTAATTCTTATGGGTTATGGGGAAGTGTCAGTGCTACGACAGACAAGTCAGTTAGGTGACATAGTGAATACAAAACTGGATTTCAAAGTCAAAAAGACCTAAGTTCGAAACCTGCTTTCAGCTATTTAATAGATGTGTGACCAGAGGAAAATCACATAACCTCTATCTTAATTTCTTCATCTGGAAAAATAGCACCAATCTTACAGCATTGTAAAGTTCAAATGATTTAACTCACAAAGTGCTCTGCAAATCTTAAGATATTATATAAACAGAAGTTTGTTATTACTGTTGTTTTTCCTTACTAGAGTCTGATGAAGAGGCTGATGATGTTTAGAAGGGAGTGTAAGCAGTTGGGGCAAAAAAATGATAAATTTTTCAACTATTGCAGCGAATAAAGTCCATTTCTCAAGAGCTATGATACTTTGTTGCTTGAAAGATAAAATTACAGATCTTAGAAATATAGAAGAAATTTCTTATTTCTATAAAGGAATCCCTTTCACCCTAAGCAGGATTTTTTAAAGTTTATTGTTGCTGTCTTTTATTTTACCCGTCAATAAATCCTTTAAGTGTTCTTTTTTTAAATAAATTTTTTCAAAGTGAGAACAATGTTAATGCAGTTTGCAACACATAGGCAGTTCTTAATACTTGTTGACTCTTGATTTAATGGTAGATCTCAATAATACCACATTTTGCCTATCAAAAACAGGAGAGTGCTTAAGCTTCAGTTTTATTAATGAATGTTTCTAGTGATGATTGTTAATGAACGAGGACCACTGACTTGGAAAGCTATTTTCAGTATTAAAAAGATATTATTTTGCCAAACATTAAAAGGTAGGATTAGGAATGTGGAAGTTATGTAGAGGCAATTTTAGGCTCAATAGAAGGGGGAAAAAGACCCAGCAATTTTAGTTATGTTCAAATTAGAATGGGTTGAATGGGTTGGAGGGGATTATTCAATTCCCATTACTGGAGGTATTTAGGTAGAGTTAGGGTGATCACTTAGCAGTAATATTACAAAGAAGTGTTGTTCATTTGTTTCTATTCAAGCTTATTTCATATTAGATGACTTCGTAAAACTGTTCCAATTCTTGAGATGATCTGAATAAGCATTATGAGTAAAGCCTCCAAATGAATTCTGGAGTTCAGAGTTCAGAGACTGAGCATCAGAAAATGAGCATCCGAATCATATTTCTGCTACATACTGAAACTCCAAAGATGACACCTTTTCAGATGTACAAGTCTCAACTTTAGTAGGAATGTTGCAGAATGCTAAGACATACTTACTATGCGGTATGACTCACTACGGATATCATAGTATAAATATGCAGCAGTATTGAGAAGGTACAACAGAGAATACAACTTCATAGTGATATCTGGTTTTATTTTTGCTTTAGTCCTTATATTTTAACTGTTTCTCCTGCATGTTATGTGAACAAACAATACCACAGATGGAGAAAACTGGTGAATGTAAAAGTAAAATGACTTTGGATATAGAATAGGTACTCCGTAAAGTAGGGATCATTTCATTTTTGTCTTTGAATATATAGCACCTACCATGGTGTCTGGCATATAATAGGCCCTTAATCGATGCTTGATGGTTGATTGATTATAGAGACAAGGCAATATAGTGGAAAGAACTCTACTGAGTCGAAAACTTGGGCTCTATTCATTAATTATTTTACTATGGAGAAGTTATCCAACTTCAATTTCTTGAGCTTCTTTCTTTGTGAAAAAGAATACTTACCTTCCAAACTGTATGAAAATCATTCTATATAAATTACAATTATTATTATTATAACAATGTCCAAATTCTCGTGCTGTTGGAATTATTATGACCTCGTTAAATATATATCCTGTTTACTCTACAATTATTGTTAATGAGTATAATTTAATTTCTGAGGCTACATAGATTCAACTTTTAAATTACTTGTGTCCAGGCTGGCTGATTCGTAGTCTACATGAAACAAATTTTCAGTCACAGATTGGCCTCTATGTGTTGACCGCTCAGTGCCAGACTATTATCCCTTACTTCTCAACCACATATATGTGTGAATGGTACCATCTGCAGTACCATCTTGTATCCATGTGGTCTATGCCACAGGCTGGGAAAGAGCCCAAGGGTCTCACAATATCTTGTTTTCTTCCTCATCTTTCAAAATGCCTTTTCAGAATTAGCCAGGCATGGCAGCAGGCTTTTGAAAGCAGCAAGGAAGAAAAGAGATGAGGTCTAATGGTATGAAATACTTGATGAAGATGAAGATGAACATTTTGAGTAGTCACCAGAGGTCACATAGAATTAGAAATTCTTGTTTCTTCTCTCTTCTTTTCCTTTGGAGGGAATAGGATGATCCTAGGTATTTATATGGATTAGATTAGTCAGTAGCTATTGCCAATCAATAAGCTTATGGGCTAGATGAAGCTAATTCCCCAGATTCTACATTGTGCCTCTCTTAATGAAGACAATTGAAAGTTTATCGTGTATTTCCTGTTTTACCGCTCAATCCTTACTCCTGGGCATTATGGTGAAATAGTGACCTTAGATTCCTAAAAGTTAGGGCCAATGGGAATGAAATCTGGAAGGTTCTATCAAATTAGAAAGTACAGGTATGGAGACAGACTCTGCATAAGTTATCTGAGGCCTAGTCGAGCTAAGTGCAGCAAAGCTCACCAACAGAAGACCAGGCATGAGGGGATGCATGCTCTTGTAGTTTTTGCGGCTTCAGCAATTTATGAAGATTCTTGAAGGCCTTTCAGAAGGGTTTTCTATCTTAGCAGAGGGGTGCCCACAAAGAGAGTCTTGGATCTTCTGAAATACTGAACAACACAATCGCCCATGTTAAAATATCCGTTCTGTCAGTTTACTAACCATTTTGCTTGATATAAAAAATGGTAAGGGGGGAAAGAGTGGGATCTCAGAGATTGTATCATTTCCTCTCCCTTACCTCTTCTCCCACCTTCACCCTTCCCACATGGATGATATAATTGGGTAGAATGTATTTCAAGAAGAATATCATAGAGCTCTCCAAAGATCAATTCCTTGATTGAAAGATATTTGCCTAAAGAATTTCTTGATGTTAAAAGTAGTTGGACATTATTTAATTTTACTCTGTTTTATCATTGTAAATGATTTGACTCATGGAGTTATGAATAAAATTTTGTTGAGATGACAGTGAAAATCAAAGAAAATTGACCTGTGTTAGTCTTTCCAGAATATTATCGATGTGAATATGCATGTGTGTGTGTGTGTGTGTGTGTGTGTGTGTGTGTGTGTATACATGCATACACACGTATATGCCGGAAAATCATACAGTATCCCAGATTACTTGTTACCTCTAAAATAATGTTAATTCATATTTAATAATGATTTAAGCTTATCAAATACAACTTTCTGAGATATTTAGTGCATGAATTATTATTTTTATTTCATAACTAGAAAAGTTAAGACCTGAAGGGCCAATTGCTTTACCAGGGTCACATAGCTATAAAGTTCAGAAATCATAGAACTTAGAACCAGAAGGTCCTTAAAGTATATTTAATCAAGATCTCTCCTTCCATAGGTAAGAAAATTGAATACCTGAGAGAGATAACTGTGTTACTTTTCCAAGGTCATACATCTACTGAATGATAGAGCTTGTCTTTAAACCCACATCCTGAATCCAAAACCAGAGATTTTTCTATCATATCATGTAGTATCATTTATTTCATTACTCTTGATTTGGAAATACATTAAAAGACCACAGAACATGTTTTATATGTTATAACAACAGATGAGCTGCTATGCTCACCACATTATGATATAGTGTATATCAGCACCAAGGACAACCCACAATCAAAGTGCTTACTTACTGTATGTAGTGCTAACTTTTTCTTTAACATTAGAACACATTTCCATAAATAGAAAATGTATTGACAGGCAGTGTAAATGTAGTTATTACAGGTCCAACCTTGGAGTTAGGACTGTCTTGCCTCTAACACACTCAATGACAATAGAAAAATTCCATAAGCCTCAGGCAACTCACATCATCTCTTAAGTCACAGATGAGTTGCTATTCTATATTGATAAGGAAAATTTTCACACTAGAAGGTCTATATAATTGGAGATATGGGCAAAAACACATAAAAGAGGGAGATGAAACAAAGTAAAAAAAATCTATCCATGGCATGCCTAAAGTTATCAGAAAGAAAAAACTTGTCAAAGAAAATAGTATGATAAAGTAGAGTTAGACTAAAAATGTTAACTTTAGTGATTATGTACATAGAATTCTTGGATTATATTAGACATATCAACGTCACTATCCAGTGTTTTTTCATAAATTTTCAATTTAATCCATGATGTCTCAGAAATTAAGTACTGTATTCCTAGATTGTCTGAATTCTTTCTTCTTTCTTCGCAATTACCCCAAATGAGTTCCTTTGAAAATCACATGTTGACTAGAAGATGCAACTGAATTTTTCTCTCTGTTTTTGTTCTAACATTCAACATCCCAAAATTATTTTCAATTTTTGTTACATGGACTTCTAAAATACTTTGCTATGAAATCATAAGCAATTGTGCTTATTATGAGACAGGGGCGATGGCTTATACCCTTGTTGGATTTCTTTTCTCTCTTATTGAATAAACAAAGTAGAATCTTATAAAATATAATTTGTGAAGCAAGGATCTCCAATATATAGAGAAACATTATCTCCAACATTATGGTATGTCAGAGTGTATAAATGGTTTTTCTATTTAATTTTTATGTGGTTTTTTAAGTGTACAATTAAATAAAATATGACCAAATGTTTTACTATAATTTTATATGTAAGTAAAGTCACATATGAATTGTGATAAAGTATAACAAATGATTTTTGACAGATAAAAGCATAGTTTCTATGCTGGTTGAAATAAGAGATGAAAGTCGAAGACCTTGGGTTACTAGGCACTTACCTTTCACCATAAGAGTATCCAACTACGATTGCTTCTTCTTCCCATTGTCCCCTAAATATGGTTTCTATCAGTAATTCAAGTGAGTAGCCATATTTTCTAAAGTTATTTGATTAGTATGGTAGAAAGGACACTGGGTTTGGATTTAAAGGTTATAGGTTTGATTGTGTTTCTCCCCCTTGCTAGAAGTGTAAGGTTGGGCCATTTCCTTTATCTCTTAGAGCCTTTATTTCCTCATATATGAAATGAATATATTCAGGTAAATGGTCTTCAAAGTTTTTTGCAGCTCTAATTCTATAAATCAATGATCCTATGATGTCTTGAGACTAACTGGCATAAGAAATGAGACAGCTAGGTGATACAGTGACTAGAACACTAGACCTGGAGTTAGGAAGATCTGAGTTCAAATCCAGCCTCAGACACTAATTTGTGACCTTGGGTAAAACACTTAAAACCTGTTTACCTCAGTTTCCCCATCTGTAAAATGAACTGGAGAAGGAAATGCCAAACCATTCTAGTATTTTTGCCAAGAAAACCCCAAATGGGGTCATGAAGGGTTGGGCATAAGAGAACGACAATAACAGAAAGCATAAAAAAAATTAATTGGATGCTATCAATGTTGTGTGTAAACATGTATACACATGTGTGTATATATACACACATACAGACATACACACATGCCTATATACACAATACACATTTATATCCAATAAAAGTAAATGTATTGATTTATTAACAAGTTCTTCCAACATTGTTCAATTCATATATGGTAAGGTCTAGTACTCTGGCAATCAAAAAAAATTAATTTTAACACAAATTAATTAAGGTAACAACTCTTTCAGCAAGTCATTTCTACATTTCCCCCACCTGCTATTGTACCAAAAAAAAAATATTGGGGGAATTACGTAAGCAAAGAGAAAATGCTAGTTTGAACTCTTCATATAGAAGATTAAAGACATACTCCTTTACTAATTTCATAATTCATAGGATCAAAACATAGAGAAAAACTTAGACATCATTTGCTCCATTCTCTTCACTTTACACTAAGGAAACTGAGCTTTATTTGGTGAAATGGCTTTTCCAAAGTCTCACAGGTAGCAAATGACAGAGCAAGGATTCAAATCCAAACCCTTTCAATCCATCACACTTTTTACCGTACAGTGCTTTCTCCTAATTATTATCTGGTTGTCAATGAATTCTCTTTGTCATGACTCATATTTAATATAAAAATAAAAGCATATATTGATATTAAAAAGTTCCCATCCACTTTAAAACTGCTTCAACATCTATATTATAGATTTATAATACACAATATTTCCACATATCTATATTACAATTTTTTTAGTGCTTCACCTTCTCATCCTGAGTCAAATAAAATTAAGGATATAATGGATGGAGCAGTGTTTTACTCAATAATAATTTGTTGACTAATTAAAATAGAGAAATAAACTGTTAATTCTGCATATAGACATATTCATTAATGAAAAGATATTATCACTATATAATCCAAACATAATTTTGTAATAATCATAAGTGAACCATCAAAATTAGATTTTTTTTCCTTCCAAAAGCTATGTCTCTGTATCTCTGACAGCATAATTGTTCATCTCAGGAAACATTTGTAGCTGGCCCATGGACATGCTATTTTGTCATAGTCTGAGATGATACAAAGCAAAGTAGAAATCAGCTAACAGCTAATTTGCAATCTCTGACTAGATAATTAGGTAATGGGAATCTTATAGTTGTTTTATCAACATAGAATTTTTACTCTGGTATTTATAGTACTTGGGATAAAATTTATCTTTGGACATGATTACAAAATGTTTAGGAAAACCCAAAGAAATGCATTCTCTTAAACACACACACACACACACACACACACACACACACACACACACACGCTCTAATATTAGACATGGACAAATCACACAAGTTTCAACCAGTATTTTTGGTGTGAAGAAGAGAAGAAGAAGACAGATTCTGTTGACAATGATATTTGATAAACCAAAACATACAATGTACAATCAGGAATTTTTATGTGATTATTTAAAAAACCCTGAAGTTGTAGTGTGGATAAATGATTAACTATGATTCTCAAATTATATTCAAAAATTGTATTTTAAAATGTAATTATGATCTAGGTTAAGGTGATTACCTCATTAATTACTCCATGTGTTCTCCATTACTCAATTTTCATTTTTCTGATACAGTCTAGGTGGAGTACTGAATTTTGAGTCACGAAGTCATGAGTTCAAAAAATGCTTCAAACACTTACATGACTCCTAACATCACTTAACCTCCCTAAACTCAGTTTCCTCATCTTTAAAATGTAGATAATAATAACCCCTTCCCCCAGGATTGTTGTGAGGAAAAAATGAGAGGACATTTGTAAGGTGTTTGGTAAACTCAAAGCACTATATAATTATAAGCTACCATTATTGTGTTCAGAATAATACTTGAAATGTCTAGCATTAAATTGATATGACATACTGCTTAATGGATACTTCAGTAAATGCAACAGTGATTTGTACTTTTTGTGAAGACTCTCATTCTATTATATATATATATACACATATATAAACTTGTTATTGTTCAGTCATTTCAGTTGTGTGCAATTCTTTGTGACCCCGTTTGGGGTTTTCTGTGCACAGAAATTGGAATGCTTTGCCATCTCCTTCTCTAGCTCATATTTCCAGATGAGGAAACTGAGACAAACAGGGTAAAGTGACTTGACCTGTGTCATACAGCTAGTGTCTGAGATTAGAACTGAACTCAGAAAGATGAATGTTCCTGACCACAGGCCTGGCACTCTATCCACTGTGCCACCTAGTTTCCCTGTTAATGCTAGGAGTCTTGTAACAATTTTTACATTCAAGATTAATCTTTGACATATAGGTGTCAGGGGGTGACCTACAACTTTCATGATTTCATTGAAATAACTTCTTCCACCTGGCCCAAAGTAGTTTCTCCACTCATTCCTATCTTTTCACTGAGAAAATAATTTCCTTATCAGGGTGGGGCATGGTGAAAGATTTTCCAAATGAAATTTAAATATTTCCCCAATGCAATGTTCAAAAACTTTTTTAATATATTAATTTGCCATCCTACCTGACAGATAAGATCTAGTTTCTATAGTGAAATCTATATTATTTTTCAGGGGTGCCCAGATTGTGACTGATACTTTCATTCCTAAGGAACTTACTGTAAATTTGTCTTAAACGCTCTATCATATAGGGTTCACTTGACACATAAGGTTATTTTTGAGTAAGCCAACTATAATGAACTAGAGAAAATGCATTAGAACAGAAATAGATATTAAAAAGAGGTGATGTTGTAGCCACTGGAATGAAGACATGGCAATATCATCAAATGAATAACCATTCAATTTGGCTCTTATTATCTGACTATTTAGTATATGTTGGAAAAAAAATGTTATAACCTGAATAATAGAAATGATATAATCTTAAATGCAAGGGAAGTCAGAAATCTTTACTGTAGTATAATTGAAAACGCACACTACTTTTGGACTGAGAAGACCAAGTTTTGTGTCCCTGTTCTGATTCTTGCTAGGAGTGTTACTTTGGGCAAGTCTCTTCTCTTGTTCCATGGTTTTCTCATATATCAAAATAATGTGTTTGGGCTAAATGATGTCTAACATCACTGCGAACTTCATCTTTCAGTTTCTATTTTCTGCTGATACAGTATTTTTCATTGTCACTATTAGAAACTATTAAATGAGACCAAATTGGTCTATTGTAAATCCAACCATCTGTTTTGCTGCGTAGGTATAGTTTATTATAACTGAGACCCAGTGTGGTGTAGTGGGTGGAAAGTTGACCTTTGAGTCAGAAGGATGAGGGTTCAAGATTTTTTCTCTGACTCATACTATCTATGTGACCTTAGGGAAGACACAACCTTTCAATACTGAGGGTTAACTCCAAGACCTTAAGTTTCATCTGAGTTTCAGATCTGCAGAAGTAAAGGGAGTTTCTTTGCTGAGGGTGATAAAAATCAGTCTGGGCCAAAAATAGTAGTTAGAGTGAAAAGGAATATATTCTAAAAGAAAGCACTTTTTATACACTTTAAAGACTTTCTAAGTCACAATTTGAAATGAAGAAGTATGTATAGTATCTGGTAGATGATACCACAGACTGGTTGTTGGCATTTACCAAATGAACAACCCTAAAAGCCATCTTATTTCTAATGTTCTCCCAGTAGTTGTTGTCTATTGTATAAAAACTAAACCCTAAAT
>CM053580.1:50200971-50221612 GCA_028627135.1 Pseudochirops cupreus
ATATATATATATATATATATATATATATATATATATATATATATATATATATATATATATATATATACCATCTATGTGATTGCTCACATGTTTTCTAGTGAGAGGCAATGATCAAGCAAACACACAGACTACATTGATGTAAAACATGCTGTATAGTCACAGACATAGGTGACAATAAACATACAGACAGACAGAGATTCCATACAGAAAAACTAAGAAACTGTGCAAAATACTGTATAAGGCTATTTAGACTCAATGGTTTGGATGAAGTCTTGGTCCTTGAGTACGCAATGTTGAGATGCTTGCAATTCATTTTCAGATATCTAAAATTCTTGTTTATTGTCTATATTGAGGTACAGAAAAGTTTAGGAACCTCATGCTTACAAACAAAACATATACCATACACAACCTTCAGCAACCTTGACCTAAGATAATCCAATTCATGGGAAAGTTGAAACATAGTGAACAAGAATGAGATGCTGAATCAAGATCAGACCTTAGCATTATGTAAAACTCTAGGATAACACATTCTACCTTCATACAAAACTTGTCTTTTCCCCCTATTTGAAGAATATCAAACACTTTTTTTTTGGAACAAGGCAGACTGAAAATAACTGCAGGGAAAATAATTAAATCACATCCACAAGCTCGAATAAAGAAGGCACAATATATTTGGTACCATCATACAAATTTAAACTAGCAAAGACTCTTGTACTGGGTGCAATGTATGTTGTTAATGTGATTAAGCTAATTGTTTGTATTAAAAAATTCTTAGTAGTTTTCAGAGTTAATTTACAGGTTTTTAAATGAGCAAGTAATTTATTTTGTAAAGAGAAGGCCTTAAAGAGACATTCCCTGAAGGAGCAAGGAGTGTTACAAGATAAAATTCAATTACAGCAAACATTGATGTTTAGGCTAAACATATTATTTTAATAGCTTGCATTAGCATTAATTAAATCTCAAATTCCATTTCTTTACAAAATATTTGTTTTTAATAGTGTCTAAAAGACCTGACCATGGACAAACTGGGGAAACTAACATTCCCCTAAGCTTCTCTCCTTATGGGCAGGAAAGAAAAAGATCAAAGAGATATAAAAAGTCTTAATATACTAGCTCAAGAAAACCACAAGAATTGTTTTCCTTTCTTACAAACTTAATAAGCTTTGAGGTAAAAAACGTGAGTCTTTTTCCTCCTTATTTTACATCTATTTAACATGCCCTGAAAGGACAGTGACTCAGTCAGAGGTAGCATTGGCCTCAAAACCTAAAGAAGGTTGCCAGCAGTCCAATGATTATACTTTAAAGGATGCTGATTAAACTCACTTCTTTTATAAGTTACTTGGAATCATACCAGCATAAGACTATCTCCTCAAAACAGACTGGAAAGACTTCATTATGTGAGGACATAGGCTATGTCATCAAGGAGGAGAAAAAATGGAGAAAAAGCAGTTTCTTTCAGAACAGCTATATATAATTTTTAGAACATAGTTGTTTCCTAGTCACTTCAGGGTTTTCCCTGCCTGAGCCTTTCCCCCTCATAGGTTTCTTCCTTCTCCTTTGCTTCTACTTTTCCCTTTCAAATAACATGGCCAACCTATGTAGAGAGCACAGTACTGATGGGTTGGTCACATTGTTCAAATGCCGAATGTACATTTGTCCAAAAGACTTCTATGGAGAAGTCACAAAAGGCAATTACTAACGTGGAGGTCAAAAGAAGTGTCGCAAGGACACCCTCAAAGTCTCTGTGAAGAACTTTGTAATCTGTTCTGAGACATAGATACATTGGTGTAGGACCGACCAACATGCTATGCCCATGTCAACAAAGGTGATTTTCTCTATGAGCAAAGCAGAAATATAGTAGTTCAAAAGAAACATGAGATGCACAAATTTAGGGACATCTCTACTCCAAATGTTTATATGGCTTATTTGTGTCCAAACTATGGTAGGGCCTTCCAAGCTCAGATTGGTCTGATCAGCTGCCGTCTTACACTATCCTTTGATCCCAACATAGTGATGTCATTTTAGTTCTCTTTGGGAATGAAGGACCATACTTTTGCCTTTTCTCACTACCTTGCTAATTTGTTGTTTTTCTAGGCAGCTATTTGGTGAGGTTGATGGTGTTGGACTTGGAGTGGAAAAGACCTGAGTTCATATCCTGCCTCAGATCCTCAGTAACTGAATGACCCTGGGAGAGTAATTTCACTTCTTTTTTTTTTGCTTTTTTTCCCTGGAGGGCAATTGGGGTTAAGTGACTTGCCCAAGGTCACATGGCTAGTAAGTGTGTCAGTATCTGAAGTCACATTTGAACTCAGGTCCTCCTGACTCCAGGGCTGGTTCTCTATTCACCGGGCCACCTAGCCGCCCCATGAGTAATTTCACTTCTAACAGACTGTATCTTCATTTGTAAAATGGGTCCAACAGTATCACCTACTTCTTTGGGTCATTGTGAGAACAAAATGACATATAAAGCGCTTTGCAAACCTTATGGTAACTTTGTAAATACTTACCATTACTATTATATTTCTCAAGTCCTCTCTTCCCAAAACCATTGTCTTTTCTAGCTTACCTACTTCTCTTCCTTTTTCTTCATTCCTATTGTTTATGTGAAATAGAATCCAACACGCACATATAAAAAGTTTACAATAAGCAAGGTACTCATAATTACAAGGATACAATGAGAAATTGCAAACAATAGCAACAAGAGCAGCAGTAACAAAAGTAACAACCACAGCGACAACAATCATCCCTACCTCCGCGAGGTTATGTTCTACTGAAAAATGCAAGTTGACGTGTTAAACCATTTTCAAATCCATCTCATTGTCCCATTGTTCTGCCCACATCTCTCCATCTTTTAAAAAGAACAAAGCAGGAGATAGCAAATGTTTTGCTGAAATCTAGGTAAACATATCTACAGTAGCATTCCCTGATCTACTAGCCTGGTAACATTATCCAAAAAAGAGATGAGATTAGGCTGGCACGACCTGTTCTTGAAGCCATGCTTATCTCTTCGTGATCATTATTTCTCCTTTTACATGTTTATTAACCATCCCTTTAACAATACATTCTAGAAGTTCGCCAGCAATTGAGGTAAAGTGTGCTGGCCCATTATTTGTAAAACCCACACCCCCTTTTTTAAAATCAGGACAGCATATATACTTCTCTTGCCATACTTCCATCATTCTCCAGGATCTTTCAAAAACCCCTGATAATGATTAATTAGTAATAGTTACTAACATGTTCCGTATCCTAGGATGTACAAGTTCAACAAGATTGCTTCCAAGATCCCTTCTGCAATTTACTTGGACTAAGTGACAAATTCATCAAGAGTACCAGCATTTTTTTTTTAACTATCTCATCATTTTTCTTAGGAATCAACACTCTATTTGCATTTTTTTCTATCCTTCTAGTTCAAATATTATTCTCCATTGAATTCCCTGTGCATGAATGGATGGACTTTTTTTTTGACAAGTTTCCCTTTTTCCCCTCATCATGACTGTCTATCCTTATCTTCGTGATTGTATTCTTGAGAATTCCTCATTCCTCCTGGGATGACTTTTATTTATAAAATTTTAGCACGCATATGCTACCTAAGCTTTCCCTAAATCCTTTGAAAATGGTTTTCCTAAAATCTAGAATTTATGTCAAGGTATGTCCATTATCTCTGACTCTTTGTCTATCTCTGTATTTCTGTGCCTGTCTCAGACATCAGTCTCTTTCAAATTAGAATAGTCACTTATCTCCAAAATTCACAGTATTTCTACTGGTTCCTCTTTGTTACTCACAAGTCAGTTTCAGAATCTAAGTTCTACTCTTTGACATCTCTTCCTTTTGAAACAAAGATCTTTAAGGCAAGCAAGAAATTTGTAACTCCTTTTCTTTTGAGCAATTTACCACCTGTCCTTCTAAACCTAAAATCCAGTCACTGGTCTCATCCCACCAGGCTCTTATCACTGATCCTAGTGATACCAGACCAGATGTCTTTCCCCATATCAGAAACCAGTTCACCTTGATTTTTAACCCTACATTGTATATAACTGGATGAAATCTGATGCCATGGGTTTTATTGCTGGTTCTTTGCTTATGTTTTCTCTTTTATGAGTTTCTGGGCATGTTTACTGCTATTCTTCCTGGAACATAGCTTGGTATATATATGTAAGTACTTTTCTCTCTTCTTCTTTTTTGGATTAAAAATCCTTCAATTAGATTTTCAAGACTCCATGCAAATGTGTCAGTCAACACTCATTTATTAAGTATTTACAATATATCACATTCTATGCTAAGAACTAAGAATACAAAGAAAAACAAAAAACACTCTCCTTGCCTTGAAGGAGCACATTTTAAAAGTAGGTGTCCACTAAGGCCCATCACTCATCACATTTTTTAAGCCACAGCACAGAAATTCAAATGCCATCGTCAGATTCCATCTTCTTAACCAACTGTTTGCTTACCAATTTTGCCTTTTTCTTCTGAACACTTTCACAAATATCAGCAGTAGTGATGAAAACAACCACCTGTTCCCCTAAGGGCTTCAGTTTCTTGCCCAACACTTAGTCATCTTTAGCAATGCTTTCAAGATTCTTTCTGGCAGCATAATTTGTGCTCATCTCAATGATCAGAATAGGGCAGTAGTCATCGATTTCGCCAAATCTTAGGAAGTCCTTTGTCAAAGCATGGACACGTGACCCAGGAAGATAGCAGATCTTTTCTTTCTGTTATGAGGTTTCCAAATAGCTATCTAAGTACCCCCTTCCCCCAACTGGGTATTTGTTCACTACTATTATTTGTCTCTACTTCTTTTGGGCCCAAATGCCCTCTTAGCAAACATGACCTGAGGATCTGTAGCATCATTCTCTGAAGGGTTAAGAGATATTTGATCTTTAAAGGACCCAAGTGTCTTTTCTACAGTAAGAACCAAACCCACTCATTGTTATAGATGAAGAAACTGAGGTCCAGAGTAGTTAAGTGAGGCAGTAGGTGGCCCAGTGTATAGAACTCTCAACTTACAATCATTTAGTCCTGAATTCAAATCCTGTCCCAGATAATTACTAATTGCATATCCCTGGACAAGTCAGTTAATCTTTCTCAGACTCAATTTCCTCATCTGTAAATTAAGGATAATAATAGCATATATATGAGGGTTGTTGTGAGGATAAAATTGGATAACAGTAAAGTGTTTTGCAAAATGTTATATGCACAGAAATGCCAGCTATTATTAGGATTATTGTTGTAGTCATTCTTCTTCTTATTATTCATGATTTACCTAGGATTACTTGAATAGAAAGAGGCAGAAACAAGATTTCAACCTTTTATATAGATATTCAGTTCTCTCTGCAACATCCAATCTTACACTAGAAATACTGATGTTTATGCTTTCTGTCAGCTCATGTATAATAATTATTATTGAACTTAATTTTATTAATTCCTGTTCATCATTCTGGAATTTTGAGACCATTTTAAATATAGGCTCTTTATGCAATGTGTTAAAGTTATTACTATACAACTTTGTATCATCTATAGATCTGATAAGCATACCTTGCATATCTCATCCAAGACAATGATAAAATTATTGAACAACACACAGCCAAGGGCAGATCCCTAGACTATTCAATTTGAATCTTATACTAAGTCTATCAAGTTATTCACTAATAATTACTTGTGAATTTACCTTACTATCCTATTACCTAGCCTACATTACCTATAGAAATCATAAGAAACTTTGTTAAATGCTTTCCTAAAATCTAGCCTTTCTAGTCTACTAATCTAGTAACCACATCAAAAAATTAGCTTAGCATGACCCATTTTTAGTAACCTACATTTATTAGATTTGTAAAAAATAAACAAAAAAAATACTGTTTAGTATTAGCTTGATGAGTTCTCAGTTAATCTCTTGCATGAGAATGTTATTTTATCAAAGTAGTTGAGGTGTTTTTCTAGTGGATAAGCTGTACTATGTGCCTCCTTTCTTTATATTTGTATATTTGGTATTATTACTCCATAATTATTTATTACTTTCCAGTTTTTTTTTAAAGCATTCTCCAAAGAATATTCTTTGGAATACTTATAGCAAGCATTAGTACTACTTCATTAATACTGTCCTCAGTTTATAGAATACCTTGCTCCCAGTTTTCTGGCTTTTATACCATCATGCCTTTGCTTTTAGACTTCTAACTTTAGCTCACAATTCTAAAATCCCCTTTAAATAGCTATATCAAGTCATGGTCACTACTCCATGCTTTCTCATTCCTCTTTCAGTATGTGTGTGTGTGTGTGTGTGTGTGTGTGTGTGTGTGTGTGTGTGTTTTAATTTCATCAATATGTTCTAAGTCTCCTTTCTTTGGAGATACAAACCTCCTATTTCCATTATTAATAATTAATTAGCCAGCATGGCAGAAAGTGAGCATAGACCAAAGTGACACTGTATAACAAAATATGTCCAAAGGGGTACACGATTTAGATATAAAGGCTGATACTATGAACAATTAAGGGGAGCAAGGAATGGTTTATCTGTCAGATTTATGAAGAATGGAGGAATTTATGACCAAACAAGAAATAGAGAACATTATGAAATACTAAATGGATAATTTTGATTACATTAAATTAAAAAGTTTTTGCACAAACAAACCCAATGCAACCAAGATTAGGAAGGAAGCATAAAACTGGGAAAGAATTTTTATAACTAGTGTCTCTGAGGAAGACCCCATTTCTAAACTATATAGAGAATGAAGTCAAATTTATAAGAATAAATGTCATTCCCCAGTTGACAAATGGTCAACAGATATGAACAGGCAGTTTTTAGAGGAAGAAAAAAACTATCTATAGGAACATGAAAAAATGTTCTAAATCACTATTGATTAGAGAGATGCAAATCAAAGCAATTCTGAGGTACCATATCACATCTATCATATTGGCTAACATGAGAAAACAGGAAAATGATAAATGTTGGAGAAGATATGGAAAAGTTGGAAAACTAATTCATTGTTGGTGAAACTGTGAGCTGATCCAACCATTCTAGGAAGCAATTTGGAACTATGGCCAAAGGGCTAATACTACTTCTAGGACAGTATCCCAACAGACAGCTAGGCCACACTCTCCTGGGTCAACTTGTTTGCACACTAATGAAGACTCTTAATCCCAGGGCCCATTTACATGAATGCCCGATAGTCTTTCCCCTGTCTACCTTATAGGAGTCAGACTGCTCACTATTTCCTTGAAATTACTTAGCAATGAATTACACTTCTTCCTTGCCAAGGAAGTTCTGAAAAGAAAATCTGTAATGGTGTCCTTTTTCCTTCTCCTAAACTACCCTTACCCCAAACTCCAATCAATACTCTGACCCTGCCATTCACTCCTACTCTAGGCCCTCTTCTCTTTCCCCAAACTATTTACAATTTTAGAGACAGGGAAAGAAACTATGGGAAGAAACTATGACAGAGGGAAGCGACAATGACTGAGGGAAAAGAAACAGAGAGATGTTACCAAATAGCTTATAGTTGCTCAGTGGGTTCCAAGTAGAATTAAGAAAGGAAAAAAAAAAACCAAAAACTAAACTCCATAGCAATCCTAAATGCATCAACTTTTTGCTTCCCTTTCCCAAAATTCTTCTCTCTAATAAAAATTAGTTTAAAACATGGTCATTGGAGAGATGGACTGACAGAGATAGACAGAGAGAAAAGAAAAGAAAGGAAGGAACTGGAGTTAGAGGGAGAAGAGTGAGGGAGGAAAAGGGGAAAGAGAGAAATGAAAAATAGAAAATTAATGCCAGTCACAGAAATAATTCTGAAGGATTCCCTTCCTAATGAGGTGAGAGAGGAAGAATCTTCTTAGTAGACTTTCAGGAATCTAAGACTGAGTTCCAGGACTTTGTTCTCTCCCAGCTAGGCTTTTTCTATTTTCCCTTCCCCACAGCAACAACTGGGGCCAATAAGAACTCATCCCCAAGGTTGGCCAAGCATCCAAAACTTTTCTGTTCTCTTTGTATCTGTGGTTGTTAAATCATTTTCAGTCCTGTCTGATTCTCCATTGACCTCACTTGGGAGGTTCTTGGCAAAAATGCTGGAGTTGTCATTTTCTTCCCCAGCTCATTTTACAGATGAGGAACTGGGACAAATAGAGTTAAGGAGCTTGCCCAGGGTCACACCCCTAATAAGTGTCTGAAGTCAGATTTGAACTTAGGTCCTCCTGATACCAGGGGCCACACTTGAGGCACTTTTGTGTAGCAGCTCTCTTCTCCTAATGTTTCAACACATGGCCTATGAAATTAAATTTTTTTTCCCTTGCTTTTGTCTTATCTACATTATATTTTTGTACATATACATTTGTCTTATCTAGAATACAAAACATTGCCAGCTTCTGTTTTTAAGATCCTTGATTGTTAAATCTCAGGAGTGAGATGTTAGCAGCCTTGCAGCTAAGATCAGGTGTTACCTTTCATTTCTAGTTCTTTTCCCCAAACATACAGATGCACAGAACCTCAGAAAAGGAAAACACGTTGGATCAAACATGTCAGGAGAAAAGTGAAGTCCCAAAAGGTAGAACTGACCATACCCTACGAAGAGAATTCATTTGTAGAGTTTGTTCCAGATGAGAAAGAGGAAATCTGATTTTATTTTTACTTGCTACTTATACAAAAGAAAGTCCCACCTCCACCCCCGTCCAAATCAATTATCTTCACTTATATTGAGTAAAGATAGTTTACTCAGAAAGCTTCTAATAATACAATCTTATAGCTAAGGTTGATTTTTTAAAGTAATATCCTGAAAAATACGCTCATATCTTTGCCTTTGTAATGATAATGATGCAGTAGATGGTAAAGCATATCAAAAGTCTGAGGAAGTCTAATACTAAGGGAACGAGGGGAGTTTAAATTTTAATTAAATTTCTTACACGGTTAAAGCCCAATTTGGAAATGGAGACACAGACCTAGGATTATTGTATTTATTTATTCATTGGAACATCAAAAGTTATCAACATGTGGGGGTAAGATGGAGCAAAGAACCCCTCTCCACTATTACAAAAGCTTGATTAGAAAACTTCTATCTAAGGGGGCCTCGTTCAGTCATATCCTTCACTTTGTGAGCAAAAGCACTATGATCAAATTTCCTCAGAAATCAGATTATTGAAGTTGATGAGATTGGCTTGTAGGAATTTCTGATTCAGATGATAAGGCCTGGGAAAGTCAACACATAACAAGGGACCAAATTTCCTCTTACCTCCATCTCCCCTTAGATCTGACTTTCAATTCATCTCTAATCTTTTGTGGCTTAGTCCTTACCCTTAAATGCTCACTCCCTGAAAAAGCAAAACAAAGCACTTAGCATGATTAATATTGTTAAAAGAAAGAAGGAAGGAGAAAGTGCTATTCTAACTAGAAAAAAGGAGCCATTCCTTAGTATAATCATTCTCCCTACCCACATTGGCTCTCCCTCTTCTCTCTCACATCTGCAAATACTCCAAAAGCAGAAACACATCTTTTGTCCTCCTCTTATTTAATACGCTTGGTTATGATGATGATAACAAAAATAGAAACAGTAATAACTAACATTCAAATGGCACTTGATGGTTCACAAAGCGCTTTACGTATCATTTTGTCCTCACAAAACCCTGTAACATCGATATTATTATGCCCATTTTACAGATACAGATAGAGACTAAGTCGCTTGCCCAGGGTTACCAGGCTATGAAGTGAGGTTTGAATGCAGGAATTAATTAGGAGCAAATTCTCCACTTAGGATGGGGCCTGGCTCAAAATAAAATATCATATCTAGTAAGAGATGGATAGAAAGGCTGTTCTCTACACTATTGGAAAGTAGCTCATGCCAAGGAAACTGAAGATGCTTGAAGTGTTCATTCAGTTACAGCAAGATATTACACACACACACACACATCCCGCCCTCCCACCCCCCCAATACATCACATATATCTGCATTGATCAAGGCTGGCTCAAAATCCTGCTGAATTTTATACATATGTGTGTATGAGTTTGTGTGTAACTATATATATGTGTATAAACACATGTGTGTTTATGTATAGAAACATTGACATATATACATTTATATGTGTAACTATATATCTATTTAGAGACGTATTTTTCTTTATGTATACATCCAGGGATACATATGTATGTAAACATCCAAAGCAACACAAATATATCTATGCTGACTAAATATATACATATATATGCGTATTTCACTAAATATAAATACAATGATAGGATGATGCTTTTCACTCATATATTTGCATATATTATGTAAATATGTAAAATGTATATAGTCTCTCTGTGTGTATACACAAACATTTCCACATAGAGGTTATGTGGAAATGTTGCTACAAAGCTAAAGTTGAAGTCAGGAAAAGATAGGTTCATAGCCCGCCTCTGACATTCACTTACTGGCTATTGATAATCAAATCACTTTACTTTTCTAAGCCTCAGTTTCCTCATCTGTAAAATGGGAATAATAATAGCACCTACCTCTTAAGGTTGTTTGGAAGATCAAATGCGATGATGTATGTAAAATGTTCTGTAAATCTTAAAAGACTCTAGCACTGTGAATTGTTCTTTGCTTTTCCATCCTTTTCTCAGCTACCACAAAATAAAATAGCAGCTTTGAAGGATCCCATTCATATTCATATTGGAGACATTCATACAAGTGTGTCATTACAAAACTTCAAAAGTAGACTTTGCCAAAGAATGAAAATGTGGAGTTTATATTAAGATATTATTAAGATTAAAAAGATATTATAAGATAAATAGGATAATATATTATTATTTTTCTTTGGTTTTGTAAAATGCCTTTGGCTTTTAAATTACATATCTAGGAGAAGTACATAATGGCACATAAAGTAATAAAGTGAATTCTATGAAACATCCAAGTCAGCATTTCACAGATGAGCCCATAAAGTTCATACACAAGATCACAGGGGCCCCAGGTTGACCGTGCTGTGTAATACAATTTATACAAAGCATCCTCGTATTTCCAGTTCTAGGATATTTTCTCCCTTACCCCACTGTCTAAAAAGGCATATGGTGACATGATGCTTCAAAGTATAGTGGTACAATAAGAAGAGAAATCGGGAGACAGGTTCAAGTCCTGTCTCTGTTATAACGTGACCATGTGGAATTTAAAAGAAAAAGGTCCATGCCCCTCTTCAGTATGTAGATTGCAGAGATCATGAAAGAAACAACTGACTTTACTTCCCAGGACTCTAGATAACAACCTGTATTGTGGCCCAGTTGTCAGTTTGCATTTGTGGAGGCAATTGAGATCACATGTTTAGACAGGAGGAAAACAGAGGCCTGAGGTATGAAGAATGTACTTTGGTTTCGTTTTCAGTTTCATTCAACAAACATATATAGGTGGCTACTATGTGTAAAGCAATGGAATAGGTGTTGATACACAGATGAAAAAAAAAATTTCTTCCCTGAAGAAGATTATAATCTCCTGGGAAGGGGGAAAAGGAAGGGAGCTTCCAGTAGCTATTCTCTAGAATCCGAAATGGTAATACAGAGGTGTACCAGGACCAAAAGGGGATTCCATTTTACCTATATACATCAGTAAACTGAGGCTTTATGATTTGTTTTGTGTGGGTTCATGCTCTCTCAATGCAGATTACAACTTGTTTATTCCTTAGAAAGACATGTTTTTAAGTCTCAGCTATGGATAGATAGATAGACAGATAGATGATAGATTTGCAAAAGATTATTAATAGAGTAGAAAGAATCTATAGAGATAGATAAAAATAAAAATAAATAGGTAGGCATATGTGTGTGTGTGTGTGTATATACATATATGCAAATATATGTGTGTGTATGTGTGTGTTTTATCAAGACTTTTTAATTTGGAGTCAGGAGAATTCCAACTTTTAATCTTGGTTGTGATATTCAGTAGCATTGGAGCTCTAGGTCAGTCACTTGGTTCCTCTTGGTTCCCATTTGTTCATCTGTAAAATGGAGGTAATACATATTTGAACTACCCACCTCAAAAAACTGTCATGAGGAAAGTGTTGATTTAACCTAAAAGTACTATAAGCATGTGAATTTTCACATCATTGGTAAGTCTTTCAGAATTTAGACAGTCTTAGACAAAAAACAAAACAACAACCAAAAAACTGTACAGTCTATCAATGGGTGATCAATGCAAGCTCCTCCAGTTTGGTAGGCCTTGTAAGAGTTTTTCATGGCATTGACATAGTCTTCTTGGACAAGTAAATCTTGGTGAAACATGAGAGGGGGACAAGTCTTGCTGTCCTTTAAACAGAAGGAAGAATTGTACTGGAAGTTAGAAACCAGGAGGCATTAGAGCACCTGTACAGTATGTTTTCAGGTTGAAGACCATAGTACATGCCACAAAAGGGCTTTATCCCACTTCTGGGGATCCTATAAACTCATTGATTTACTGCACTAATCTTTACAACAGTATACAGTATGCATTTTCTTTATAGGAAATTCAGCCATCACACATGAAGTACCTTTTTCATGTATGCAGGGCACTGTCACAGATACATTCAGGATGTGTAGCAAATATATCATCCACCACTCCCATAGCTCACAACAAGCACTCCTCCTGATATCTATTGATTCCCAGAGCACTTGGCACGATTGCCAAAAGTGTCCAACAAAAGCCATTTTTGCATTGTTATCCATAAACATGATGCTAAAAATATAGCAGGATTTACCAAGGAATTCACTGTTCTTTTTAATACTAAGGAATAATTTAATGTAAATCATCAAGCTTATATCATCCTTTAACATACTTTCCCAAACAATACACTTGAATGTAATAAAAAGAAACTGCTCCTTTGACTTGTCTCACCTACTTCCAGTCTCATTTTTCAACCTCTGGAATTGTCCAATTTCAGGAAAAGAAAAACTAAAATAATTTCAAGAGTCACTTCTGCTTCATTATTATTATTCATTGACCTCCACTCTCATTATGAAAAGATAATCATAATACAGAATTTGCACTAACTCATTTGCTCAATAGATCTGTCTTAGATACACAATTCTCAGTGAAGAGTAGAACAATATGGTCTACAGCCTCACACTGTGTGTCTCAGTTCAGCAAAATTCTGGGTGCCCCAATAAGAGCAACAAATCAGTTAGCTTTTGTTGATTTCCATTCTATGGACTGCCTGGACCCAGAATTTAGGCACCTAGCTTAGCCATTAAGTCAAGGATAAAAGGAAAAACAAGGGATGAGTAGCACTAAGGTTCAGAAATGTTAAAAGATTCATTTCACCTTTTTACTTCCCCTGCCAGAGAGAACAATGCTACTGACAAGTCAGAATTTCAGAACAGTTATATACCCAATCATTCCCCTTCACCCCCACCCTCACAAAGAGTTCTCATTCTCTGTTGAAACCCTGAACTCACCATGAACTTCTTTGGATTACTCATAGATCTCCATTAAAGACCCCTTTTCTTGACCAGCACATATGCCTTTTGAATCCTCAATTCCCTCCTTCCTGAGGGCAGAGGATGCCTTCCTTTTATCTTCCTGTGCAGCAATGCAGTACATACAGGAGACTAATAAGTGATTGATATTGGTGGGCACTGTTATTTAAAGATTACACATCTATCTATGTTGCAGTACAATCATCATTAATTAATGTCCCAGACAGCAACAAAAATCAAATATCCTCATCTATTAAGACATGTGATTTGGTATTGATGTTTCATTAGGCAGCTAAGTGGTACAATGGATAGAGTCTTTGGCCTGGAGTCAGGAAGATCTAAGCTGATCTAAATCATGCAACCAGGAGCAAGGCACAGCCTCTGTTGGCTTCAGTTTCCTCAACTGCAGAATGTAGATAATAACAGCATCTACTCCCCAGGAGAGTTGTGAGGATAAAATGAGATAATTTGTCCAAAGTGATTAGCACAGTATCTGTTGTGTAGTGGGTTCTATATAAATACAAGTTATTTCGATTAATCTTCATTATTAGAAAAATGAATTTTGTGATGTTTATTAGTGAAGAAAAATAAGTATTACTTTTTCCTCTTACAAAAATGTATTTTTCATGTATTTTCAATAAAGTTGCTTTCAGATTTTTTTAAGCTGAACCGAACTAAAAAAGACTAGTTAAAAATATTTCTCATTGTATTCTTCCAATACTGAATCACCAAGTGCCCACCATAGGATTTGCCTTGCAAATACTGTAAAAGCTTCTCCAATCATGGAGCTCAAACTAAGCCAACAGCACCACTCAGTGGCAACATAGGGACATGAGTTCTAACCATCATTTCACATATTTCTAACCCAATCCTATTGAAAGGTTTTTTGTTTCTTAGTTTGCTTTTTGTAGGATCCTGCTCAAAGAAAGACTATGAGATTATCTGGTGTCCCCCTTGGTCTTCAAGCAGGATCCCACCAAAATCAGTGCCTAATGATATAAACATGTTCTCTTTTTAAAAATCTCCAAAGATCACACTCTATAACTTTTCTTAGCCACCTATTCCTGAATCTCACGCAGGAAATTATTTTCTTTCTTTCATTTTTTTAAGGATCAATAAAAGTCCTTCACACAGCAGCTTATCGTTATTTCCTTTAGTTAACTTATCTTTTTAGTGGAGAGAGAGAACAGATGGTTACCATGTAGCAATGTGAAGATCCGTAAATATTAGGCCAATGGAATGAGATAGACAGGATTATGGTGAGGAGGAAGGGAGAGGGACCAGAAAGGAATGTCCACCCAGTGTGTGAAAAGCCAAATGAGTCAAATCCTACCAAGGTGATCTTCTCTCCCTTAGTTTATTTTCTTGCCTTTGTTTTAAAAAAAAAGAACTTAGTTCTTTTCACCTCCTGTTATTAAATCTACTCAATGTTCCTAGGATGCAGAAATCAAAAGGATGTTAGACAACATCAAATCTTGATCCTTTTTTGTGTCCTGCATCTGTTTTCAGGTCTGTTGAACTCCATGGGATGCTTCTCACAGTATTGTTATTAACAATATAAAATAAAATGTTAGATAACAATGGAAATAAATTACATTGAAAAAGAGTTATCGACGCATGTGTGTCTGCATTATTTTTTAATTCATGAAATAGAGGTCAGGTATAATCTTGTTTTGAGGCCCCGAAAGGAAAAACAACCCATCTAAAGTCACACACTGCAAGTAAGGAGCAGAGCTGGGTTCTCCTCAAAGGAAGGATTAAAGTCTTTTTTAAAGGAAAGAATTTCCTCCAAATAGGTCATGACTCACCTACCATAAAAGTCACCTAATGAAGGAAATGAGAAGTGGTTTTTGCTTTACAAAGGAAGTTACATTTGATCATTTACTTTTACTTTAGTGAATGCAAATGGTTACTGTCACTGTTTTAGGCATCTGGATAGAAACAAAACTTCACATTTCTATCATTTTCTCATTTTGTATCATATCTAAATATAGTCAAGTGCATTTGTGGAGCAATCTGTTTAACAAAGTTATTTTTCATACGTTTCTTTTGTCTGACCTTGCCAACAAGTCCGTGAGGTAAATTGTATGATTGCTAACATCCCTATTAGAGATAAGGAAACTGACACTCAGAGACGTAGTTCATGTCTGGTAAAAAGCAGAACCAGGACCCTTGAAATTAGGCCCCTTCCTTCTGAGTTCAGTGTTCTTCCTATTATATATCATTCATTACATCTAACACAGAGTTGGGTCTATCATTTCTAGATTTGAAGATATTTAATAGAGCTATGTTATTGTATTATTTCTCTCTATGTTCTGAGATTAAGTTCATAGATTT
Organism: Pseudochirops cupreus; assembly: GCA_028627135.1. Classification (NCBI taxonomy): domain Eukaryota; kingdom Metazoa; phylum Chordata; class Mammalia; order Diprotodontia; family Pseudocheiridae; genus Pseudochirops; species Pseudochirops cupreus. Next base: position 50,216,699 of record CM053580.1, read on the forward strand.
CTAAATGAAATTCACTTTATTTTTTAAAAATCATTTTCCAGAGAATAATAAGTAACAGCTTCACGCAATGTTCTGTTCATGGAAGAATGTAAATATATAGGGTCCCTATTCTTTTTTATTATTATTATTATTCTTTTATTCATTTCTTTTGTTTTGTTTTGATTTTTGGAGGGGGGAGGGCAGGGCAATTGTCATCAAGTGACTTGCCCAAGGTCACTCAGCTAGTTTTGTGTTAAGTGTCTGAGGTCACATTTGAATTCAGGTCCTCCTGACTCCAGGGCTGGTGCTCTATTCACTGTACCACCTAGCCACTTATTCTTTTACTCTTAAAATAAAAGCCCAATAGAATAAAAGCTGAGTTATAATCCTTTGGATAGCCTTTTTGTCTTCTCTCCTAAGAAGGAGGAATGTACTTAGTGAAAAATAGGAGTCTTAGAGTAGAGTGATGGAGCCTAAGACAAATGATGATTTGGCATCTTCTTATGGTTACATGGAGTCCATTAACGATCATGGGATCATAGATTTTAAAATGGAAGAGAACTTAAAAAGCATCTAGTCCCAACCATTTCTTTGGCCATCTCTTTGTCCAGATGAGGAAACTGAGTTCCCCTCAAGTGAAAGGGTATAAAGTTAGCAAACATCAGTGGCGGTTTATTTAGAATTAGGCCTGTGCGGCAGACAGCTCCTACTTGTTCTCTACAGTTGGTTGTGAGCATTTATATCTCAGAAATTAGGAAACAATAAAAAGTCAGAGATGGATATATTGTTTTTTGATGGTTTGAGTAGTGATGGAGAAAATAATAAAGTACACTATACTTAAAGATGAATCATCTTTACTTTTTTGTCTGTTTGTGTTTCCTGGAGAGCCTGTTATTACCAATATGCCACTGATTAGGACCTAGGGCCCCCCTTTACTCTAAATCCAGAATTCATTCCACTATACCATGGTATTCCCTCAACCCTTTCCATTTTCTTCTTTTTTTAAATCAGGACTAATGATTTTACTTGGCAAAAGCACTTCGAGTAAGGAAATTCTTTATCAATGCAGAAGGCTCCCACTTTATAGTCTCAGAGAGTTACCTTGGGTAACAAGGGATTGAAGGACTTGTCCTGGGTTGCACAGCCAGTATATGTCAGGCAACACTTGAACCCCGATTTTTATAATTCCACAGCTGGGTCTCTAAGCATGCTGCCCCACATCCCAACTATATAAAAAGAATGACAGTCTTCCACCATAATGTGAATATAAGTTCACAGTTTTAATGGGATCCATACTTGAAATCCAAGCATTACAATATTCCTTAATTGATGCATGCAGCACTGGAAAACAAGGCATAATTCTTGTGAGACACTGACCTTTTATTTCTATAATACAACTTTCAGTTGATTTTAATGTAAATCAAAAGCAATCATTTGAAATGTACAGCTCCCTTTTCTCCCTCTAGTGGAGATGAAAATTTACTTGGACTATTTATCTATTTTGGTTGATTAGTAAATTTAAATTTTTACATGTGTATTTAATGACAGAAAGAATTTACAAAAGTCTTTGAATTAATGAATTTCTCACTCCAGATTCTTATTACCATGCTTGCTTACCAAGAACTCATTACTCACGAATTGTTGAACCATTTAGTACTAAAGGCAGTGGGTTGAAAATCAAATAGAAAAGGGACCACTAAATCTAAGAATCCCATATTAACTTAGAAAATTACATATTAACATTATCTATGCATTTTTATTTTATTTTTTACTTATTTAACTAAATATGTCCAAATACATTTTAATTTGGTTAGGCCACACTCTTGTTTGCCAAAGTATTTGACACTTGTGGTGTGGTAGATAGAGTTCTAGGCACAGAGATGAGATAGACCTGAGGTTGAATCCTGCTTCAGATGCTAATCTGTATGACCCTGGGCAAATCAATGACCCTCACCCAATCAGTTTCCTCATCTGTAAAATGCAGGTATTAGTCACATTTACATCATAGGTTTGGTGCGAGAATCAAATGTGATCATATGTGTAAAGTGCTATATACATTTGGCTATTAATATTCATTGTCTTCTCACAAAAACCCTTTAAGGCTAGTAGCCCAGTGTTATTATGCTTATATTTCAGACAAGGGAAAAATCTCAGGGAGGTAAAGCTTTTCCAAGGGTTGTATAGATTCTTAGTGACTAAGCTAGAAATCACATTTAGGTCATTCCTTCCCCATCCCAAGTCAACATTCAATCCTTTTTTCACTACCTTATATAGAATTGAATCATTACTCTGAACTCCATGGAGTTACTGAGCATTTGTATAATGTGTGTGTGTGGTATAGTATAAGGGCAGAGTGAGTCAAATGAATAAGAAAGTGTACATGCTATTGAACCCCACAAGAAATAGTTGAGGATAAAGGGCTAGAGGAATTGCAATTAGGGAGCAAAGTGGTATATCACATGTAAGATGGCTAACTGCTTGAAGGGAGAAAAGAGTACCCTGACAAAAATAAATAAATAAACAGCTCTCTTACACCCTTCATTAATTTGGAAATCACTTGGATTGATAGCATAGGAAAAATGGAATAGTGTATGGGGCACTGAATTTGGGACCAGAAGTCACTTTGCCTTCTTATTTCTCTATTTCCCCAGCAACAAAATGAGTGATTGGTCCAGATGACCTCAAAGGTCCCCCTAATTCTACATCTGTAATACTATGAAACTGACCAAGAATCATGGTTCCATTACTTTCTGTCAGTGTTATCTTGGGAAAATCTCTTGCCCTCAGGCTAGGGTCTCAGAGCCATAGTTTCTTCATCTCTAAAAGGGGGTGGGGTTAGACAGTACAGTTTGGACTAGAATATACTAGATACTCTCTAAAGTCTCTTTAAGTTGTAAATTCTCTGATATCCTCTTTGAAGTTGCCCATATTGACTGAGGAGGGTTTAGTTAGATGGCTCAGGGACATCACCTTGGATTAGAAAGACAAGTTTGGAATCAAGGAATATTTGGCAGAAGAAAGGCAGTTGATGGGAGAGAGGGGACTTTGGACTAAATAGTCTGAAAAATAATCTGTGAAAGGAAGAACTTTACATACATTGACTTTTCCTTTGCACACTATTGGCAGTTGTTATAGCTGATATGACACTATTATGCCAAAGCTTGCATTTTTGTTTTAAAGATTTACAATTTTCTTTTTAAAGTCTTCCTAGGACATTTGCTCTAATTAAGCATAGTCTAATCATTTGCAGATCACCTTAGAAGTTTTCCACAAGGTCTTTGATCCTCACTCCTCAAGGGGAAAAAAATGAAGAAAAGAATAAAGAGAAATCAGGGTGGTACAATGGGAATAGTAATGGACAAAGAGTGCCTTGATCTGTGTTTGTTTCTGTCACATCCCTAAGCCTCAGTTTCCCCCTCTACAAAATGAGAATTTCATTAGATGACTTCTAAATTACCTTCTAACCCTAAATACTGTGATCCCAGTGTGAAAATGCCCTGCCACTAAAGCAGATTGACAATAATCTATAACCTATAACAGGAATTCTTACACTTTTTTTGTATCATGGGTGCCCTTGATGAAGATTATGGACCCTTTCTCAGAGTAATGATTTTCTTTGAAATTCACAATTAAAAGGAATGCTAAATTTTAGTTCAAAGTTAACGAAGATTAAGTTGTAAATGTTTCTTTTCCAAGTTCATGAACCCCATAAATCAAGGTCTATGGATCCTCAACTAAGAACTCTGGAGTCCTATTGTCTTAAAGACTTAATTGGGCTAAATTGAAGTTAATAAGAAGAGAGGTAACAGCCATAATTACATTTTTTTTGTCAGAAGCAGTATTAAACTTAGTTCTTCTAAACTCCAAAGCCAATCCTCTATCATCTCTCTCCTAGCACATTTGCAAGAAATGTCATACCTGGGGGAGCATGGAGAAAGAGATGCTACCATTTTTATTACCTTAGCTTTGTATGGAACACAACAAATTATTACCAGTGATAGCTGGCAATTACAGGAAAGTAGACAGAAAGAGTGTTGTTAGTCATGTCCAAAAAGACTTCTTCAAAGTCAAAGTGAATAAGGCCTTAGATATGTGTTTCTTCACTCATCAATTTTCAAATTTTCTCATCTATTAATTGAGTATTGTTTTGTGCTGGAGTCCAATTAATATAAAAATGCACGACAGTAAATCTTTTTCTTAGAGTAGGTTTCAATGCAATATTGGACACTAGAAGATTTACTGTCACAAAATCACACTATACCATTCTGCCCATAGCCAAATCTAGTCATTCCTGTTTATTCTTCGCTTCATCACTTAGAGCAAATTCCAAATGCTTCTAAATCCTCTCTATTTTGCTAAACTCATGCTATTACATTGAACCATCAAAATGTTACTTTCTACGGGAAGAACAGATTTATATAGGACAACAGTTATTTCTACTCCCTGTATCCCTCACTTCAGGGATCTCAAGTATTTTGTAAATACCTATAGTGGCTGTTTCTTCCAAGCAAGAAAATCACTGAAGACAGAAGTACCCAGTTAATATCGTCAAACCTAGGTTCAAAATCAGGTTCTGCTCTTTAATACCTTTGTGACCTTAGATAAATTGTTTCATCTCTCAAGGACTCATCTTCCTCATCTATAAAATGTAATGGTTCATCCCTAAGGTTTTTGGCAACTTAGAGGAATCTTTATCTCAGAATTGTTCCGTGGGAATGTGTGCCTTTCTCATCTTCCTAGCTAGAAGTTTACTCTTCTAAAGGTTAAGAGTTATGTGATCTCTTTCTTTTGCATGATCCCTCTCTCCCCACTACCAAATGCAGCACCAAGCACAGGGGAGGTAATTAGTAACAGAAGGGATTTGTGGGGCACCTTCAATCAATCAATAAATAAGCATTTATTAATTACCTTCTGTGTTTTGGGCAGTGTGCTAAG
>CM053580.1:50229735-50338943 GCA_028627135.1 Pseudochirops cupreus
TTCTCTTACTATCTCTTGCTGTTGGACTTTGTTGGAAATATATAGGAATGCTGAGGATTTATGTGGGTTTATTTTATATCCTGCAACCTCGCTAAATTTATTTATTGTCTTAAGAAATTTTTTACTTGATTCTCTGGGATTCTCCAAGTATATCATCATGTCATCTGCAAAGAGTGATTGCTTAGTCTTTTCTTTGCCTAATTTGATTCCTTTGATTTCTTTTCCTTCTCTAATTGTTACTGTTAACATTTCTAGCACCAGATTGAATAAAAGGGGTGATAGTGGACATCGTTGTTTCACTCTGCAAGATGTATTTTCATTGTTACAAATTGAACATAACCCACAGGTTGAGAACTGCTGGTATAGAGGATAGAGGGTTAAACCTTGTAACCAAGAAGCCCTAGGTTCAAGTCCTGCTTCTGAAATATATGAACTTTGTGATATGAAAGTTACATAGATGTTATGCCCCCCAGGTAATCCTGTAAGACTTTAAGGTATGGATAAAACACCAATCTTAAATGGTGGGGAACTCTCAGTGCCAGGAGGTTCACTATGAAACAGGTTCATACTAAAAACGAACTAACTAAAGAACTAACTTAGTTCTTTACTAACTACTAACTTAGTTACTTAACTTAGTTTACTTATTAAACTAAAAGACTTACAATGTAGCACAATTGATACAACCCAATGTTAGCAAGGAGAGCTACCACTTTCATGTGTATCACATGTAAAGTCTCCTTACTATGAATAACTATCACTAGAAGAGGTATTTTCTTAAATTCTTTATCAATGTAATTATATCCTATTTATAGATTCATAATTTTATGTGGCAGAGAAATCAGCTCCTTAATATAGTGAAGGATCAACTATACAAGAAGAGATTCTCTAGACCCTATTGACTCTATCAACTCATCTAGCACTTAACACAATGCCTGCCACATAGTAGGCACTTAATAAATATTTATTTGGTTGGCTTAGAAATGAAAAGTTGTACCAATGTGATGGGAAAGCTGAAAGGCAAGAACCTCTGGTAGAATGTTGTTTCTTTGAATACATTTACAATCCAGTATTAGAGAGATGACCTGGTATAGTGGGAAAGAGTTGGATTTGGAGTCATAAGCATGAGTTTGAATATCTTAGTTTCATGATCATAAACAAATCACTTAGTAGTAAAAGAAACAATTGATATAGCGCATTAACATTTTTCAAGTACTTTACATACATCATTTCATTTGATTCTCAATACTCTGTCCAGCATATACTATTATTATCCCTATCTTATAGATGAGGCAGAGTGACTATCCTAGTAAGAGTCAAAGCTTCTTCATCTATAAAATAGGATAACAATACTTAGAGTACTCATCATGAGGTTGGTTTAAGGAAAGCATCTTATGTACCTTAAAGCACTACATATGGAGGGGAGCAGGCTGAGATTTAGGTTATGTACAAAACAACTGGTATTAACATTTTTTCCTCTAACCTTATGTAGATTGCAGTGGAACAAATCCATACTCTGAAGTCAGAGAATCTGGGTTCAAATCCCTCCTACCAATGTGAGCTATAGAAAATCACTGGAGCTTGATTTGCTCACTTTTTTTTGGTTTTGGTTTTTTGGTTGGTTTTTTGTTGTTTTTGTTTTTGGCAAGGCAATTGGAGTTAAGTGACTTGCCCAGCGTTCCACAGCTAGTAAGTGTCAAGTGTCTGAGGTCACATTTGAACTGAGGTCCTCCTGACTCCAGGGCTGGTACTCTATTCACTCCGCCACCTAGCTGCCCCTCAATTATTCATCTTTAAAATGGGCGGAGTGGGCTCTGAGGTCCTTTCTGTTTTTAGTTTTATGATGCTATGATATAAACAATTGTGTATTATTATACATTAGTTTGGCTGAGTAGCATACAAAAAGAGCAGGGCTGTCTAGTCTGCTTGGGTTGCACATCACTAAATTCTTCTCATGCTTTCCTCCTTCACCCTGATAATATGTTCAAAAGAGGGCAGACTATCTTAATGGGGATTGGGAATAAATTATCTCCCTTTGTGTCTGTTAGTAGCCTCACTGTATAGGGAAAAGGAATGGTGTTGAGCCAGAACTGTGCCTGGCTACTTTGTAAATCACACTTTCTGCTTCCCCTGATTTCTAATACATAATGACCTTGGTGAGGCCCTTTGGAAATGCTTGCATTTGAATATCTCTAGGCTCACAAGATACCATTTTTTATGTGTTCAGGTCATACAGTATCTGTCCGGTTAAGTTTTGATCATGCAGGCCAAATTTCCACGTAAAGTCATGTTTCTTCATTTTTCTTTAAAAAAAAAAAAGTATAGCAAAGTGCAGCTAGGTGGCACAGTAAATAGAACACCAGCCCTGGAGTCAGGAGGAGCTGAGTTCAAATTCAGACTCAGACAATTAACACTTACTAGCCATGTGACCTTGGACAAGTCACTTAACCCCAATTGCCCTCCCAAAAGCAAAAAAAAAAAAATCTAAAAAAAAAGGATAGCTAAGTAATTTAAAGAGATGTGAGATTGCAATATAGAAATCTCCAATAGAAAATGACTACATTACTTCTCTTGGCCCTTAGCCTGAAATTATTTCTTTGCTTATTCAGCATTTTGGCTTGAAATGTGGACTAAAAGAAGTATCACAATGGTGTATTTATCAGAGTACCAGGATATGCTTCCCATCTCCCACATCATTAATTGGCACTTTTGAAAATGACTGATGTGCTCTTCTTTCTTTTGTCCCCTCCAGTCCCTCCAGTCTTTTATGCGATACTTTTTGAATTTCTTAAACCTGCTGTAGAGGAACACGGAGGTTCAGAAGTCACTTAGATCTCAGGGATGAGAAGCAGAGGACATTTCTGCAATAAATTCTAAGGTGTATCATTGGAAAACAAAATCCATGCAAAAGGAATAGACTCAATACATTCATTCTGTTGCTGAGAAGTAAAGATGAGAGAAGGACATGAACTGCTGGAATTCACCTTGTCAAGGGTTCAAAAATATTGATTGGATGAATGTTATATTAAACTAAATCTCCTTTTTATACTGCCTCTTTGACTGTCAAAATAAAGCAAAGCTATTGCTGAATTTGTTTGCATATTTCCCTACTCTGTAGAGTCAGACTCTTCATTCCTACAGTTTTTATCTACTCTCCTAGCCCAAGCCAAGTTTTAATAAAATAAAATTTAGAGCTGAAATGGACTTCACCATAGACCTTGCTCTAACTGCTACAATGCAGATATAATTTGGTGCTTTCTGTTCCCCACAAAGGAACAAAAATAAGACAAAAATGCTTAGTGCAGTGTCTGTCATGTAGTAAGCACTCGATAAATGCTTACTAACTGAAAAAAAAATATTTCCTGCTTTTGGAATGTATTACCTAGTGAGTCCCAGGAGAGTAAGGACTGTCTTTTACCTTTCTTTGTATCCCTGGTGCTCAGTACTGTTCCTGGCACATAGTAGGCACTTAATAAATGTTTATTGACTGAAACAAATCTGGGTTAGATAAGGAAGGGGGAGTTGAATGTTCTAAATACCTAACCACTAACATTGAGGCAAAATCCTATTACATTTAACTGGTTATCTATGCCTTTTGTGAAAACTACTCTGTTAAAATATTATTTTACATCCATACACTTATAGATAGACACAGACACACCTCTCCCCGAACCTTTTAGCATTAAAATATCTATGAAGAAAGAGAAAGGAAACAAGAAGTTGATATTTAATTCAAAGCACTTTTTATTATGAAATCAAATGAGATAATAATTATAAAGTGCTTAGCATGGTGCCTGGCACATAATAAGAACTATGTAAATGTTAGCTAACATTATCAATCTTTAGGTCTACTGCATGGACCAAAATAGATGAAGGGGCACAAGAGAATTTTTTATGAATATGATTGTCCTAGATCACTTGTTTATATTAGGGTAGTGTGAGTATAGATTTAAAGCTGCAAAGGACCTGAAATCCAACTAGTCTTGATCCTTCCATATTACAGATAAGGAAACTGAGACCCTAGGGGATTAAACAACTTGGCCTATGGCATAGATCACATAGGTATTGAGTGTCAGACATGAGATTTGAATCTAAGTCCTATGCTCAGATATGCCTCTGAATCTATGATTCTGTGCTCCTTCAACAGAATGGGACCCCTTGCCTTTGACTCTAGGTCAATCATGTATATTTTCTGTAATATGCAAACAGCCAAGGATTCATTGATAGGACCTGCTGCCAATCATACTTAGAAACACTGTAATAACCACTTGTAATATGCTGACAACTACAAATCATGGATTGCAGGAGAAATTCTTAAAAGATTCATCTATTCAGCGAGCAATTATTAAGCACTTAGAGAATGCAGATACCATACCAATCATTGATTAGACAATTAAAATTAGAATTTCTAGTTTCCAGAGGAATTAAAGGTACAAGATCCAAGAGATTTTGGAAATGTTTGTATCTTTTCAATGACAGTTTCCTAAGTTTCCTCTGCCACCCTTTTAGAGTTGAGTTTTGGTTTTTTTTAATACTTAAAAGCTTATTTCCTTATGGCTTACTTTATTTAGTTTTTAGTAATTAACTCTCACAGTTGGATATGACCAGTAGTAAGTTTTGAGATGCAGGTGATAAAGCAAATCCTTCTGCTTCCCCTTCACAGTCACTTCCTTATCTACAAAAGCAAATATGTAACCAGTATGTATGGCCAGCTCCAATCTACCTTTCCAGCTACATCTCCCTCTTATCCCTTTCATGAATCCTACAGAGAATCATAAAAATCTCAGAATTTCAGAGCTAGAAGGGATCTCAGTGGTCAGTTAGCTTGATACATACCTGATCAAGAATTACACTTTTATCATAACTGACAGATAGTCACATGGCCATTGCTTAAGATTTCCACTGAAGGGCAATCCATGACCTCCCATAGAATCCCATTTCATTTTTGTAAAGTTCTAATCACTAAGAAATGTTTTCTTCCATTAAGCTTAAATTTGCTTTCTTGTAAGTTCTTTTTTTTTTTTTGAGAGGGGAAGGCAGGGCAATAAGTTCTGCCTGCTGCCCCTAGTTCTCCTCTCTAGGGCCAAGCAGAACTAGTTGAATTCTTCTTCATAGGACATGGTCTTCAACAGCTCCAAGTCAAGAATGCATTGCCTTTTCACCTCTACCTCTACCTTTGAGCTTACCTAGTTAGTTCTCTTTAAGACTTGGCTCAAATCCCACTTTCCACAAAGGTCTAGGAGTGGGGAACCTGTGGCCATGAGGTCACACATGGTCCTCTAGGTCCTATGGTGCAGTCCTTTGATGGAATCCAAACTTCGCAGAATTTGGGATTTGTCAAAGGGCTATGCTTGGGGACCTAATGGGCCACATATGACCTCAACATCACAGGCTCCCAACCCCGATATTTAGTTCCTCCCCTATTCCTCTCCCCTAGTCCTTCTGAAATGACATATTTACCCTGCATATATCTTCTAAATTCCAGTTATTTCCATGTTGTCTTCCTCAGTAGAATATAAGTTCTTCAAAGGCAGGGACCTTTCTTAGCACTTTTTTTGTATCCTTAAATCTTAGCATAGTTCCTAGTACACAAGTAAGAACTTAATAAATGCTTAAAGATTCAAAGACAGAAAGAAGAAGAAAGCATTCTTTAGTATCAGGAGGAATGGCTCTCATTTCAATGTTGTCAAGAAAACATGGCCTTTCATATAAGCAGAAGTTACAAGTGTTTTCTCTTGGGACTTTTCATGTTGAGCACATTCTTCCTACAGTAGTCCTTGTTTCTGTTAGAGTGTCATGAGAAGATTTAAAGGATTTCTTGGATGCCACCTAAGATTAAAATTCCATGATGCTATGTAGGGAATTATATATTATAAGCTCAAATGACTTAACCAATGTAAAGTATTTTGCAAACCTTATTTAAAGATATAAATGATATATTTGATACAAGTGATATAAATGATATTATTACTACAGAACTCTGGTAGAATAGATGCTTTGGGGAACAGGAGTTTTTATGATTTATACTTATTTGTGTGCCTTATACAGTGTCTTCAATATAGCAGTTTCTGTGTTAAATAGTTGTTGGATTGGACAAGAATTTGCTTTAAAACATCCTTATCTTGTTGCCAGTAGAGAATAGTTCAAATGGTGGATTTCCCAAGAATGTTTTGCCAAAACAAACTGTTCCAACTCATGAGAGGCTACCTTTGTCTTAACTAACTGTTTTGTTCTAAAATAGAATGGTCCTGATATAGGACCCTAACAATTGGTATTCATTCTCCTAACCCTGTTGTATAAAGAATAAAAACATCATTATCTACAATGGAAATAGTGGTTAGGAGAGGTTACTGAGTAAATGGGTCTGATCTCAACTGTGAATTCTGGAATTCATTCTGTGAAATGTCACTATATTTGTAACTCAATTTTTATTTCCTTTTGCCCTGAGTTTTTAGCTTCAAGAAAAAATAAAAGAGAAGATTTGAACTCTGAGTTTCACACACTAACTTCCATATAGATTTCCTTTTGCAACTAAGAAAATACTACTTAATTATTCATGCAGAAATTCTGCCCAATCTTCAATCATTCATAAAATAAAAAATGCTATATTATATGATGGCACAAATGAGGCATATCTCTGGGGATGCTAGTTTTCTGGAATTTTCTTCTGCCTTATACATGACTGAATTTAGAGAAAATAACAACTCCTTGCCTGCTTTGGTTGTTCCAGGGTCTTAAGAGGGTTTCCTCCTTTGGGTTGGGAAAAATTTTCTGTACTGATGAGAGGATCCTTTATTTATCAAATGTTCTCCAATGAAGAGCTGAAAATGTCCTCTGATTCCTCTGTTTGCTGTACTACAGCCCTGAAATGCACTCCAAAGCCATGCAAAGAGAACCGTTACCTCTCTGTTTCTGGATTTTAACTTAATGGCTAAACTTGTTTAACAGCATTCCGCTTTTATGGACACCCTGGAAGCTTCTGGTTTCATCATAGGAACCCTATTCAAGAGTTCAAAGCAAGTAACAAATGTAGCAAATGGCAGACTATATAACAAATGAAGTTAAAACAAGGAGTCTGAAGAGAAATGAGAAAAGAATTCATGTCATAGAAGAGGAGTGTCCTTAAACACAACTGGTGGGGCAGCTAGGTGGTGCAGTGAATAGAGCACCAGCCCTGGAGTCAGGAGGACTTGAGTTCTATTCTGTCCTCAGACCCTTAATACTTACTAGCTGTGTGACTCTTGGGCAAGTTACTTAACTCAATTGCCCTGCCTTCCCCCCTCCAAAAAAGCAAAACAAACAAACAAAAGAGAAAACCAGAATGGATCATCATAGGAACATAGATTTTAAAATAGAAAGAAACTTAGAGGATATATAAGTTATACAGGAAAGAACTAAAGCCCAGAGAGATTAAAGAACATATAGCAAGTCACACATTTAGTATGATACAACTCAGGACCCCTAAATCGAAATCCAATGTTCTTTCCATTATGCTATGTTTTTGCCAAAACTATGAATATTTGTTAAGGTCACTTGAATCGGTAGTACTAGGAGAGGTGAGTACTGCTAGAACTATATCTGTGACATCCAACAGAAAAATTTTTGTGTCAGGGAGAATTTTAGAAGATATGAGTAGTGATGTCTTGCTATATAGTCAGTCGTGATGTCTTTTACTAGGAATGTTATGACCCATTGATTTGTCAGTGAAGGTGTTCAGGTCCCCAAATGATGTCAAATAACTATTGAAACTATCATGATTTGGAGAAAAAGGATTTCAATTACTGTTGGTCCTATCTTGAATATCTTTCTCACTTGACTCAAGTAACTGGCAGTCTTAAAAATATCTAGGAGAGTGCTTATAATTAGCAACTTATAGGAGAAAAGATGAACATTTCTTAGTCCCATAATTACATCTCAGACTTTAAAATGTGGTAGCATCATGAGAATGCCTATTGTTATTACTTCAACTCGAGACCATAGAAATGAAGTCCTTGAGTGAACCATTTAGCCAGAGATACTCCAGTTCATAGACCCCCCAAAGGGATTCATGGATAATTTTCAGGGTATCTGTAAACTTGAGTGTAAAAAAATATACTTTTATCTTCAATGTTGTTGTCTCAGGAAACCAATGCAATTTTCTCTATGTATTTAAACATTCAAACTGAAAAAGGGGTCTAAGTCACAAAGAAAGGCTAAGAGCAACTGATTTAGCTCGTGGGAAATCTGACTTCTACTCCTCATAACTATAATGGAATACCTATGGTGTATGAATCATGTTAAAGATTCCTACCAATTTCCTTAAAGATCAAAAGGTACTATTCTCCTTGAAGATACAAGACCCTACATGGCATTGTAAATACTGAACGATGCTGCCATCATGACCATTATGTTTTTCACAATGGCTACTCTTCTTAAGGTCTTCTCTACTTCCCTTGAACATACACAGGAGGTACTGGAGGTGGGGTAAGTGAAAAGAATACAGAGAATTTCTTCTGTGAGAAAAGGACAGTTCACAAGCAGGAAATACATAGCATTATATACATTAATCTCATTCATAAAAATCATCCAATCTTTCACTGTAATTTTCTCCTTGTAATCCCTTCTTGTTTATTTGATCACTTGGTAACCATAACTTTTTTTTTCTCTCCCAGGACTGGTCAACCAGGTTGCACCATCCATAAGCATCAGTGTCCCTACAACTGCTTGAATTCAATTCTAAAGGATTTTTCAATTCATTTCATAGCTAGAGACTAGATCATCAAAAGAGCAGTCAAGGTGCCTTTGTAGGAAAGAAGCCAGACTTATGTCTTGTTTGCAGAGTGCCTCTCTTATTCATAAATCAAAGCATGAGCACATTAGGTCAGTGCAAAACACTAAGAAACTCTGTAGCCTCCCATTAGAAGGAAATACAATTATTCTGCTGGTTCACATTTTTCAAATGGCCTGGCATTTTGAATAATTGATAAGTGTATAATTTCTTAAGGAGAAGTATATTTTCAGTAATGGTCATTCCCCATAGAGGAGATGTCTTCCATCCTCTGTGGATTTATCTTATAAGGTGCCATTTTAGAACTCTCTCTCCCTCCCCACCCCCTCCAGATGAAATGAATTTCATGAATATTAACATCAATTGACCAAGGAGAAGGGATTCCATGAAGGCATAAGAGCATGTCAAAATCACTGTTAATCTCACAAATAAAAGTAGATAGAATAGATTTCTATTTTCTCTTGGGAAGGTTTTGGTATATCGGTGGGTGACAGGGAGAGAATAGGAGAAAGGGGAATGTAGAAGTGAGTTTTCAGTGGCATGGACAATTTGTATGTTGAAATTCCCTCCACTATTATAGATTGACACCTTTGTCTATTGAGCATCTACTAGAGATGATGTTTAGATAGAATCATAGTAGCACTTATTAATCTTTTGTTTAATTGTTCTGGAAAACTAAGAAAACCCAAAAATATGACATGCCCTCAAGTGAATAATATGTTAACATTTCATATTACACAGAATTACATGGCACTTGAACCTATCTCTTTCTTAATATTTTGTCTTGTCACTTCAAGTGATAACATTTTATTGTCTCATTGACCATTTAGGAACAAGAGTTTCTTTCTGAGATCATTACTGACATAGTTGTTGTGAAAAGACATTTTGTTTAACCTGGAATTCTTATTCTACAATTTTTAATGAATATAATTAGCATTATACTCTCCAGTTGTTCAGTTTGTCTATATAGTCTAGGTTAGAAGAGAGGCTAGCTGCCATGTTTAATCAAAATAATTTCATATATGAGCATTTATAAGGACAACAATGTTTCACAGTGTCTTACAGTCATGCTCCAAGCTAAAGGAAATATGACACTGGCAAAGATGTTACAGTACAATAAGACCGGAGTTCGAATGTATGTACAAGTCTGGTGACAACATTGATGTGTTTTCAACAAGACATTTAACAGAAACCTACATAAAATAAAATAGTTAAATTTATCAAACGTTGATAAATTTTTTAAAGACAGTATAAAAGTACATAAAACATGGAAAAAGACTGAAAATACCAAGCTATTACATATAGTACAAATTCACTACATTTATATTACAGAATGATGGAAAATAGAGACAAAAAGAAACAGCTTGGGGACGAACAGCAAAGAAAGTTCCACCAGGAGCAAAGAGCAGACTTTCCTTGCTGGGTGATGGGACACTCAACTGCACAACCCATCTCATCCACGCATATGCACACAGAGGAAAGTAAAAGCAAATGTTAAGAGTCTACAGGTAACAAATGACAGACAGAGAGACGTGAGAAGCATTTGGCATGTTGCGTGCGTCACATGAAGTCATTCACGATTGGCTAACGATGATGGTACCTGGCTCTGTTGCAGATCACTGGCTTGCCTGAGAGGAGTAACTGACGGAGGAGGCACACCTGATGTGGATGCAGACCGACCTAATCTGCAGCTTACTTTAGGCTCTGTGAAGGAGGAAAGACAAAGAGTTAGCATCACTGACCTCAATTCAGGCTTGTGAGGAGTAAGGAAATGAACCTCTCATACACAGTAATGTCAAATTGATTTCTCCAAGGAACCATTTCATAAGAATATCTTCCACGCAGTTATGATGAGTAACTGCTTCCAAGTTCACTCTCATTGTACTTTGCCACTATGCATTATAATATATGGGCTATTATCAGAACTGCTATTAATGGCAATTGATTAAACCCTTTGTGACCATTGATTATGAACCCTGCTTCATGCTTAGATCAGCAATTTGGGGACAAGGAGAAACATTTGCAAACCACTATATTGCCTATGTTTTTCCTCATTTCTAAATTTATCTTTAAAAGTAAAGAGCAATTTGTTTTAAAGGTTTTGGTGAGTTTCTAAAAGAATCATACATCCTTTGTATTAATATTTCATTATGTTAGGGCAACTTATTCTGTGAATGGTATTTTTTTTTAACATTGACAATCTTGAACCACACCACCATTCTCTTGGTGATTACTAGTCAATTGTTGACTGTAAGTTGCCTTGCTACTACTCTATTTGCCTGGACAAAATTATAGTATCACAGAGCTTGCAGAGACGAGACTTGAAAACATGGCATGGTAATGGAAAGAACACTGCTTTGGAGTCAGAGGACCCAGCCTCTCCTGATTACAACCTATTTGAACTTAGGGAAATAATTCAATCTCTGGGTGTCTCAGGTTTTCATTTCAATGTCAAATTAAATAGCCTCTGAGGTCCCTTTCCTATGATCTTTCAGTTCCTTTATTAAAGTATCTTGTAAACTTTCCTAACACTATACAAAACAATATGGGATTTATAAAATTTACAAATGATCATTTTTAAAGAAATTATAATTTAGGACACAAAGGGGTCATAAACATGACACAGAACTAGAATTTAATTTCCTCACTTTACAGATGAGGAAACAAGTACAGAGAAATGACACACCCAGAGTGAAATAGCCAATAAATATCTAGAATAGGATTAGAACTCAAGACTTCCTGATTTCACTTCCAATATTCTAGTCATCACTAACTGTCATTTAACCAGTCAGGCTGCATGGGGACCAAAAACCTCCAGAGTGCCTCCTGAACCAGATTAAAATGTAATTGGGAAATGTTTAGTGGAATAAATATGAAATGCAATATAATATAGATAATGTTCATTTGTGGTTTTCTAAGTCAACATGATAACCAGGGGGATCTGTTCCTGTTTGAGTTTGATTCCACTGTCCTACACCACATTAATCCTTAAAAATGTCTTTCACTGGCAAAAGCTAATAGACAATTTAAGGAATCTGGCAAAGCCTTTGAAGTAAAATAATTGTTACTAAAAATAAAAAGGGATGAATACATTAGCACATTGGATTTCATTGATAAAATGATGTTTGTAAATATGTAAGTTAGGTTTTGGTTCCTCTCTAATTAGCACTCTTTCCTGACTCTCCAGGACTTTCTCTAGTCTAAAATATCACACCAATATCTTCAATCAGAAGTCTCCCTTAGATTCTACTCCCTAGAAGTAGTTACTATGACTGAGGACTATGGAAACAATATACAGAGAAGCCAGCAGATGCAGAACTACTGGAAAAACCTTAAACATCAAAACTTGTAGCCAAAGACCATAAGTAACAGTGAGAAACCTACTGTGGATTTTGCAAGGCCAAAGGTTACTTGTTCATTGGTCTTGGTTTTCATTCCATAAAAATGTTCATGGGTATAGTCCTTTTTTTTTTTCCCTGTATATTGGAGAGAATATCCCAGGTTTTTCAGTTGGGGTTTGAGTTAAGTTTCATGCACTTTAATGTTCAATATGGAGTCATCTGGGGAAAAAAATGCCAGAAATTGAATTCAAATAGCCCTGTTCCTATGTAGCTATTCCAGCAAAAATTTTAGAAATACCATCAGAGCAAATAAAGATCAAGATATTCAATAAAAACCCCAGTGACTACTCCACAATCACATAACTAGATAGAATCATATGGGCAACAGGAAAGGGAGTCAGCAGTGATGAGGTGCCAGGTCTGGGAACCCCCTTGAGCTCTGATTGAATCTTCCCACTTGATGAGGCATTTTCATGAGGCCATAAGCCTTTCACTGTGGCTCTGCCCAAACCTTTCTTACTAGCTTGGCCCTCCATTGTCCATCTACTTCCCACTCTTGAGTCTATCAAAATATCCATACCCAAATCAACTGTTACCTGACCTCTTTAACTCCTCCTGAAGATCCTCCCCAAACTCTTTAGTGGAGTCTGACCTCATCTGACTCCTCCTGAAGAGACCCTCCCCAAACTCCTCCTCTAGACCACCCCTAGATTCCTCCCACAACTTTTCTGTATATAAGATCCCATCTTGCCTCCGTGCGTGTGAGAGCGCCATAGAATTTTCGCAGACTTGCTCTATGTCCAATAGAAACAAACTTTTAAAAAAACTTTGCTTTTCTTTGGCTCAAAGAAGACTTGAGTTGAATTCATTTGGCTGCACCTGGTGTGTTGTTATTTTGAGGTCTTTTATACCCCCAATCCTAACCCTATACCTCTTTAAGCAGTATTTCAGGAAAAAAGCACTATAACCTCCATCATAACCATGTCTCCAAGGTTCTATGACTTCAGGCAGTAAGAGCAGAAAGTTACCCCCCAAATGTCCTCTAGGGTGGGAAGAAATCAAGATTGTAAACTGTGGAGATCACTGGAAGTATTATTAATAGTAAGTATCATTGAAACATTGCTCAAACTGAGAAATCCAAGGATTGGGAACACAAAATTCTCTACCACTCTCCCCTGAGACAAGAGAGGGATCTCTAGAGGGGAAAGTGAGGGAATACATACACACACACACACACACACACACACACACACACACACACACACACACACACATCCAAATTTAATTATAGTCTCCAGGGGAGGGAGAGGAAAGAACAAAGTAAAATTGCACAGTAGAGAACAAAAGAAAACTTATAGGGAAGCAAATAAAAGATGGACAACTCTCAACCCAATGCATAGTATCTATTCCATAGGTTTTCTTGAAATCAAAATTTATTGCTATATATTTTGAACCCTCTCTTGCATTCTGCTGTGTACATGACATGCTTTTTTTCTTTTCTTATTTTATATTTAAGTTGAAATATTTAAAAATATAATGTTTCTTTTTCTTTTCTTATTATGTATTTAAGTTTTAGTAATTAAAAAGGAGCAAAAAAGAAAAGCCCAAAGGAAAATTTTCAAGAATGTAATAGCCAATTTCCAGGGCTTTCAAGTCAACTTAAAATACTGACAGCATCAGAAATAATGATTTTTAGTTCCAAGGAATCAGTGAGTAGTGTTACACAAGCCCTGGAATGTTTCTTTTAAACAAGAGAAGAGTTCAGAATTCAATGTTTCAAAGGTTCAAATTCATTTTTTGGTTTATTACCAAAAGGATTTTACCATACAAAGATGAGAATAATACTATAGGAAGGTAGGGAAATGGATCTTTAATGAAAGAGAAAATTTCAAATATTCCAGATGAAAATACCCGAGCTCAGTAGAAACTATAAATGCAAACACAAGACTCAATGGACACCTAAAAGTGGAACTTTCAGGGAGTTTGTATAATTCTGAAGTTCCAACATTTAACAGGGGAAGAAGAAATACGAAGTAAGTCCATTCAGAATGTTAATTCTTTAAATGGTATTGAGGTATTATGAGAAAATGGATGAACTGGGGATGTATTTCTTCTCTTGTAAGGGTTCAATGAGAGTGAAAGAAAGAAGAGAAAATGGAATACACTAGGTTAGAAAGGGTAAAGAAGGGGATAGAATTTACTATTTCTCATAATTAGTTTCTTGTGTAACAAGAAAAAGGAGGTGGGAGGAATACATAGCCAATGAACTTTATTCATATCTGAACTAGCAAAAGAGGACTGAACAGACATACACACACACAATGAGTTTGTTAAAGAAACACCACAATATCAACAGGGAAAAACGCGGGAATGGTGGGGAAGGAGTTGGGGAGTGAGGAGAGTGTTAAGAGGGAAAGCAATATCAAAGAGAGGAGTCTTAAGTGAAAAAAAATCACTTCATAATCTCAAGATAAGGATAGATAAAGGGGACAAGGAGTGGAAGAACTAGAAAGGAAGCGAGTTTCAATTAGGGAATAACAGAACAAATTGTGGTATATTAATTAATAGAGTATTGTTGCTCCATATGAATTAACAAAAAAAAAATATAATAATTCCAGAGATGCCTGAGAAGCATGAACTGATTTGGAGAGAAGTGATCAGAACTTGAAAATATTTATATAATGGCAAGAACATTGTAAAGAAAAACAACTCTGAAATACGTCAGAACGTCAATCAAAACAATCGACCCCATTTTGAGAGAACCTATCAGGTAGAGGGGTGGAAAGAGACATACATTTCTGGACATAGCCACTGTGGAGTTGTTTTTCTTGAATATATTTGTTTGTTAATTTTTTTTCCTATTTTTTTAAAAAATTGATGGGGGGGGGGGGAAGCCAAATAGTATAAAAGGTGATGCCAAAAAATAAAAAGACCAACTGAAAAAAGGAAGGCCACTGAAACGCTTTTTTTAATGCACAGAAAAAGGAAGTTCAGAGGGAACAAGAGAAAAACATTAGAATTTTCAGCATAATAGATTTGAACTTATAATATGTGTGTGTTTAATTAAGCAGTGAGGACCCCTCCTATTGTGTTTTACTATGTTATAAGGAAATACTCAGCCTTTGTCAAGTACAGAGCAACAAGTATTTTAGATAGAGAGATAGAGATGGAAGAGAAAGATTGTGGGGGGCAGGGTGGTGTGTGTGCATGTGCGTGCTATGATATAACCTCGGACTATGATTTCTTGGGAGTCTTTGACACAGCCAGTACTTCATACATTTGTATACTTAGTGCATATTCACTTAGCTAATCCCTGATATAACTAAGCAAACTGTTTAAGAATGCAGATTCTTAAAATTTCCCCAATGCTCTCCCATGGACGCACATTAACAATTCCTTTTAAGAATATTTCTCTTGTTGAACTAAGCTAATTTACAAAGCTAGTTTCTGACCAAATTAAGTTGTTGTTAGACTAATAGAGGCAAAAGTATGACTAAGAACGAAGCGGGAAAAGAAATAACAGACCTAATGCTATTAGAAGAGATGAAAACATGTACTTCATATTTTGGAGAAATGTTGCCCATTCAGTCCATTAAAATACCATTTGGAGGCCTAGAAGACATAACAACCTGCTATTCTTATTGATTGAGTGGTTTACATCAGTTGCTTCTATTTCCTCTCCCCCTAATAATACCCTTAAACTAGGCTCCTACACACACCATTCCACTGAGGTTCCTTACTCAGAAAACACAGAAAGCATTTGTGATGTCCAAATCTAATGGCCTTTTTTTTTCACTTCTTATTTCTCTTATATCCTTGGACTCTGACGATCACATTTTTCTGTCTGGACTCTCTCCTTTGGTATAAAAGGCAAGACTCTTTCATATCCTTTTGCTTCTTTGATCTCTTCTTCACTCCCTTCATTTACTTTTGCGGAAGGGCCCAAGCCAGACACTCTTCATTCCTCTCCCGGTTCAGCTCCTGACTTTAAGTAACTTCCTCCAGTACTTGGGACTTCCTGACTCTGGAAATTCAACAATGGCTGTAGCCTTCTCACTCTAGAATATCCCTTGGCTGGGCTAGCCACCTTCTGCCATTGGTGAGTTCTTCCAAGGGCCTCCATTTAGTCCAGGTTATAAAGTCATTGTTTCTATTCCAGCTGTGCCACTGAAATTCTCAACTTCCCAACCAATCTCCCCACAGCACGCCATGCTCTTCAACTCACCCTTGTGTATTGTCTTTACCAGTTATAATAGAAGCTTCTTAAGGATAGTGACTGTTTTTGCTTGTTTGTTTGTGTTTGTAACAGCAGCACCTAACACAATGCCTGGCATTTGGTAAAGGTTTAATAAATTGTTGTTTCCTACCTTCCTCCCTTTTAATTGGGAGGCTTTAATGATGATTTACTATTTAGCAATGTGCTAATCAATAGGAAAGAGGTAGCATAGCACAGTGACAGAGGATCAACCTGGAAACAAGAACACTTTGGAATAGTTTCAAAGTTGGGTTCAAGTCTCACCTTGGATATTTTGCAACTATTATCAGCTTAGGTTACAACCTCTCAGTGTCCCAAAGAGACTGCAGAGTTTGAAAAGATTTAAAAGACCAGAAAAAACTGCAGAGACTGAAAAGAATTGATCTGTCATTATCAGTTCCCACCTAGGCCCTCATATAGGGGACATTGACATTGACTAATGGGAGAGAGAATCTCAGATCAATGGGCTTTGGGACTCAGATTACATTCCACAAGTATTCTATACTATTCAAGTCACAATAGTGCCCCAGACAACTCTTTAAGACTGCAAATTATAGATAATTAGCTAATTGTTGATTTAGATAATTGATGGGTAGAGGGAATTTCTACACTGGAAGTGCCTCCGTATAGATTAAATCACAAGTTTCAATCAAAGAAAATTAGAACAAAATTACCTTCACACCCTTATAAAACTAACTCATCTTCTTCCACTGTAAATCACCAACCCCTTAAAGCCAAGATTCCCAAATCCATCTCTCAATACTTGACTCTATCACTTAACTTTCAATTGTTCCTTGACTATTTATGCAATCACTATTTTCTGAGGCACCTGGATTCAAAACCTTGGAGGCACAATTATTTCATCCTTCTTTTGTTTTCTGCATTAACTTTTGTCTTCAAAATGTCTTTCCTATTTGTTCTTTTTTCTCCATTCTTCCTGCTACAGTTTAAATCCTGGTTCTGCTAGGAAGATCATCCCAAAATAACTACAACAGCCCGGCTCTTGGTTTCTTCATGGCAAGCTCTACTCCTCCCAATTTATCCTGCATACTAATGTCAATCGATCACTTTCAAAACAGTATTTGCTGAGTATTATTCCCAGCTCAAACATGTTCTGTGATGCATATTTCTTACTGAGGCAGGCTGGACAAGCAAGGACCCTCATCCCACCATGTAGGAAGGAAGAGAGGAGCTGACCGAAAAACAGGAATAACAGTAGGTGGCTGGTGAAAGCATACAATGAAGTTATTAGAGACAAAGATGGAAATTGGAAGTTGCTTTTTTTTTCTTTCCTTGAAATATTCGATCCATTATTTCCATTTAGTGTATCTGAGGTATTTACAAGAAATTAGTGTTTTTTACAATTCATTCCTGGAGCACTATACACTATTAGAGATAGAAATATCACTATGACTTGTCTGTTTCCAACATAGGGTGTTATGAATACACACTTACCTTTGGAGTATCACCTATCCCTTCAGAGCATATTATGTCAAATTTCCATCAGAATTCTGGAATGGGATTCTATGACTGATATTTCCTGGCAATCCTAGTACCAAGAATTCTCATTTAAACACATTGAAATAGCAAATTCAATTCCAGTCCAAGGAATCAGAGGTAAATGACATGGGTTCACTCCAGGATTCTGTTCAGCACTATGGCTGAAAACATTAACCGTTGAGCTAATGAAGTGAATGTCTCTTGCCATATGAGATCACAATGTTGATTCATTTACTCTGCTCTCCTTTCTCCAGGAAAAAACTGGGAACCAATGTGTCTAAGTATATGAAGTAAAAAGAAATATCCTACAAAACAGCTGGTCAATTGGGTCACATAACAAAGACAGTTTTTTCCCCTTTATTCCCCTTGATGGTCACAAGAGGAGCTATGGTGTAGCAGAAACAGGATTCAAGTTAAGATCAGAAGATCCTTCAAGGTACCTAAAGGTTAACAAAGTGTTTTATATAAGGTAACACGTTTGATCCTCACAACCACCTTGTGAGGAAGGTGAGCAAACTGAGGCACACAGAGATTAGATGACTTAGCAGAGTAAAGCCCTTTAAAACATTAGTCTTCTTTACCTTTCCAGGCTTATTATACATTTTTTCCCCTTCATGATACTTATGATCTAGCCCATAGGCTCCCAAAGCGAGCAATACTGCCCCCTGGGGAATACTACAATGATCAGGGCTGGGGGGTTGGGGTGGGGTGGGGAGGGCAGATCATAGTAGAAGCCTTGGGTACAATGGGGGGGGGTTGTTGAATAAAAGTAAGGGGACAATGAAATCATAAGGACATAACAAGAGAATTTTGAAAAATCATTCATACATTTCATCTGTTGTGTAACAGATTTAAAGTCATAGTGATTTCATTATTTGCCAAATAAATACACAAAATGTAAGTTATAACTGATCAGTGGTCAAGTCCACCGACAAGTCTTAACAAGCAAGTGTTGGCAGGAGAGCATGTCACCCATTGTCAGGAAGTCTGTCATGCATTGGCAGGGACATGTGCATGTGATGACTTCTTTACAATATGATTCTATACAATTACATGATATAATATTACATTATCAAAATTTCAATGCAGAAAAAAACCACAAATTTACAATAAATTGTTAAATTTAAGATGCATCATTTCTTTTAAAAAATTTTCAAAATGATGTAAATTTCACAAAAAGTTAAAGGGTTAAAGAAAGATTTTCAGGGGGAGTCACTGAGTAATTTGTTTTTTTGAAAAGGTGTCAGTAGGACAGATAACTTTAGGAAACTCTAGTCTAGTCAAACTGGTCCTCTTGTCATTCTACATATAGGATAATCTTTTTTCTTAACTCCTTCCTTTATACCTATTGTTCCCCATGCATGGAAAACCTTTCTTCTTCACTTCCATCTTTTAGAGTTCCACATTTCCCACAAAGTTTAGCTTAAACTTGACTCTGTGAATATTTTCCAACTCTTATCCCTCATGTTCTCATGCCTCCCTCCTAAAATTACCTTTCATCTAAAATTTCATATATTTTCTTTATATTTCCTATATGTACATTTTGTCTCACAGATAAAGTATAAGTTCTCTGAGGTCAGAGACTTCTTAATTTTTAATTTTTAAAATTTAACTTGATTTACTTAATTCATTCATTCATTCATTCATTTGTTTACTTATTTATTTGCTTTTTTCATTCTCAGCCCATAACACATTGCTTAGAACATGTTAGTCATTTAACTGTTTCTTCCTTGATTATCAGCATTACTGTTGCTGCTAATGGTACCACCATTGCTGCTGCATTTCATATCATAGCTTAGCTCATGATTTGGTTTCTTCCTGCCTCCTAGCTCCAATCTCTAATTTGATGCCCACACAGATACTGAGATCATGCTGCTAACACATAGGTCAAACCATGTCATTCTCATGCTCAAAAATCTCCCTTAGTTCCCTGTTGTCTCTAGGCTAAAATACAAAATCCCTTTCACTTCAGTATAGCTCCAACCTAACTTTTCCCACTCATTTCATAATACTCCTCCTCAGATACTTTATGTTGCTGCCAAACTGACATACTTGTTACTTAACATACAATCTCCATCCATAACTATGAATAATTGAAGACCATGCCTAAAATGTTTTTCTTCATTATATCTGCCTCTTGCAAAAGTCTTTAGCTGTAACCAACACTCAGTTCATGTGCCATCTCCTTTGTGAAGCCTTTCTTGATCCTACTGGTTTTTAGCACTGCTTAGTTCCCCTACAAACACACACACACGTGTATGTATCTCTGTGTGTATACATACATGTGTGCATATATACACACATGCACACAGGCATTTCTTGCATGTGTATGCACATATATACATATATGTATGCATGCACACACATGAAGTAATTTTGGTGGAAACAAAAGTGCTTATTTTTAGTGTATGTTCAGTATATTTAGGTGTTTTTGTATGCATGTACATATACATGCACACACATATGTGTGTATAATTTCTAGCATGTGCATATGCACAATATATATAGAACATACATTTCTATATGTACTGTTTGTGTGTATACATGCAAATGTATGTTGCACTGCATATATGCATATACATATATGCATACACAATAAGTACAAAGTAATTTAAGTGGAACCAAGTATGTTAACTTTGTATGTATGTGTATGTGTCTACACACATACATACACATACATACACATATAGATTGTGTATTTTCCCCTTATTAAAGTATAAACTCTTTGAGGGAAGAATGGTATCATCTTTGCCTTTGCATCTCCAGAACCTAAAATAGCATCAGAAATATTGTTGAATTGATTTTAAATGAATTACTAGGAATTTTCTCAGGCTTATTCAATCAAAAGTATCCTATATATATGACTTAGGAGGCAGATTTTCAACAGAAGAGACTACTTTTCATTGTTAAATATTATACTCTATTGCCAACTGAAAGTAGAAAGAGCACCACAAAGTTAGAGTTTTTGCAAAACAGCAGTTTTATACTCTTGGTCCTGGAATTTTAAGTCAGTAATGTTCCATATACAATCACCTTAGAGGTCAAGAAAATCCACAGAATCTGCTCTGCATCAGAACTAGGAGCAATTGCCCAAAGAAGTTCTAGGATAGCCCTAAATAAAAGACAAAAACAAAAAACAAAAAAACCACTTTCCTGGTGTTTTTAAGGGGATGGAATCAAGCATGAACTAATAAAGCCAAGAAGTAAGTCTGGGCTAGCTCTACAACCCTGGGGAAATCACATAGTCTCTCTTAGTCTTGGTTTTTTCCAACCGTAAAATGATGGGATTGGTCTCAATGATTTCTAAAGTCCTTTCCGGCTATAAAATTATGATCCTATTACTAGTTTCTGGGTTCTAGAAATTATGGATAAGGATATGATAGTAAGCATAACACATGAATCAACAATTCCGTTCTGTCTTCTACATTTAAAATTTGCATTTTGGGGGAGGAGCTAAACAATTGGCATACGAATACTTCACTGATTTGTGGTCTTACTGTGCCTTTAACATTCACACCCCACTGCACCCCAAGATAGAAACGACAACTCATTCATGTCTGGGAGGCCATTCTAGTCTTGTGGTATCTTTCCAGCCTACAGGTGGTACTAAAATGAAAAGCAACTACGTTGTCTAGGGTACATAGTCTATCCATGGATTACTTCCCACACTTAACAGGAAACCACTGGGTTTGATTGAATAGGAGAAGATATGGTCAGACTTGCATAATAGGAAGGTCAATCTGACAGCTGAGTTGAATGAAGCTTAGTTGAAGAAACATGGGAATGGAGATAGACTTGAGTCAGAGAGACCAACCAGCAGCCCAATACAATAGCATGAGGTGATGAGGAATTGTACCAGGGTAGTGGCACTGTTTGGGAAATATGTAAGAGATGTTAAGAATATAAAAACAATGGGGTTTGGCAACTGGCTGGTGCCAGGGAATGAGCATAAGGAACTGAGAATGACCCTAGGTTAAGAGTTGGGGTGACTGTGAAGATGATGGCGTATTTAACAGCAATAGGGAAGTTAGAAAGAGGGGATGCTTTGGAGGGAAAGATGATGAGTTCAGTTTTGGATTTACTAAGTTTAAGGTGTTTAGAAGATATCCAGTTCTAAATGTCTCATAGGCAGTGGATATGAGAGACTGGAAGATCAGAAGAGAGGTAAGGGCTGGATAAAAAGATAATAGGAGGATCGCATGCATTAAGATGATAATTGAATTCAAGTGAGTTGATGAGATCATCAAGCAAAAGAGTATCAAGGGAAAAGAGAAGCATTTATTGATGACTTGTTTGGTGAACACCATGTTAGATGTTCATGCATTGGGTCATTCTACTTCCCAGAACAAATTTTGTTGTTTGGGCAGCTAGGTGGCACAGTGAATAGAGCACTGGCCCTGGACTCAGGAGGAGCTGAATTCAAATATGTCCCCAGACACTTAACTCTTACTACCCATGTGACCTTGGGCAAGTCACTTAACCTCAATTGCCCTGCCTTACACCCTCTAGAGGACAAAAAAAAAATTCTTGTCTTTTGTCTTAAATGATAGGCATAGAAAGTTTATTTGCCTTGCTGTAGGGGAAATGTGAAATCCAATATTTTCTCATTTAGCAGGGTGTCTAATTAAATCTTTGTTGCTACTGAGGCTGCTTCTGCATTGTTTTCCAAAAGCAAAGGCAAAGGACCACATACCCACTCAAGATGTGCTCATTTATGAGAGATTAGCCTTACCAAAATCAATGCTTTCATCTAACATCAAAGAATTGAAATATGTCATACTCAGATGAGGTAGATCCTTTTGTCACCTTATTTTTTTAATGCATTCTCTTTCAGAGGCCAACAGAAGTATTGTGAGTTTC
The DNA here is from genome assembly GCA_028627135.1 of Pseudochirops cupreus. Lineage (NCBI taxonomy): Eukaryota > Metazoa > Chordata > Mammalia > Diprotodontia > Pseudocheiridae > Pseudochirops > Pseudochirops cupreus. The sequence goes on from CM053580.1 coordinate 50,252,456, forward strand.
AAAGTCAGTTGTGCTGGTAGAAATTTCTAATCAGTGTCCATCAAGCTTCCAGGGTACTTGAAAGGCAGAGGAGGGTTGCTTTGAATACTGGAAAACATACTTGACATTGACAAAAACATTGAACACAAGCCAGACAGGTAGTAGGGAGTGTTTGAGATAACATAGAAGGTATTTGAGAGAAGCTGGAATCTACCCACAAGTTAAAGGCCACATTTTCAATACACAGTAGAGAAATAGTGTGGTATGTTCAAATGAATACAGGGTTTGCAATCACAAAGGCCAGATTAAATCCCACTATCGTAGAACTATACTAAGACTACTTTCTTTTTTTAAAGATAATATTTAGGGCAGAAAGAAACAACACTCCAATCTAAAGTCCTTTCTAGACTTACTCAAATGAAGAAAACTACATCAGCACAATTAAAATTCTAGGAAAAGCATTTCCTACAATAAATCCTTACCCCTCTTTAGATGATTTCAATATAAACTTAACAAATGTTAAATAAAATGGACTTTTTCATGTATAGCTGGTATAATAAAGGGATTGCATATGCCACTACCAAATTCTATTATGTATAGCTTGCTTTTTTTTCTTTTAATACACAAAAAGTTCAAATTGTAGCTTTCAAAGCTGTCTTACTTGTCTATGCTTCTCTCTAGTCTTCCTTCTGTTGTTTTCTCTGCATTAAAAAAAACAAACTCATGACCCTATTTCTTTCTTTTCTTTTTTCTTCTTTTTCCTTTTCAAAGGCTTGATCACTTTCCTTTTGGAGACTGTATAAGTTTAAGAACAATTTTAAAGTGTATGGAAAATGAATCAATGGGTGGGGCTAACTGGGCTTAGAAGGGAAATACCTTTGTCTGTTTCAAATCACTGCTATGTTGATCCTTAAGCAAAGTGAAAGAATGTATAGAATGTACTGACATTTTAAAGTTGTTTGATGAATGGATACTGGAACTTGAACTTTTTTTCTAAGGTCACTTATTATGTTCTATCACATAGTAAATTTGTATTTGATTTTTGTTATCATTTTCATTTAGGGATACCATTATTTGTGACTCCAAAATTGGAGAGATATTTCAAGAACACATAGGGGTTACACATTACATCCCTGTAAGCATAAATTAATAAAATTGTTTCTGGCAGGCATGTGTCCCAAATATCATGCGTATTTTTTTTTAATTTTCCTTGGACACTACATTTGAAACAGTGAGATAGTGACATCATGTCCCTCATTATACTTGTATCACTTGTAAACAGAGTTATGTTACCTAGTAGAAAGAATACTCAACTTGGGCATCGTGGGACTTGAGTTAGAATTGCCTGACTAAAGAAATCTGGGAAAGTCCCTGGAATTTTCTTGGACTCTCATTTTTCTAATCTATAAAAAGGAGATGGGTTAGATGAACTCTAAAGATCCTATTAGCTTTAACTCTTGGATCCCATCATAAGATCTCTTCCAGCATTAAATGGTGTCTTTCATTCAAAGATAAAATATAATATGAAAACTATAATTCTTACAATCATTTAAAAATGTTTGTTCATGACCTGAATGATCGAGACATTTTGCTTTTCCCCCCTTTCTCTTGTTTGTATACCTTCCTCATTTTCACTTCTCTTATAGGACGGTCAAAGCAAATGGGGAGATTCCAAAAAGGAAAAGAAATCACCTCCATTCATTTCGTTATTTGTTAAAGACTCTGGAAAAAGGTTTTGTGGCTTTAAAAGACATCTGAAACTCTGGAGTTCACTAAAATGAACTGGACTTTGAGTTATTTAGGGGCTGAATTTTTCTTCTTTCATCTTTCTATTCTTATCACGGTAAATAGTAAAAGGTTATTATTGGTTTCATGGTATTTAGGATGGTTTTCTCATTTCTAAAAGGGAGGAGTGATTTACTGAACATAAAAGACTGAGTTTTAGAAGAAGTTCAAAGTTTCAGGAAACTAAAGAAATGACATTCACATTCACCTGGCTGGAATATTTTTGCCAAAGTTCTTACCATAGAGCTGCCTCTAGGAGAGAAAATTCACATAACGAGACTTTTAGAATTTCAGGAACTAAATATGGAGTGATACATAGTGATAGGGTTTGAAGCAAACTGTCCTTCACTGAATTTATTTCCACAATTGATCTTGTTTAGAAAAATTTCAAGGTGTAATGGAGCATGCCAAGGATGCAGCTCAGAGATGAGGTCACAATGATCGCTTAAGGGCACAGAGATAATATTCATCATTCCATTATTCCACCAGTTCTCCCAAGTTCATGTAGAATCTTAACCTATGGTTTGTGGCCTTTTATTTATACATACATACACACATATACACACATACATACACACACATATGTACCAATACACATGTGTAGATATACACACATATATGTGTATATAGATATAATTATTTTGTGGATGACAGTATTTTCATATAATTAGTTACTTTTGTAATGCTATATATTTTATTTTATGCATTTAAAACATTGTTCTTAGAAAGGTTCCATGGGCTTCACTGAATTGTCAAAGGGCTCCATGACCCAAAAATGTTTAAATGCCCTATTAGAGGAGATAGACAGAAAATACAGAATAGATACTCTAGAATTCATGAGAAATGACGGCTCTGGGCTCTGTTCCCTTTTTGTTACCCCATCCTATGACTTTGTGTATTTCTATTATCGAATCCCTTTATTGATATAATAGAAGTTGAATAGTTGTGAGATAGAAGAGTTCACTTTGCTCCTGCCTTGAGTGGTTAGAGTCAACAATGAATTCTTAGAATTCAAAGGACATTCAATGTGGGCAAATCTTGGGAACACTGAACAAAGGGGACATTGGAGGTAGTGAAGAGGAGGAGGTTAACATTGACTCTCTGGACAATGAAATGAAGGTAATTCTTTGAAATATTTTTTTTTCTTGTTTACACCAAGAGGGGAGTCTAAGAAAGTTAGTAGTTGCTACTTAATAAAATATACAGCAATTTTAGAAAAAATGACTCTTCTAATTTGTCGATAATTCAAATTTAGGACTGCCAAGTTAATTTGCAATGACACCTCTATCAGCCCTTTCTCTGTCTTTGTTTCTGTGTCTCTGTGTCTTTGTCTCTTTTCACTTTTATAGACATTGCTCCATTTCCCTCACTCTTCCCTCTGTTTCTTATTTTGATTTTAACATTTTCCTAAGTCTATTCCAACATGGAACCTTCCAAAGGCACTGAACAGGGCTATTCCACAAGGAATTTGCAACCTAGTATGGGACACCTCCAATTTTCAGAGTAATTAAGTACTTTATTGCATAATGAACCCTGAAATAATTGGGAATTATGATGGTTTGCCTCAGCTGGCTATAAACTGTGGTGCAATGGATAGTTTTGGACTCGGAGTCAGGAAAACTGTGCATGATATTTACTGGCTGTGTGACCCTGCAAAAGTCTGTTTCCTTATCTATAAAATGAGAATTAAAATATCACTTAGTCCAAAGGGTTGGTATGAGAATCAAATGAGTTAATACATGTTAAATACTTTGCAAATTCTAAAGTGCTATATAAATGCTAGAAATTTCTAAGACCACATGTTAATTTGTTATCACTATAACCATTTAATTTTGACCTACAATCACTCAGAATATTATACTATATAACTTGTTTATGAAGTCTGATCAAATAAATACTTTTTCCTCCTTTACACTTCTCAAATTCACAGCAGGAAGATATAAAACACTGACCAACTATCAAGTAAACTGTGACTTAAAAAGCCAGAGAACAGCAGGGGAGCCAAACAGGAGATATGGAAAGGAAGCAGTTACACTTAATTGCAGTGACTTCCTTGGACAGGAGATGGCAGTGAAAAAATATTAGTTATCCTCTCCTCCTTTGGGTCTGAGTTAGTAGGTTGTTATTCCAGAAGATAGACTTTCACAGGCTCTGACTATTATGCAAGAAACAGGCTTCAATTTTGTGGATGGCTAATGGATGCCACCTTCACTTAAATAGCAGGGGCTTGCTTTAAAATTCAGCTAAGGGCAGAGTCCTGTCAAGGAATTGGTTCCCACTAGGTTAGGCTTCAACACAGAATGAATCCCAGTTGGGTCACCATTCTCCAGAACCTTTTAACTCTTCCTTGATTTGTCATAATAGAAATACCTACAATATCCCATGCAAAGTAGAATTTTCTAGATTTGAAAGTACAGGCATCTAGGTTTGTTTTGTTTTGTTTTAAAAAGGGAATTTATTTTTTAAAAAAACTACCCTTTTATTGTACCCTGGTCAGTTACCTGATTGCCAACTTCCCAGATCTAGCTTTTCCAAATTATCTAACTGAAAAGCCTATAATAATGCCAACAAGAATCAGACATAGCCCTGTGATGGAATTCTCCTAGAGTAAAAAGCACAAGAATTTTGTATGAAAGGAAAATAAAAGAAAAAAATCAACTTTGTTATTGCATTGCTTCTGGCCTTCTCAAATTTAACCAATCTGATGCATTACTTACATGATGTCATAAACGTGAAAGAATTGCTCCATTTCATGTTCCATCTTTTTGAATAAAACGTTGACATTTTTTTTCCACACAAAACTTTTCCTAGAGCATGAAGGGCTAAATAGTGCTATACTATGAGGAATTTGCAACCAAATGTGGAACATCTTTGTCTCTAGCAGTTTTCAGGGTAATGAAGCACTTTATTATGTAATGACGCCTACAATAATTGAGAATGTTGGCTGTTTATCTCAGTTGGCTAGAAACCATGCTAATGGGTTCAATGTCCTCGTGGATCAAGTCAATAAGCATATATTAATTATATACTATATGTCAGGCATTGTGCTAAAGGTTAGGGACATGAAAAGGGTAAAAAAGGAACAGTCATCAAAGAGTTTACACTCTAATGGGAAGTCTGGTTCAAGATATTTGTTCTACCAATGATGGGCAAAAAGGGAGTGCTCTTCTCAGGAAAGGGGAACATTAGCCAAGGACTTGGAAAAGCTGTTTGTTTCTGTGAAATGAACTGCCTAAGAATCAAATACCCTGACTTCTTTCTCATTCTAGCTCTAAGTCCTGGGAGCTGTATGACTCTAGTGAACCTGATATCTCTTGTTTATAAAACAATGATAATAATACCTGCCCTGCCTGTCTTGCATGGTGACTGTGAGAATCAGATGAAATATTATTCTTGAAAATTTTTTAAAAATAAGATAAGTAGAGTATAGTAGATGCATTATAGATGTAAGTATTGGTCTATATATTTATAATTATAATACTTATCTCATTTTTCCCATTTTTATTAACTACTAGTAATACTGCAACTATTTTGCAAGTTCCTAGAGGATAGAATGGGACCATGTCTTAATTGTCTGTGTATTCCTCGTAGGGTTGAGGATACTACATTTTACAGAATTTGTTGAATGAATGAATGAATTTTTGAATGAATGATATAGCTTTAAATGTTCCTTCTTTCTCAATAAACTCATTTATATATTCTTTCCCCAAAGTATTAAAATAAATATATAACTAAACTGACATAATCAGTTATATTTGACCCTTAGTTATGGGAAAGTCACAAAGAGAGGAGTGAAAATATTAGGAAAATGAATAATTTAGTGTTTTATAACAACCAGTTCAGAATGGGAAAGTTTCCTGTTTTGAATTGTACTTTGAAATAAGAGAATTCTTCATTTAATACCTGAGGGTAAAGGCAGATGGCAAAAGCCAGCACCAGAATGCAGAAAATGTTCCCTGATGAACCAAATAATGACTGTCTTAGAACAAGAAAGAAGAGTAGGTTATGGCAAATTGTCTTCTGCTCCATGGTCTATTAGACTGCAAGACAGGAAGCAATGAGTTGCTTAGTAATGATAGCCTAGGGGAGGCAGAATCTGAAACTCATAGGCCCTATGGAAGCTGATAGAGGCTAGACTTAGAGCCAAGTTGAGGACAAGATCACAGAGTATAGTCAAAAAAAAAAGTTGTTGAAAAACTAGAGAATATTCAGAGAGGGTCATCAGGATGGGAAAAGGCTTTGAGATCACCATTGAGACATTATGTCCTGAGAAGATCAGTCAGAGAGTGAGTTCATAATTAGCCGTGAGAACAGAAAACTTGGAGGACAAGAGAATAATTGCAATATGCACATGGCTTTGTGACCTTAATCAATTTCAGAGTACCTTTCAGTGAAGCAGCTTACAATCAGTCCTTCCATCTCTGGCAAGCTGTAGAACTTCTTCCTTATCTTCACAATATTTCACTACACAGAGTCTTTTCTCAAAGTGTAGAGGGCTTCCTTACTTTCTCCCAACTAGTGAAGAACCTTGACTATCCTCTTGTTAATTCTCACTTTTGCCATGTGACCATCCCATCTTAAGATGATGATAACAATGTTATATTTATCGTAGTTATATACTTTTATTTTTTTTTACTATTCATCATATTATATAGTAGTTTAAGGTTTGGAACACGTGTGTGTGTGTGTGTGTGTGTGTGTGTGTGTGTGTGTGTGTGTATAGATAGATAATCACTTAAAAGCTGTCTCAAGAATTCATTATATGCAAAAACTTGATCTATTTTGCCAAAGAACTAAACAAGAAGGAAGAAATAGAAGAGACAAAGAGGTAAATTTAGGCCTGATATTGAGGAAATCTTCCTAAAAATTAGAGCTATGCCCTACAGTGGCATGACTGGGCTTGGTCCACTTCTTCATAGGTTCCCAAATAAAGGGTATGTCATAGATAGCATAAAGTATGGACTACTTGGCTTTCAGTGATTCTAAGAAGGAGGAATAGTGCAAGAACCCAGAGAAACCACAGTCAGGAAAGCTATGGACCCCACTGTAGCAACATCATGGAGTGGAATGTGCACTGGCATAGATGTGTAAATGAAATTGACTACATGATAGATTCTTCTTTCATACCCACATACATGAATGTAATTATTGATTCTGTGAACCTAGAGGGAATTATTGGTTGATGTTTTAAAATATTATTACATGGTTGTCAAACTAGCATGAATCAGAATGATTAAACGTGTGTCCTCTCTAATCCATCATAAAATATTATATCTAGAAGAGATGCTAGTAATCCTCCAGTACATAGGTCTCATTCTAGGTTTCTAATATCCCTCTAGACAACAAATTCCATTAGCTCCCTAAAACATCCAGAATCAGCTATGATGTCCTCTTTCTGCCATCAAAGATGTTCATAGTCTGGCCCCTTCCTAATTCTCAACTGACTTACTCTGTGACCCAATGGAATAATCATTCTCACTATTCCCATCAAACACTCCATCTTTCCATTCCATTAGACTGTGAGGTATTTGAGTAGGGAGCTCTCTCTTGCCTTTCTTCTAGCTGGACTCTGTACATAGTCGCCTTTCTTCTAGTTGACTCCACCATAGTAATGCCATTTTGGTCCTCTTCAAGAATGAAAACAACCAAGCATCTAACACAGTGCTGTACACAATGGTACTTACGAGATATCTGTTAACAAACTGACCGCTTTTGCACAAAGTATAGTAAAACCAGTTCATCAAAGACTGTAGAGAATGCTGGAACTGGATGGGGTCTCCAAGATCTTCTAATCTAATTCCCCAAGGTAGAAAAAGAAACTGAGTCAGAAACAGGCAAAGACACCTGCCTGACTCATGGCCATTATGCTTCTCTGCTTACTCTTTGTCTCACCCCAAGATACACAGGGATTTTTCTTGGGTTGTTTTTATTTGTTTTTCTTTGTTCTTTTGGCTAGTCGGCATAATAGGTAAGAGCGCTATGCAGATGAGGCCGAAGTTATGGATCAAATCCCGCTGTAGACATTAGCTTTTCAGGTTTTATTCACCAGACAGCACCAAGAATGCCGCCAACCACTTTGATAGAAGTATGCTCATAGTCACATGGTAAGCAAAGATGGATCAGTGAAAACCTTAAATTGAATTTAGAGAAGCGGCACCTAAAAGTAGGAGGGAAGGCTATCATCTTATAATACTCTGGTCAGACCATGTTTAAAGTGTAGTGATCTGGTTCTGGGGACTGCATTTCAGGGAGGACACACCATAGATCAAGAAGAGAAAGAAAACAAGAACGGTGAAAGGGTTGATTTAAAAAAAAAAAACCAATTTGAAGGGTGATCTTGTGGGAGAGAAAATGGAATTGTTCAGCCAGAGAAATTCCTTGAGAGATGGCAGGATCCTATTTTTGTTCTCAAATCACCAGGGCATAGCATAGTTCTTGACACACAGTAGGTACTTTAATGAGAGCCTGATGATCAATCAATTGCTTGGTGCCTGTTTATAGAACTAGGATCAAGGAATAGAAGCTAGGGAGAGCAAGAATTCAGCTCAACAAAATGGGGGAAAATGCTAATAGTTAGAATTATCCAAAAGTCCATTGAGCTGCCCTGAGGGGTAGCACTGCATTAAACATCCTCATTTTTAAAAAAATGCTCAGAACATAAAAGCAGGAGGACCAACATATTTTTGAGAGAATTACATACAAGCAGAACATCTTTGAAAGCTATATGTTATATTTATCATACTTGTAAAAGGGGAATAGGCTGTACAAGAGATTTTCAGTTTCATGTATGACCTTTTTTATGTTCTGCTATGGAAATGGATACATCCATTTTATGTGGTGTATGAAAGTTATTTGAGTTGAAACTATACTCACACACATATGTACATACATACATACGTACATACATGCATACAGTATATTTGAAAAGATCTTTAACCAAAAGGTGAATGACTATTTTAAAAACCTGTTGTGGAGAAGATTCTTATTCAAGTATGGTTTGAAGTAAATGGGCTTTGAGTTCCCTTTCAATTCTGTGAATCTGTGAAATCCATCACCCCTGATAGGAAAGATAACCTAAAGTCTCTAATATTCCTGATGTCAAGTCAGTGGCATCTCTTTTATAAATGAAATGGAACAATTATTTTTACCTCCTTCAATAAAAGGCCAGGATATGAGTAAATGAGTAAATAAATGAACATATGAGTAAATAATTACTTTATTTTCAAGATCACTGTGTATAGGAGATAGCAGAGACTAAGATATGGTCTTCTGATCTTCAGAAGCTTAGAATAGCCTCCAGAGGTCCAGTGACTGGAATCCAGGCCAAAGTATGCTTGAAGGTAAGCTCAATCAAGGACTTTACCTCTAGGAATAACCTAACAGAGTCAGCCTGCTAGATGGGAGACCAAGCAGCTGAGATTCAATGTCCTGCCCCAAGGGGGCAAATCATCCAAAGGTTATATATAATCTGCAAAGAAAGGAATTTGAAGAAGTAAATAGCAACCCCTTTTAAGTTGAGCCTACTCTCCAAAGGGATTTAGGTGACGGAAGACAATGTGTTTGTAATTCCGTTCATTCGAAATCTTCCTCGGTATATATCTTTGAAAATCCCAAATGCTATCAATTAGGCAATAACATAGTAAGACAATATGAATTAGTTAACTGATAATGGGGTGCTTATCGCAAGGAGGAATTGTGGAGGGATATACCAGAAAGGGAGCTCCAGCTGAAAGTATCAGAACTCCCCTGATCCTGGGGAATATGAGTTTTATATCTGAGGGGCAGATGTAGACAACAGAGATGTGAGGTCCTGGTAATGGGTCAGAAGAGTAAATTGAGAATATCGTTTATATATTATATAATAAATACATCTGTGTTTATATTCTGACAAACACACACATACATAGAGTATGTATAATTTATGGGCATATTACATGTGAATCATATACACATACATAACATTTGCTTATCTTTAAGTAATACACTACTTAGATCTCAAGGTCATGCATAATCTGAACTCCCCTACTTAAATTCGTATCCCTAGACTCCCCAACATTCATCTTTCCTTTAGTATTATATCTCTCTACTGTAGTCCATACATGCTCTTCTTGATTCAGTGCCTGTTGATTGTCTAATTACAAGATTTTATGACATATTAATTTGAATTATGCCACCCTTCCAGTGTCTTCATGGGAAGAAAGAAGGAATTAATTAAACAAAGATCTGGATCCTGTTTCATCCTCATTCACAGGATAATCTTTTAAACCATCATTTTTAGTTACTAAAGAAAACCCACACAAAACTACAATGATCTCAGTTGATGAATCTATTGGAAAATTACTTAGAAGTCTCTTAAATAAGGAGATTTCTTCTACAAAAGTATCAATCTGGGGATACCAAGATATATTTGTGAGAAGATTTATAAAGCTAATGTACTGTAAATCTTATATTTATATTTCACTTTCAGTTTAAAAGCTGCTTTAAGCACTACTTGTAAATGAATACTTAGCACCTACTTAGCCCCCCATTGCTGTTTGAATATCTTATCCAAATCTCAGAACTGAATGGAGGCAAGTAGAAGGGAATCAGAGCTCAAGAAGAAGGTAAGAGACTGAGAACTGGGCAATGTTGACTCATTCTCCTTATAGCGACTTTAGCCAATAGCAGGCAACTGGACACAAATTCAGTTGTCTACTCAGGCAACAATTACACATATGCCTCCTGACTGATTTTCTTCAAACCATTATCTAATATACAATTCAAATAAAACACATAAGAGGCAAGACAGGCAAGTATTATTTTTTATAGTTTTTTGGATGGACAAGAAAAAGAGAAAGAAGAAAAAAGTAAACTCAGATCATTGCATCTAGGAATGAGAATTCAAGTCTAGACTCTGACACATAGTGGTGTCATTACCATAGCCAAGTTACTTAACCTTGAGGTTCAGGTAGTACTTCTACAAACTGTGAATGATAATACTAAAAGTCTATCTCATGTTTGTGAATAAAATTCTTTTTAAATGTTAAAATTCTATTATCAATGAGATTATTATTACTTTGTAATATTTCACAATACATTATGACTCAGATTTGGACACACAGTAGGGTCTCAACATGCAACTTTTGGTCAATTTATTTATATTTAAGGAAAATTATTTTCCTGATTTCCTTTTTGAAATATGCATGGGGACTAGGGATAAATGTGGCCATTCTAATTGTTTTACAATTTTCATGTGACCATGCTTTTAAAGATTTCATGAAGTAAAAATGCCCTGTATGATGATAGATACCTATAGGCAAATAATACCTTAGGAACATTTTGTGTCAAGAGTGGAACTCTCAGTCTCCAAGAATTTTGTCTTTGAAGAAAATTATTAAATTATATTTCTCTAAAAAGATCACTTCTCCAAATAAATGCAGATGACAAAAAAAATCTAACCCAAGTCTTTGTTCCTGCAACCCAATTCAAGACAATGGAATTATTTTTTTTTCTTTTAAAAACAAATCATTTGAACAAGATAATGGGACTATAAAGAAAAAGAACCCGGATAACTGCTCCCCTCAAAAGAATTCATCCCTTTCTCCTAAAGAGAGTGATTTTTTTTTGCCATTTGAACATGTCATGGGAGAATTATTCTTACAAATAAGATGAAAAGAACTAGTAGAGAGATGGGAACGTGAAGTAAAAAATAGGTTGTTTAGACAGTATGGCACAAAAGAAAGTGGTAAGTTCTCAACTAAATTCTTACTTCTTCAATTATAATATAGTTCCCTTTGAATTTCTTATAAGAAAACCCATAACCATTAGTAATATTTAATGTATTTATGGGCACATTTCAAACTATTTAGCAAAATACAAAATGCTTTCAACTACAAACCATTATCTTGCTAACAAATCTGGACTTTTGTTTATAAAATGGGACAAATGGGTGGCTAGGTTGCGTGGTGAATAGAGCACCAGCCCTGGAATCAGGAAGACCCAAGTTCAAATTGGGCCTCAGATGCTTGACACATTTACTAGTTGTGTGACTTACTTACCACGCTTACTTGCCATGTGGGCAAGTCACTTAACCCCAATTGCCCTCCAAAAAGCAAAAAAAAAGGACAGCCTAGAAGCAGGAGAACTCTGGGAGCTGCCCCCATAACCACCTCAAATACCTATAAAATATGACTCTAAACAAATTGTAGAGCTCCAGAACTCACAAAATGACAGAGAAAAAAAGGCTTCCACTAAAGACAGCCCAGCAGGTGGACAGGAAGGGCTTATCACAAAGTATTGAGAGCCAAAACCAGCCCTGCCTGAAATCTTGACTGTAGCCCCAGGCCACCCAGGACAAGCTGCGGCTGGAACACTTGGGAGACTAGACCACCAGTAGTTGTGGCAGTTTCCAGAATTATCAACCCGTAAGAGCCAAGGACAAAGTGAAAGATCAGTAGGACTAGGCTAAATTTTGGGGAAAGGAGTGGGTCTGGCCATCTGCCCCCAGGACAAGAAAGCAGCCCAATGGTGGCCCTGTAGCTGTCTCCACATGGCTGTTTCAGAGCTCCCGGCCTGCAGATTTCAGGGGAGCCAAGAGATCATTCAGAGACTAAGTGCTCTTGCCTTAACCTGCCTGGACCGGGATCGTGGTCTTGGGTGGTGGACCTGAGGTGTGTGACCAGTGAGCCAAAGTGGAGGCAGAAGCAACTGCTGCCAGGGAGGCTGAAGAGGAAAGTCCCAGGCCGGAAAGAACAATTTTGATTTTGAGAACCTAAGTGAAGTGATTTTGATTCTGAGAACCAGCTGGAGCTTCTGCTGGGGAGCTACCAGCTTCTCCTGGGAGCTGCCAAAGACTGAGGAAACAGGGCTGGGATACTGGTACTTTGTATGAACCTGTTTGTGGCTTTATTAAGCCTTGACTTCCCAAGCACAGAGACTAAAGGATTTAAGGTGGACTGGACACTATGAGCTTCAGCATGGAACAGGAACAGCACGGATAACTGGACAAGGAACTGGGAGATATCTGTCTTTGCAGTTTGGTGAATCCAGGTAGGAGCTGGGACCATGGAAGGAGATTCAGGAAATCTGAGAGACTACCCCAAGTTAAGCTGAAAGAAGACTTTACTTGGATACTGTGTACTGATTGAGAAGATTGTAACTTATTTGTGACTGAGGGGTGGATGGCCTGTGTATTTTAGACTACCCCTTAAGAAAGTCCTGAGAGTAGTGACTGATATTCTAACTTAGTGTGCCCCATGAGTGGAGAACTTTGATTATTGCATTTTGTGACCCTTAAGGAGGCAAACCTCCTTAAGGATGATTGAATGATTGAGTTACTAAGTGATTGATTGACTAAATGATTATACTTTGTTCAAAACCGTGTGACCACTATGGTGCAAACTATGTGGCCATTTTCTGTGATAAGTTGTTGTGAATGCTACATTTTTATTATCTGTTATAAGTTGAAACATTGTGAATACTATACTTTGATTTACTGTGAATGTTCTGCTCTGATGTTATTGAATAAATAGAGTGTTCACTATACTATATAATCAGAACCTTAAAAGCTGTTCATGGTAGCATTCTTCTGGAAAGCTGCTCGTGCTTGGCTCTACACCAAATAAAATTGAGGCTGAACAACTAATTTAAGGTGGTATAGTTACAGGAGTAATAGTAGAAACTGGGATATGGACCCAGGTCCTCTGGCTCCAAATCCAATTTTCTGTTTATTTCATCACTTTATCTTCAATCTCTAGTACTAGTATAATCCCTTAAATAGATATACATGTTTTACATATATGAAGAATTTTGTCAAAGTCAATTCCATCCTCACAGAATAACAGGATTTATACCTGAAAGAAAGGTCATCTATCCATTTCCATCTTTTCAGCAGATGAGGAAATTGATGTCCCAAATGACTTTCCAAAGAGATCAAGTTGTTGTCTCAACCCAGCTTCTCTGACTTGAAATTCAGTGATTTTTTTCACTAGATCACCCAATTTTCTAATTGCATATTTTTCATTATCTTTGATCATCTCCACCGTCTAACACAATGCCTTCCTTGCATATAGTAGACCCTGAAAATTTTTTAACTGATTCATGAAAAAATAAAGCATACAGGAAATTTTCCCCTACCCTTTATCCACAAGTTCCTTGTACCAGTCTGTTTACTCTAAAGACTTTAAGACCCTTATTTATTTCTATCAAACCCATAAAGACGCTCTTTACCCAAGAGCTCCTTTGGATCACTTAGTGTAAGATTGGTTGTTGTTCTTCAGTCATTCAGTTACGTCCACCTCTTCATGACCCTGTAGACCGCCAATTCTGTCCAAAGTGTTTCTTGGCAAAGATGTTGGAGTGGTTTGCCATTTTTTATTCAATTGATTGAGCAAAATAGAGGGTAAGTGATTGTTCCAAGTCACACAGCTAATACATGTGTGAGGCTTGAATTGAACTCAGGTCTTCCTGACTCCATGCCACAACTCGAGCCACTGTAGATGATAACTATTCCCAATCATTGTTTTGGAGTAGTGGACACTCTTACTTCTCAAAGAATGTGTCAGTGAAGCACAAGTTCTCATAGATCTTTGCAAACAAACAAGGCTTTGAGTAAAAGCTACTTGGATACTTGTCCAGGGACCATATTAACTAAAAGAGAAGCTCGCTGCAATGGATAGGCTATGAAGTTTTGGGATTTTGGAGTGGCACAGAAATTCATCTATCCATCTTCTAGGGATACCCATCAATGACAACAAAGGGAAAGATGGTTATCAATAACATTGCCTATCTTTTGAAATTTTGAAGAAGGCAATACTTCAAGTTACATTAAGTCAGCCTGAGAAAATGATTGCATGGGTACTTCTCCAAACATCCTTTCAATAGGCATGAAGAGTCACTCGGCTCAGCCCTCTATCACAGTCAAGGGGAATCACAGAATGAACTCACGTTAATTGCTTCTGAAAATGAGTATCTCACTTGAAAAGAACATTAAGAGACTGATCAATTCTTCAGAGCTTTGTCAGCCTGAAGGAGGAGAAACCTGAAAGCAGCAGGGAGTGTTTTTTGCTTAATTGTTTTTTATTTTCATTGCTAACTCTACATGGGTCCGGTATGTGATTTTCATCACTTCAAAGAAAACATGTGATGTCTTTATATTCCTGTTCAGTTCTATTTATCGATTAAATATTTCAACCTAACACAGCATCAACTTAAAAGCATTGTGAGTTTAAATTTGAGAATAGGTAATCTAATTGTGAGTTATTGAAAACTTTATTTTAGTTGCCAGGAAATGTAGAACCAAATTCAGTACACAATTTTAGTATTCAGTTAATCTCAGGAGCTTGGTTACAGGCATATTTTTCTTATCTTTTATTTGTCTCCATTCTGTTTTAATCCTTAAAATCCTATTCACTTATGTTTAATCTCTTATGTCAGTTTGTATCCATTTGGAAGTAGGCAAGTATAATTAGGCAAGATTACATATATTATATAATATACAATATAATTATATATCATATATACATTTATGTGTATTTCTGTGTGTGTTTACATATGTGTGTGTATGTGTGTGTGTGTGTGTGTGTATACACACACATACACATATAATCTTAGATGCTGTGATCCTATTTCTACGCCTTATTGTGGCATAGAAGAGACTCTGAGTTTTCAAAGGCTATGCCAGAAAATTTGAGCAGAGTTCAGATGTACAAAAAAAGTAATGTGGTACAAAGGGAAGAACAAAGAATTCATAGCCAGAGAACTTAGGTTCCAATTCACAATTATATTTCCCAGTCTTAAATTTTAATTCCCAATGTTTTTAAGTGGATGATTTGTCACATTGTGATATTTAACTTGATAAATAAAGTGAACACTGTCACTCACCTGTGTGACCTATATGTACTATATAGTGGATCCATACAACCCATTTTATGGTCCTTCTCCAGGTCTTTTAAAAAATAATAATGGGGGCGGCTAGGTGGCACAGTGAATAGAGCACTGGCCCTGGAGTCAGGAGGATCTGAGTTCAAATCTGACCTCAGAGACTTAACACTTACTAGCCATGTGACTTGGGCAAGTCACTTAACCCCAATTGCTCTGCCCTCGCCCATCCAAGAAGAAAAAAAAAATAATCATGCAATCCAGTAAGATAACTTACTGAATAGGCTAGTTCAATGATTTCATTT
Organism: Pseudochirops cupreus; assembly: GCA_028627135.1. NCBI lineage: Eukaryota > Metazoa > Chordata > Mammalia > Diprotodontia > Pseudocheiridae > Pseudochirops > Pseudochirops cupreus. The sequence continues at coordinate 50,268,382 of CM053580.1, forward strand.
TGCCCTAAATATGTAACTATATAAGATGAAGTGTGACTGTTTGTTATAGCCCTGATCTTTAAGTAAGGAACTTCTGGATTGATGATCAGTCTCTGCTACATACTAGCTCTGTCACCGTGGGCAAATAATGTAACCTCTCAGGAACTCAGACCTCAGATGGTTGCTGAAATTTACATTAGCAGAGAGAAGCTAAATCATTGATTAAAGAGTCCTTCAAATCAAAGAAACCATTATTTCACACATACTTTCTGCTCCTCACCCCACTCCCATAGTAGGTACAATGAAGAAATGTGAATGGATACATCTGTTCTTTCTTTGAATTAAGCCAAAGAGGTTTGTGATTGATCATCAAATCCACCATTTTGTGAAACCAGCTCCTGAGAACACAATAATCAATTTCCAAAAGTTAAATTAGCAAAGTTAATAATTACATTTTACCTGAGCTGCTGTTTCCTGCTAACAAGGTTGGACTAACAGAGGATCTTCCCAGTCTACTAGATGTTACTGGTGGTCCTGGTGTTCCATCCCATTCCTGAGCTTTTATTGGCTCTCTAGAGGAAGATGCCCTGTGATGACCTCTCTCTTTGTTTTCCAGCTTTGGTAGTGGTTCTGTACTGTGGCTTCTTATCTTCAATTCATCTGTTGGTTCTATAGGATAAACAGAATTCATATTATATGATAAAGGGATAATTTCACAAAATAAAATTAACGGGATCAATAAAATACCACGAAAGCAATATAATCTTACAGTATGGTTTTCCTAAAGATATCATCATATTTTTGGTATCATTTCTTTTTGAGGGATGGAGGAAAGGTTGGGGAAGATTGCAATTTTTTTTGGGTGGGTCAGGAGAATGACGTGGTTGAATCTGACCATATCTGAGATGATTTTTTGGTGATTGTGGAGTGAAGTGTTTTACAAACCCAAACTTGCCTTTAGAATAAGAGAATCAATATTTAGAAATTTTCCCTCCCCTCAATTTTCTCTTATTCCTCACCAGCAGTATTTATCCCATGTCCCCACCATATGCCTCCATGCCTCTACCCTGAAGCCTACTAGTTTGATTGGTGTTTCTGGCCCAACCACTACTTCATGAGAATGTCTCAGCCATGTTTGACTTATTCCTGGTTGGACTCACTCTTTAGGTTTCATTAACTCCTAGCCAGCAACCTTGGACTCAGCAGTTACCCTTTTCTCCCTTTTCTAGATCCCTCCTCATTTCTTTTTGGCCTTCCTCCCACTAGAATGTAAAGTTCTTGGGAATGGGGGTTATCTCATTTCCTTTTATTTTTTATTATGCTTGGCACAGTGTCTGCAATTTAATTAATGTTCTATCTATCTATCTATCTATCTATCTATCTATCTATCTATCTATCTAACCAGCCAGTAATCATTTTAAAAATCTAAAATTCTGAGTTCTAAATGTTTAAAGCTGCAATTTGTATTGGGAGTGAGACTCTAATTAAAATTGGGAACTTTTAGAATCTAATGCAGACACCCAAATGTTTTAAAGACGATTCATCAATGTGTACTGTTTAGTTGGATTAGAGCAGTTTCTATGAAACATGTATGGAGGTAGGTCTATATACCCTGGCCTCTTCAAATGTGTGTTATAGCCACTGACCCAATGACATGCTTATTAGTAGCTTCTCTTGGGTCCCTTTGTCCTTGTTCTGGGTAGATTGTATCAAAGAAGCCTAGCAAAGGAGATGGAAATAGCTATCCTCTAAATAAGCTAATTAACCCATTCTTCTTTCATTTAAATTTTTTCTTGAGACATAGCCAATGCTGTTGGGTCATAGGAGCGTGTTTCAATCTATGCAATTAAAAATATAGCTCTGAAGAGTCAAATTACGTTGAAATGTTCTTAGAAGTTAATTTTGGCTTGTCAGTAATATAAAATTTGATATACCTGTTCCAAAGTCCTTTGGTGATTTTACAAAATCATATTATTACTACTGCCTAGTTATGTGATTGTAAACAAGTCCTAATTTCTCTGGATCTCAAGTAACTCATCAATAAAACAGGGAGATTAGATAAAAATGGTACCTTTTAATTCATTCTATGATTTCATGTCTATTGTGCGAGCTCTTAAATTTTATTCTGATCATTTCCCTGTGAGTTTATTAACAAATCTTCATCTCTTTCATGGCTATAAGTCAAACAAAATGTCAAAACAAAAAGGACATCACAGCGTTTTTCTATGCCATTTAGTGAGTTTTAAGGGAAAAGGGCGGTTTTTAAATGCTCCTCCCTCTAAGCCCAACAAGCAAACTGTGGTTCTCTACCTCACCTTCCAGAATCCCAACAGATCTTTGCAGCATTGGCTATTATTTCCATCCTTATTTTTTTTTTGCTGTTACTTTATTTATTATTATTATGCTTACTAAAAATATTGTATCATATTATTATATTACACATATATTATGTTTATTAAATATGTTATATTTATTAAATTTTAGCATTTATTAGATATACCGTTTATATAATTATTTCTTTTTCAAAAGAATTATTATTCTCTCCCTCCTTCCTCAGATACCACACCTGATTGGATATTTGACCAAGAAAGAAAGAAAAGAAGGAAAAAAAGTTTTGAAGCAACAATTGTTCCATAATTATTACTGGAATTTCAGAGAGTCCTAAAATACAAGACTCAAAAGATAAATTTCAGGTTAAGCCACTGTTAGTTATTTTCTTTGTTCTAATTTAATTGCTTTCCTCTGCATGCCATGGGCTTGTCACTTAGGTTTCAAGTCTAACAAAATAAAGCCTAAATATAGTTCTTTTCCTCTATTTTTTTTTAAATTATCATGTCCCCCAAGGTTAGGATGCTGTGAAGTGTGGCAAGTATCCTTAGAGAAAGTTAAACAAATGCATTTAAAAAATTATACATACAGGGTTTAGGCCTCACCACCATTATTAATGTTGTTATTGTTATTAATAATAATAACATTAATAATAATTAACATTATTAATATTGTTACTGTTATCATCATTATTTTCTGAATGGAGAAAAGTTATTTAAAATCTCTGAGAGGAAGACATCAGAAGTTTTATCAGAATAATCAATCAGGTCACATGGATGTTTGGCAACATATTTTCCTAAGAAAATCTTTCCACTCAAAATAGTCAAAGTACTTCTTAATAGAAAAAAATGGAAATCATAGAAACTTAGGAATATATTTGATATGGCACAACACAATTTAAAAGAATTCTATTCAGAGGAAGAGGAAGGATGGTTGAAATATAGGCTGTGACAATTTTTTCATACTTCTTGAGTAAATTCCCCCCCTTCAAAAATTTTAATCTGTTATTAGCAATAACAACTTTCTTAAATAAGATGGATTGTAGAAATAATTGTAAAGTTCTTTGAAAATCAAAAATTTAAAAATCATGCTTATTGGGTTTTGCTAAAATATTTTATACAATAGATATATTTTCTATCTACCTTCTTCATAAGGTCTAGTAGTATTAGGTATCATTCAATGCAGTCAAAATAGATCCTTTCCCATTTAACATCTCCTTGAAAATCATACCGCAACTTATACTTATGTAAAGCCAAAAACCCTTATGAATGCCATGTTAATCAAGAAACCAGAGGAGGAAATGGCTGCTTTGGAGAGAGGATCATTCATTATTTGTTAACAAAACCAAACAATCCTGAATAAACAGAAAGAGGTTTCATGAAATTCTGCCCCAGTTTCCAACATCCAAAAGGATTCATTTGCCACATCAGTCAATTACTTCTACAAACAGCTTGATGATTTGGGTAAGAGGCTTTTATGTTTGTGATTTGTAACTGCAGCTACCACTTAAAATTTCCTGGTCTCACACAGGGATCCCTTAGTTACAGGAGACGTGTTCTAATAGTCCACAGCACAATAGGGATCAAAACAACCACAGCTCTGGGGGCTGACCAGCCCTTATGTTCATTGCTTGATGCAAACGTTTCCTCTGAATTTTATCGCCTAAGTCCCTATTGGTTTTATCAGCAGGATCAAAGTTTCTCCATTTTATTCTAACCACTGAAAAATGGAAATGATGAAAGGTGATTAAAATTGATTAATTGCATTGAAAAGACAGCATTATAAGGATGACCGAGACATTATGATGGGACTGTTTGATAAAATGAATAGTATACTTGTAGGATTGTAGAATATTCATGATGAAAATGACAGATCATTTAGTCCAATTCCTTCATTTTACATATGAGGAAACTGACTAATTTATCTCGGGCTGTTACAGCTGTTTAGCGTCAGAGCCAAATCTACAGCCCAAGATCTCTTGACTCCTGGAACAATAGTATTTTCCTTTTTGTTTTTTTGGAAGGAGGAAGGCAGGGCGATTGGGGTTAAGTGACTTGCCCAAGGTCACACAGCTAGTAAGTGTTAAGTATCTGAAGCCTGATTTGAACTCAGGTCCTCCTGACTCCAAGGCCAGCGCTCTATTCACTGTGGCACCTAGCCACACTACAATAGTATTTTCACTAAACCACATTGACGAATCATCATGCACTAAAATGTACAAGACGTTTAATAATTGCCAACATTTACACAGTGTTTTAAGGTTTGTCAAGAACATTATAACTATTCAATTTAATTCAATAAACATTTAGAAAACACCTGCTTTGTGCAAGGTATTCTGCTAAGTGTTGGGTACATAAGAAAAAAAGAAAGATGGCCCCTGGCTTTAAGGAATTTATCATCTAATGGGAGAAGACAACAAAAAGGGTGCTGGAGGGGAGGCTAGGTGGTGCAGTGAATAGAGCACCGGCCCTGGAGTCAGGAGGACCTGAGTTCAAATCCAACCTCAGATACCTGATATACTTACTAGCCCTGTGACCTTGGGCAAGTCACTTAACCCCAATTGCCCTGCCTGCCCCCTTCCAAAAAGCAAAAATAAATAAATAAATGAATGAATAAATGAATAGATAGATAGATAGATAGATAGATGGATGAATGGATGAATGGATAGATAGATAGATAGATAGATAGATAGATAGACAGATAGATGGATGAATGGATGAATGGATAGATACATAGATAGATAGATAAATGAAAGTGTGCTGGAAGGGGACCTGGGATGGGAAAGTATAGAGCAAATTGAAGATTCCAGATCTAGCCCTCTCTAAAGGGGATGTTTGGGAAGAGTTTGGCACTCTACCCTCTAGCCTTCCAATAAGAGGAAAGTGAGGGAGTTGGGAAAATGCTGAGTATCAAGAATCAACAGACCGTGTCAGTAGAACGCCCAGGTAGCAGATGTGGCAGGAATCAAAAGAAAAAAGACCGTGAATCCTGCTTCCTGCTCTGTGACCTCAGGTAACTCATTTAAGCACACCGGGCCTCAGTGTCCATCCCAAGAAGAAAGCCCCTGAGTCCCCTTGGAGTCAGGAAGATCTTGGCTCAAACTCTGACTCTAACACACATGAACTGCGTGGCTCAGGTCACTGAGGGTTCACCGTCAGCACTGATGGAAGGTGCCCCAGAACTCTACATGAGGAATTCTCCACACTCCTAAGTTCTCCTGTTCCCTGGTGAATTCCTACAGCAGAGGAAGGATCAGAAGTGACTATGGGAAACCATTCCCCTTTACTGATAGGTTCTTTGCAAACTGATTTCTGATTAGTCTTCCTCGCTTGAGATGTCTAGTGATACAAATTATCATCCATTTTGATCCATGCATAGAATATTTTACATCCAAGGATATAAAATTTTGAAATTATTACTGAAGAATATCAAACTAAGCATAAAATCTAAAGTTGTTTTATTATAATAATGTCAGGAAGAGTGTGAGAACCTAACAGCTTTTGCTTTTAAACTTTAAGATGTTACATAAATGAAAATCAGCATTATTCTCAGCCTACTTCTATTTACTACAAAACTAATTCTATTCAGAGCCATCCATACTACATAGAATCTCTTTAAAATGCCTATTGAATCCAACAAATTCATTTTATTTAGTCTCAAATGGGATGAAAATAGAGCCAAATCTCTTCTACTCTCCCTCCCACCACTTTACCAATCTATAATATTGGTTGTTTAGAATCTTCCAGAGTGAGAACTGATATAAGTCCCACCCTGATTTGAAGCACTGTATGAAAGTCGGGGAAATGAAGTCACTTGCTCAGCATCAAATATATAGCAAGTATCAGAAGCAGGATTTGGAAGGTCTGCCTAACTCCAAGTCCAGTATTCTATAGCTACTATATGTATGCATGTATTCATATCATGTTACTGACTAATAGTCTTGTAAAGATGCTAACAGGATAAGTGACTTGCTTAGGGTCACATAAAACATACATACATACATATTCACATGTATAAATTATACACATATGATATATAATGTGCACCACATGTATATATATTATACACATGCATGTGATTTGTATACTCTGTGTTCATGCCTGTACACATATATGTATGTATGTTCCTGCATGTAATATACATGCGTGTATATATGTCTATATGTATATAACTCTTCCTGCTATTAATAAAAAATATAGGAATGCCCCTTGGGAATCACCAGTCTATAAGAATGAATTCTTGCATATGGTCAGAACTTCTCTCGATAACCTAATTTACCTTTTCAGAACTTCGTAACTCGGGCAAATAATTATTTGAGATTGGGGAGAAGAGAAATTTCACAGATGTCAGTGTAGATTTCCTTAAATTGTACATCACTTCCTTTTGAGGTACTTCAATATAGTGTTATTGGGAAACGAATAAAGGCTAAAAAATGAAAAGCAGATTGGATCGGGGTCTAATCTCCAGCAGTGCATTATGTGGCCTGTATCATTGCTACTGAATGATATTTATCAGGATCTCAGAAGCAAAGCAGAAAACAAAGAAGGTGCCAAGTTCTTTCTCCCAGACCTGCAATGAAGCCTCACTTTTACATGCTTAAAGATTAAGAGTTGCTAGAAGAAGAGAAAGAAAGCCAGTTTATAAAGAAAAAGTCAGCAATGCTTTCACTAATTCAGTCAATGAATGTGTTTATATTTCTTTCAGACCCTGGAAAGAAGAGCAATGACTAGGATTTTATCCACTGAAGCAAGGCCCACAATGCTTTCCCCAGATCAGGCAGTGAGAAAGATGCCCTTAAATGAACTTTTAAAAAAGACAGATTCAGTTTGGAGAGGGAGAGACCTCCAATGTCAAGATGCAAGGAGTGACACCTTAGGATCCCTCACGGCCTTTGCATAGGGTAATGGAGGTTTGGGCTGGGACGGGCACAGCTCTAGCATTCACACTGGCACAGCCACTGAGCAAAGGAAGCCACTGTTACCTTCTTATTTTAACTAATTATTTTTATTATCTAGGCAACATGGCATAATGGGTAGAGATCCAACCTGAGAATCAACAAGACCTGGTTTCACCTCCTCTGTAGGACAAATACTGGTTTTGTGACCCCAAGTCAGTCATAAGTACCTCTATAGGACGATCAATTCATTGTTGATCCTTGTCTCATTTGTAAGGTGCCTTCAGTTAGTGTCTCTTTTTCTACCATCTTGACATAAAACTGTAGGCCTAGCTTCTAGAGTGAGTTCCACCTTACTGGGAAACTAGGAACCCAGTTAAGTTAAATCCTGACAAGGATGTCAAGAGAGAACTCCCTTCCAGCACCTATGCCCCAATCTCCTCTGTTTGTAGAGGTATGTGCAATCTGATATTGTTGCATTGCCTGCTCTCCCCAGTCAGCTAGAATCCTGAGGGGTGAGAGTCCAATCAATTGATTTGTCTGAAAGAAAAACTTCTCTGGATTTCTCCTTAACCCCTTTGACATCTGCTGAATTAGGAAATCTTTTCTACTTTTCTCTCTTATTCACTTTAAGCCTTACTCCCCTGTAGTCTATAACTTTTTTCTCCTCTCCCATTCCATTGTACTCCCTAGAAATTCCTATACTATTAATGAACATATTTTCTTTTTGAAACTCCATCTTACGTACCTTCATTTACTCCATTCCCTTGTAGAATCTACAAGGGTAGAACCTACCCTTGAAAAAAAAAAGGAAAAACTACAACTGTATCTGACTTCATATGCAACATTCTATTCCCACAGAATTCTAGTAGCCTATCTCTTCTTAGCAATCAAGATTCTTCATTGTGATGCATTTGAGTTATTGTCATTAATATTGAGCCTGTGGTTGACCAATTTAACTATACACTATGCCTTCATAATCCTATGGCCAAGTCACTTCTTGTTAAACTCCAACCCTACTTCACACTTCCCCTTGCTTTCTCCATTCACATTCACATGCTCTTGAATATTTCTGGATAAAGTAAAATAACCATTCCAACTAAGTCTGCTACAAATTCTTACCTAAAGTCAACTGGGCCCTCATTACTACAGAATAATCATTGTAACCTGACATGAATGATTATTTACCACAGTGCCCAAGGACATTCTAAATGTTTATTCCTAAAGCCCTATTGTAGTAGCCCTGATCCCTCCGTCTTAACAGTGGAACTCAACCTCTGACTGAAACATATATACAAAGAGAGAAAGAATCATCCTTTATATGTATCATATTCCAATACAAACAACATAAGATCTTTGAATAAGAAACTAATCTGTGCTCATTTTCCTCAGTATCTCACATGGTACCTTGTACATACTAGGCTTTTAACATATATTTTCTGAATTATTGAAATGAATCTTAAGGAAAAAGTAACATTGATTAAATAGTGAGCTTTCAAATCACAAAATTAATTTTACAGAAAAAAACAGGTAGAGGAAGACTTATTTAATAGCTTGTTGTTATTCAGTCGTGTCTGACTCTTTGTGCCCCCATTTAAGGTTTTCTTGGCAAAGAGTAGCTTTCCATTTCCTTCTTCAACTCTTTTTACAAATGAGGAATCTGAGGAAAACAGGGTAAAGTGACTTGCCAAGGGTCCCACTGCTAGTAAGTGTCTGAGGACAAATTTGAAATCAAGAAGATGAGTTTTCCTGACTTCAGAACTGACATTCTATCTATTGCACCACTTAGTCATCCCAGGTAGAGTATAACATCTAAATCTTAGATAGTTTTATGAATTATTGCAACCAAAAATACTCATCACCTGGTGACCAATTTGTTGTTGATGAATCTCTCTGAAATTAGCTATGTTGGTCTTTGGATGGCAGCTTGTCACAAGACTGTGCCTAGACCCTGTCTAGATAATAGAACCAGAACCCCAACTAGGGATTGGTGACTACAGCTTTGACCTAAGTTGATGGATTTAGAAGTTGTTCACAACATTTGCAGTCGCTGCATAGCTTAGAAGCAACAGTGAGATATGTCTTTAAGTGATAATAATTAGTGCAGATGAGAGGCTAGCATATGGTGGGATGGACTACATTGCTATTCCATCTGGACACGCTCCGTCCCTCACCATGCAGTGACCTAGCCAGCGGAAGCCTTGCACTCATGTCCCACAGTGAAAATAATAGGGGCAACGAAGAGAAATGTCCCTTTATAGCCACTTTGTTTACCAAAAGAGGAGGAAATCCTCAGGTCTTTCAGTGATGATGATAAAGTGCTTCTGTATCATTTTGGTGGGGCTTTTGTACCCCAGTTTATAAAAATCTCACTTGTGGTTGGGTAACTATGTATGTCACATCAGTTTGTAACAAGCCTGTGCCATTAAGCTGTAAAAGTCACACTTTCCTTCAGCCATAAAGGCATTCACTCTGTCCCTTCCCCTGCCCCCAGCCTCAAAGTCTTTTCCCAAAGTCCGCTAGATAGTTTCCCATGAATCAATAACTCAAGTATTCTTAGAGAAATACATAATGCCTTTGTTCTTAGGCCAGCTGCGCTTTAGAAACCTTGAGCAACTTTATCAAGGAGATAACTCCCTCCTGAGATGGTCTCTAATCAGTCTAGCTTCCAAACTTGGCACCTCCTGAAACAATCAAGCCTATACTCCCAGCAGTTATGTAGGACCTATGTCATTCATCCTTGACCAAAAAGTTACCTAGTGATGTGTCAAGGCAAAAAACACACTTCTCCCTCCACCTCCCGTTGGAATCTCTCAATGAATTATGGGCAATTCACCTACACAGTTGATATTAAAAATGTATGGCCGTTTAAGCACTTAACCACTCCCAGACTCCTCCCTAATCCTACCTTTGCCCACTAGTTAGTATAATGAGCCTCTGACTGACAGTTTTATGCCTTTAAAACGGCACCTCCATCCCCCAGCACCTTGCAGGTCTTTTTTCTATCTCTGCCCCCCCCCCCCCCACCAGCTGAAAAGAGTAACTTTATAACTCTACCTTAAATCCCTTTCAGCTTGCAGCCCTTGCCTCAGTGAGACAATAAACTTTTATGATTCTACTAAAGGACAGCTGGGTCCAGTAAATTCTTTTTCTGACAATGAACCTAGAACGGATTTCATTAGAAATCCTACACCCCTTCTCCCTCATCAATGATATTGAACTAACCAGTTAGTATATGTTTATTTATTTAAGCATTCTATTTACCAGACACTGTGCTAAGTACTGAGGATACAAAAAGAGGCAAAAGATAGTCCCTGCCCTCAAGGAGCTGACAGTCTAATGAGGGGGATAATTAACTAACAAATATATTTGCTGTTTAATTGTTACAGTTGTGGCCTACTCTTCATGACCCCATTTGGGGTTTTCTTGACAAAGAGTAGCTTTCCATTCCCTTCTCCAGGTCCTTTTACAAATGAGGAAACTGAGGCAAAATGGGTTAAATGGTTTGCCCGGAATCACATAGCTAGTAAGTATCTGAGGCTGCATTTGAACTCAGTTCTTGACTCCAGGCCCTATGTTCTTTTCACTGCTCCAGCTAGCTGCTCTGCATATACACAAACAAGCTATATACAAGATAACTGGGAAATGATTAAGAGAAGGCCAGCACTAGAATTGAGAATGGTTGTAGTAGATGGGATTTTAACTAAACTTGAAGGAAAGCCAGGGAAGTCAACAGGGGGAGATGATCAGGCAGAGCATTACAAGTTGGGAGACAGCTAGAGAACAGTCCCTGAGTCTGGTGATCAGGCCTGTCTTAGAAAAGCAGTGGTATGATCTTCTGAGTTGTCTCCAGGTCACTCATCAGCCTGTTTCAAGGAACTTGGGGCATGCATCTGCAGTATTTTTCCCAATTCCCATTTTTACAGTTTAGGAAGGACATAGACAAACTGGAAAGTGTCCAGAGAAAGGCATCCAAGGTGATGAAAAGCCTTGAGTTCATACCAAAAAAGGATGACTTGAAATAAATAGAGATGTTTTTAGCTTAGAAAAGAATTGTGTATGGGGATGGGGGTGGGGCAGGGGGGGAAATGTTACCTAGTGTTAAATTTGTTTTGTTTAACCCAAGAGGATAGAACTGAGAATGAGTGGAAGTTGCTGAGACAAACTTAGGTTTATTTTGATAAGAAAAAAACAGCTTCCTAACAATGAGCTATATAAAAGTAAAATTGATTGTCTTAAGACAAATGGGGCTCCCCCTTACTCAAGATCTTCAAATTGGGGGTAGATGACACATGAGGGAGTATACTGCAGTAGAATTCCTTAATTTTTTTTGGGGGGGGGGAGACACCTGGAGTAGAGAACCACTGACAAACCTTCCAGATTTAAAACTTGGTTATTTGTGAGGGTTTTCCACTACAGTGGAATACATGTGTATTTCTAAAGAATATGCACTTCTGTTTACCATCTACAGAGAAGTTTTACATTAAAAATAATATATGTCATTCCTTGAAAGTGGCAATAATTGGTAGTTCTTTTTTCTTTAATATAAACAGATCATATAATCTTAGCCTGTCAGTGATTGAAAGAAATAAAGACAAGGTGATGTTCAAAATTCATGAAACAACTACTTCATTGTCAGAGCTGAAAAGTCTGCATTTTGAAACTGAACATCATTATGGAAAGTGTCCTTATTGTTCAACAATCCTTTTTTTTACTCCCAAATAGTGTATGAAAATGCAAATATCTCGCTATAATTCATCACATTAAATATTTATGGCCAGAGTTCACTGAAGCTCCAATCCCTATGTTACCATGCTAATGCTTCAAGTCCTGCCCCATGCAATTTTCTTTTTCTATGTGGAACCACACAATTCATTGAGGGAGAGGCAATCCAAGGCCCAGGTCTTCACACTTTGGGGAGGAAAATGACTGCTAAAAATCTTCCAGAGAGCACATAATTCTGAAATAATTGACCCATGCAATTTTTGTAATGGGAAAGCTTTCACAACCTTGTAGAGAGGGCATGTGCAAAGCTTTCAATAGAACCTGAAACCTAAGTGACACCATTGAGCTGTATAGAAGGCTCTGCTCACAAATTGAGCCAAGTCACCCAATGAACAGAAGGCTAGTCACATGGTAGGTATGCTCCAGAGCAGTGGTTCTCAATGGGGATGCTGGGAGCACTTTCACAGAGTCCTCAAGGTCAAAAATATTCTTGTAATAATAGAAAGGCATTTTCATTTCTAACAAAGTAAATATTGAAAAGTATAACACACTTTGGAGGATGCTCAAGAAATTTTAAGAATATAAGGGGATCCTGAGAAACAAAAGGGAGGTTTACTAGACACAGGTTTAGAAAGACTATTTTCAGGGGCTTCTTTGCTGTCTGCAGTATAGAGTGATGTTGAGATTCCTGAAGTATGAGCAAGGGAGCAGAGTTTTACTCCTACCTCCTAACATCAGGGTGGCACAGTGAGTGAAACACCAAGGCTGGAGGAACATTAAATTAAAGTTCAAACCAAATCAACTTGGCTTCATATACCTATTAGCTGTGTGACCCTGGATAAGTCACTTAATGTCTGCCTGTCTCAGTTTCCTCAACTGTAAGATGGTGATAATAATAGCACTTACCTCCTGGCATTATTTTGAGGATTAAAGGAGATTTAATTGCAAAGAGTTTAGCACAGGGATTAAGACACAGTAGGTACTATATAAATGTTAGTTACTACCCTTGCTCTACCATTAACTAACTACCTGTGTGACTTTGAGAACACCATTTCTCATATTTGAATCTCAGTTTTTCTATCTATAAAATGGGAGTAGTGGCCCAGATAAAGACTAAGGTCCTCTTAGCTCTGAAGTTTTATGATCTCTCTCTCTCTCTCTTTCTGTGTGTGTGTGTGTGTGTGTGTGTGTGTGTGTGTGTGTGTGTGTGTGTGTGTGTGAGAGAGAGAGAGAGAGAGAGAGAGAGAGAAAGAGACAGAGAGACAGAAAAGGGGGAGGAGAGAATTTCATTGTTGATGCTTTATTCACTTTTTTTTTCCTTCACTAGGAAAAAAGGGAATCTATTACAATGAAAATTTGACCTGTTTTAAAAAGAAATAAATGAAAGCAAGCTTGCCTAGGAGAGAAGAGAGAAGGCTCAAAGACATTGATTGCCTTTTCCTTTGCAAGAAACATGGACAATAATACAGACAGGAGCCATGAAAGGGAAACAGGGTTATGGTAAAATAATAATGGGTATTATATAAAGCTCTGACCATCCTGATCTGGAGCCAGTAGGGCTTGAGTTCAAATCAGTCTCAGAAACTAACAGAGGTAAGTCACTTAATCAGATAACTTTATTTTCTTATTCCATAAAATGGGGATAATAACAGTATCTATCTCATGGGACTGTTAAAAGGATCAAATGAGTTAATATTTGTAAAATGCTTTATGAACTTTTAAAGTTTCTCTCTCAAAATAGATAAATAGGTAGAAATGTATACGTATATATATACATGTCACTCATTATAATAATTTTATCATTGCCTTTTTCCTTCATTTTTTTTCAAAAATATCATTTATCATATATCCTTTGGGTTTCAAATTGCCCTCTTTCCAACCTATGCCCCCTCTTCCTTCCCCCTAAAAAACAAAAATCAACCAAATTCAAGAGGATGTGTAAATCTTCCATATCCATGGCCTTGTACCTCTGTGAAAAAGAAAGTTTCTGTTTTGTTTTTACTATTTTTATATTAGTTTTCTTTTTTCATTTACAGGAATATGGTTTTCCTACCTCCTTCCCTCCCTCTGTATATCCCTCCCCCCCACTCATTCCTTATTCAAATGTGATTATTAATAGTAGCTAGCATTTATATGATATTTTCAAGTTTGCATTTCGTCTCGTAATTTGTTCATAATTAGTTATTGTTATTTGCCCCATTTTAGAGACAAGGAAATTGAGACTTAGAGAGGCTAGCTGATTTGCCTAGGGTCATAGAACTAGTATGCACCTGAGGGAGGACCAGGATTTAAACTCTAACTATGGTGGACTCCAAGTCCAACACATTCCCCTCTACCTTCCCCCCACTACCACCACCACCTAGTAACTATCACTATTAAACCAAGTAAAATGATACACTGAGCCATTATTTCTTTTGCAAGGTAATCAGGGGTAAGTGACTTGCCCAGGGTCACACAACTAGTAAGGGTCAAATGTCTGAGGCCAGATTTAAACTCAGGTCTTCCTGAGCTCATGCTATAATCATTGTGTGACCTAGCTGCCCATGAATTCTTTGATGTATGGTAAGGCATAAACTAATGCTGAAGGTTTGGCCACATTCATTGTATTTATGGGGATTACCTGGAGTATATTTTCTTGAGTAATGAATAAGGTTTGAATGGTAGCTAAATGACTTTCTGTATTTATTATACTTAGAAAGTTTCTTCCCTAATATTATGTTGTGTTTGAATTTGAAATTGTGTCTGAAAATGGTTTGAAGAACTTTCCAAGCATATCATATTTGTGAAGACATTTTCCTAAAGGAACTCTGTAGAAGAATGGGGATGCCCCAAATGTGCTATATTCTTGAGCATTCAGCCTGTTAAAAGTTTATTTTTTCTTGTTTGTTATTGTCACTTGCCTGGACTCTCTCGAGAACTTTTCTGACTCTAACCTGATCCCACAATTCCAAGGTTCTTCCAACTTAGAATTCATGGACCATTTTTGGTGAGTTTCTCCTTAGATATATTTTCTATAGTAGTAAGCTGTTCTGGAATTGACTCCTTGGTTTTATACTTTGTCTGCAGACAATGGGAATCTAGCTGAGGGCTTAAGTCAAAGTAAACTCAAAAGTCACGCTATATGTACTATGGACAAGTGCTTGACATAGAAGTGACAGTAAGAAGTGTTTTTTTTTTGAAGGGCAGAAGACAAGGCAATTGGGATTAAGTGACTTGCCCAAGGTCACATAGCTAGTAAGTGTGTCAAGTGTCTGAGGTTACATTTGGACTCAGGTCCACCTGACTCCAGGGTCAGTGCTCTATTTACTTTGCCTCCTAGCCACCCCAGAAGAATTTTTTTAAATAGCTAGAAAGGGGGAAAGAATAAGACTACTACAAATTTCATAGACTGGTAAGCTTGTGATGTCAGAAGGTTTTAAAATTTCATCATTAAGGAAACATTTCACTGTGACATGTAGGTAACCAAATTCTTGAAGAACATGTTAGTAGAAGACATGTATGTAAGGTCATAGTGAGGTGAAATACTGATCTGGAGATAGCTTGTGAGCCTTGTTGTATGGAAGACCAGCATTTCTATGTGCAGAAAGGCTCAGTACCAGGTGATGATTTCTTTTTTCTGGTCACAGACACCTGACTACAAAGACCCAGGAGGGTTTTGATCTACATAGGCAAAGAGAATGTGCAGACAAATTCACCTATCCCCGATGGATTACTTGCATAGGGAATATTTGTGAGTCCAAGTCTAAAATCCACAAAAGTAAGGGTTGTTAGGGGTAGCATAGAGGGAAATCAGAAGAAAAGAAACAAAACCAATGTAAAAAAATGGCTGTTTGAATTCCAGATACAAAAATATAAAAACAAATCTATGCTTCACTATTAACTGATAGGAATCAGTAATAAGCCCAGGATTTAGGAGTTGTGTCTGGATAAGATCAGGTGTGAACAAAAGATTTCAGCTGCTCAATTCACTACAGCTTTTCTCCCTAGCATCATGAGCAGTAGGGTCTCAGAAGGATCAGCCCTTTTCTCCTTGTGGAGCCAACTTAATGAGGTACAGTGAATTGGAACACCTGGATGGGGATGCGCCTGATTGTGCCACACACTTATAGAGATGTCATGGATTTTGAAGAAGAATCTTGGCTTGAGACACATGGAGCATTAGGCTTGAGCCAGGTGAGTATAATTTATAATCCAAGTATCAGAATCACACTACATTGTGGTTTGGGGGAATCTAAGGCACCAGACTGTCTTAAAATTGAAATTGCTACGTAATGAAAGGAGGAAACGAGGGACTGGGAAGGTCATGTTGCTCTAGTCTAGGTCTTTCCACTCCTATCAGGGAAATATGTACTACCAAGTTCAAGTGTTCTGGTCTGGATCTTTTGCCTCTAATGGGCTTTAAGACTAGCTTTAACCCTAGTTTGATCCCCTCTCTGGAAGACATTAGAGGTTCTCCCTGGCAGGGTAATAGATTGATTCACAGATTTAGAGTTAGGAGAGACCTCAAGTACCAGTTAGTCCAAACTGATTCATGTTGGAGCCTGAGTAGGGGTAAGAGCTGGGAAATTGTTCTTTTTTCATGAAAGACATATAGTACCTTTCCATTAAAGTATTAGGATAGGAGGCAAGATTGGATCAGGTTTTTCTTTCTTCAATTTAATAAACATATTAGAGAACAAGGAAGAAATTACCTATCTGTTCTTCTCATGAGGGAAAGAGTTCATAACCAAATAAGAGATGGAGTCAAATCAAGTTAAAAGCATTTATTAAGCACCTACTAAGTATCTGGCACATAATAGGTACTATATAAATGCCTAGCCTCTTCCTACCCCAGTCACATAAAATAAAATGGACCCCCGTTTTCTTATTGTAATTCAATACATTTATTAGCAAACAGTCTAATATAGAAGGATATACGAAAGTCACTTTCTTCTGACAATCTGAGATCCTGTTATTTTTATGATTTGGCAGAACAAAGAAGGCACTGGCCTTGGAATTAAGGGAGCAGGCTTCCAATCCCAACTCTAACGCTTACCAGCTGTGTGTCTAACATCTGTCTGGGTTTTAGTTTCCATATCTAGATCAGAAGAGGTAAAACTATTTGCATTATTGACCTCATAGGATTGTGTTAAAACTTTAAGTGTCTTCATATATTTGCTTATTATCATTACTTGCTTTTGTATACCTTGTAAAATATGAAAATGGGAGTTACCATCATCATGGGGCCAAATTCTGTGCTGTACTCATTTTGCTTAGATTACAGCATACAGTCAATTCTTAATCATGTAAAACATACTGTCCTTCTCATGGACTTGTCAGGTGCTTTGTTCCCTCACATTTTACCTCTGGTGGAGTCAAGATGGCAGAGTAAAAGCAAGAACTTACTTAAGGTTAACCCCAATTACCTCCAATACCTGCAAAAAATTACTCTAAACACATTGTACCTGACTCCCTTTTTCCAACCCCTACACCCCCTCTCTCCCCCCCCCACCTTCCAAACATACACATGTGTGCACATGCTCGTGTTCTCTCTCTCTCTCTCTCTCTCTCTCTCTCTCTCTCTCTCTCTCTCTTTCCCTAATGGCCAGGTGAATAAATAAGAGATAGAATTAAAATCAGGTCCATTTTCTTGCTTGTTGTTTATATACATTAAATTTTGTGCTGCTTACATGATTCAAGACAGTCTCCTATGTTATCACTCTTTTGTGCTTTTAATTTAAAATATCATAGTTCCCTAGTTTTAAACTTTGAAAGGAAGAAAAGCCTCTGAACAGGAAGGTAGGAGGTGTGTGGGCAGTCAAATATGTGCACAGGTGTGATCAACTTTAATTAAGATACAAATCATTTTTTAGCAGATGGAAGAAGACTTCAATATTACTTGAAAGAATAATAGACAGGCAGACACTAAAAATATTAATGTGTGGCAAGAAAAGAAAACCACATAATTTCCTTTCTTCTTGATAGATGTGATTCTTAGAACATATTTGTCATTATTAAGAGAAAGGGACAAATATCTTAAAATATCACTGTCTACAGAGAGATATGAATTTCCAAACTCTGACCAAGAACCCAAAGAACACTGATTATCACAGTGTTAGGGTTTTATTAGCTGTTAGGCCCTGAATCATAGTGTCCCTAGCTCCTATTTGAGATGAAAAACTAGATGCTTCATATGAACCACAGTTTCAGAACCTGGGGACTGGCATTTTTGAAAATAATTTGATGATGATTATTATTTTTATTAATGTTTAATTCATGTTCAGTTTATCATTATTAGTAAAGGGTCCTGACATTTAAAAGGGTTAAGAAACCTTCCTGGATTTCTTAATTCATTGATTCTTTGTGAATCCTTGTGAATGCGGGTATTCCTGGCTATGATGCATATAATAACTCATCTCTAAGGCCTATTTAATATTTCTTTGTATCCTCTACATCATCTGCGGTATGTTTCACATATAACCGCTACTTAACAACCATCTTTAATTAAATTTTTCAAAGGTAAGGAAAATGGCAAAGGAAACAAGAAACTATTATTAAATATCAAAAATGCCCTAAATTTTAATTCATTAATATCAAATGAATCTTTGATTTCATAGATGTGTATATTCCCTGAAACAAGGTAGATCACACCCAAGCATGACTTCTCATCCTGTATTAATCTGGTGGTTCCAGCTTGGAATTGGAAGGATGTGAGATATTGTAGAACATTTAACATTTAATAGAAAGGAAGTTTACTCAAAAGTAGCATGGAAAATTAAGTCCCCCTCATCTTCATGTGGAATTAAAATTGTCTTTAGTACAGTGTTAACTTACAGAGAAGTGACAAATGCACGGTCTCTTTCCTCAGGGAAGGAGGAAACAACATTAAAAAAAATTATGCTTTCTATATACATGTATGTATAGCTATATATATCTAGATGTACATTTTTCTCTTTATATAATTGATACATGTCTATCTGTGTATGTATTTATATATATTTACACATATATATATGTGTAAATGAGAGATTATCTCAGAAGAAAGGCACAGAAAAAGGTGTTTTGAAGAAGGTAGGATTTTAACTGGTTTTTGAAGAAAGACAGAGGAAGCAGAAAACAGAGGTGAGGAGGGAAAACACTCCAGCAATGCTAGACACCATTGAAAAGGCAGAGAGTTGGGTGATGGAGTATCCTGTACAAGGAAAATCAAGGAGGTCATTTTTGCTGGATAATAAGACTATCCAGAGGGAAGTTCAGAGTAAGAAGACTGAAAAAGTTGAAGGGTAGAAGATTGTAAAAAGCTTTAGAAGCCCAAAAGAGGGTAGTTACCATTCAATAATGTTTATTATAGCTATACGGGTTGTGCCTCACACTTTCTATTCCAGCCAAAGGGGAATAATAGCTCTTCCTTGAATTTAACTTGCCATCTCATGACTCTCTCTATTTGTATAGCCTGCCACTCATTCCCCATGACTGACATGACATTTTTTTCATCTTTCATTCTCAAAGAAGACCAATGACATCAGAAGCTGATATCTTGATTTGCAAGTGAATTGTATTTAAATGGGACAAAGCTATACAAAGTTATCAGCCTTGCTTTCTCCTCCAAAGTCATCAGTCTAGTGGTAATACATAGGTCAAGGTGATTGAAGATGGCCCCTGATGCAGTGGAAGACCTTGGACTTTTTAAGCTAAGGTCTTTCGCAGGACTCAGTTTGTCTGGAATGATGCACATTCAGTAATTAAAAGCTTGATAAGAACTGAGGTAAATGATCGCCTAATTTACCTTCATAAAATAATCACATTGCTCTTGTTCATCCTTCTTTCTCAAAAAAGACCAGTGACATCAGGAGGGTGATATCTTCATTTGCAAGTACATTTTTTTTTCAAGTAAGTAAGTCTTAAAATCAGATTTCCAAAAAATCTATGAGTAGTTAAAATCAGTTTTCAAGCTACTACATTTTAAACATGTCTTTTTTCAATCTCCAGGGTCAAAAGAGCCATATTTCCAGATGACCTCTATAATTAGCAGTTTGTATACCTGGAGCCTATCATTATGTTTTGTATATGCTAGAGTACTTAGTCATGCTTTGTACTTAGTAGACCAGCTAGTT
This sequence comes from Pseudochirops cupreus, assembly GCA_028627135.1. NCBI lineage: Eukaryota > Metazoa > Chordata > Mammalia > Diprotodontia > Pseudocheiridae > Pseudochirops > Pseudochirops cupreus. The sequence continues at coordinate 50,288,401 of CM053580.1, forward strand.
ATTGAGGAGCCTCTGCAGACTCCACTCCTGAGACTCTGGACTGTCTCTGCCATAGCACTCTTGAACTTCTCACGTTGAACTGTATTGTTGAGGACTCTCTGATTGGCTGGCTCCTCCCAAGACTTCCATTTTTTGGAATGTGTACAGAATTGCCAAGTCTTTCTTCCTCTCCAGGATCTAGTCTGTATCCTCTAAATTCCTCCTGAAATGCCACTAACTCTTGACCCTTCTTTAGCTTTCTGTTGTTTTGTCTTTCCCCAGTAGAATGTATGTTCTTTAAGGACAAGTACTGTCTTTCATTCTGCTTGTATTTATATTCCCAGCCTTTAGGAGGGGCTAGCAACATCTAATAAGTACTTCATAAATACCTATTTCTGACCTTTTATTGTATTGTGGACTCCTTTGGCAGCCTAATGAAACCTAGAGATCTTTTCCCAAATAAGGTTTTTCAATGCATCAAATTAAATACACAAGATTATGATGAAAATCAATTATATTAAAATGTAGTCTAAAGATAAAATATAGTTTGTATACAGGAAAATTGATTACTACTATTCTAGTAATGAGTATAAGAACCATAGTAATTCCAAAGTAGAAATGAATATAAATATTTCAAAATATTTGCAACAACCACATGATATGAAAATGTGATTTTTATCAGTGCTATGATGTTTTATTGTTGACATTCATAAAAGAAATGCCAAACTTCAGTTACAAGTTACTAAAAGCAAAAAAAAAAAAAGATATGTGTATATGCATATCTTTCATTCAAACTCATAGACCACCTGAAATATATTCAAGGATCACTTAGGACCCCAGGTTAAGAACTCCTGTACAGTAAATGCTTAATAAATGTTCACAGAATGCGCTTGAATGGAAACTGAACAGGACTGGTGAGATAGGCTCTATTTTCAATTCTTACTGTAATTTTAGAGTGTCATTTAATGTCTTTTACTCCGTGCTTAATGTTCCTCAGATCAAGGGACTCTGGGTCTGTGCTAATTTAAACACATTGTGTAAATAAATGAACCATCTGGCCAAAGGACTCAAAACCCCAAGAGGCCACAATTCCCAGGTTCAGAATCATTTGTCCTGGTCAATTTCTTCCCTATCATTTTCTATTGTTAGAAGAGAATTTTTAAAGGGAAAGAAAGAATACCCAAACCTAGGGAATCACTGACTTAACACTAAGATGGCTAATGCACTTGTCTCCTTAAATGTCGGCTATTTATGAGTCTCTTTCAGGCTCTTCATTGATTTTCCATGGAAGTAGGTCAGGACAGCTTTTAAAAGGAGCAGCTTCCTGCTCTGGTTTTCACTTAACTGTGAAGAATGAGTATAAAAAAATTTTATATGCAAAGCAATTCTGCTTAATTAGCATCCAGAAAAAAAAGCCTTCCTAGGCAAACCCTGGATGTTAGAGGGATACTTATTAACAATCGCTTATTTCAACATCCATTTCTTTGCATTGGCAGTATTTTCAATTATCAAAACATGAGGTATCATATTTATCTCCCATTTGTAGAATGGTCGCTTCTCTCTCATGAGTTTTTGTGCTTAAACAAAAGGCTTTGGTAAAGGTGTATGTATATCATTCCAATCTTACCCTTGACAAATTATAAGTAATATGTATGGTGAATTACCATATTTAAAGTGGAAATTGGACTAAAAAAATCTATATCTCAGGATACTTGGCAGCATATTTCAAAGGAAACAGAATTGAACTTGGGAGTCCTGGGACCTCAGCAGTCATCTAATTTAAACCCCTCATTTTACAGATAGAGAAATTGAATCCAAGAGAGGTAAAAACATTTGCTTAAGAACACAAGGTAAGACTTAGACACAGTTTCTCTGAATCCCAATCTAGTATTCTTTCCTTTGTCCTGGATCTGATTTGGTGGGATCTTTGCATATATGAAGAATTCCCATGAATAGTACTCTAGTATGGGATCTTACAATTGTGTATATGTGCACATGTACACATGTATGTGAAGAATCATTCCGATTTTACCTTTAACACAGTATAAGTAATGCATTTAACAAATTGCCACATTTAAAGAACTTTGCCAAATCTACCTCTTTGTAGTCTTTGTAGATATTGTCGATTACCGTCTTCTCCTTAATACTGTTTTCTCTAGGTTTTCTCTCCAGATTATCCTCCTACTCATCAGTCTCAATCAAAGTCCTACCTTCTGGGAGAAGCCTTTCTTAGCCCCCTTAATGTTAGTACCTTCCCTCTGAGACTACACTCATATCTCTCTATCACACATATGTATGCATACACTCATACATACATTCACACATAGACATACATATGTGTGTACACACATATAATACATGTGTATATTATGTGTTTATATTGCATGTGTAATACATGTATATGTGTATGATGTGTGTCTACACATATGTGTATTGATTGTGTATATGTTTGGGGGTATATCTACACATAAGTGTATGTATACATACAACACATATACATATATGCGTTGTATATATACTTATAGTGTGATTTGCTGCATATGTATGTATGTGCATATTTATATGCATACATATGTTTATAGACATGTGTGTATATTTTCTTGTACATAGATTCTGCACTTTGTCTCCCACATTTGACTCTGAACTCCTTGTAAACAGGGACTATTTTTTGTCTGTCTTTGTCTCTCCAGCGTCTGACACATAGTAACTCTTCACAAATGTTGATTGACTGACAATAAAATTCAAACTGGAAAATATCCTTAAGAATTCAACACATAAAGGGTATAGGAATTAGACTACTATAACTTAAATAAGAGTTGTGCACCATTTCCCAGACAAAATAATGACCAAAAAAAATTAGGAATTAAAAAAAATAATATAACAATACTCAATACTCATAACCTTCAAACTCTAAGGAATGAAAAGCTTTTAAAACATAGACATGGAGTGGGGTACATTCAAACCCTATAGGAACAGGATGAAGTGTATGTCATTCTCGTCATTCAGTCAGTTTGCTGAAGCTGTCCTGATGATTCTTTTCGAAGATGAGCTTATATTCAAACACTCTTAATTCAATTGCAAAAAGCAATCTTATTTCTTATTGTCTGAACAATAGTTCACCAAGTATTGAATATAAAAGAAGAGCATAGTGACTTGTCTTAGGAACATTTCTATTTGAACTACACTGAATGTGAGATGAGAACAAAAAGAATTAAGAACTATACCTGTTATACATTTAGCGCTGAAAAGTTGGTGAAGTGCCTTACCTACACTTTCTTTTGATTCTTGGAGCAAAGCTATGAAGATAAAGATATTCTCACACCCCTTTAACAGATAAAAAAAACTGATTTTTTTGAATTGGGTAGTTGCTTTTCTTTGTCAGATAGTAATCATAAGAGACAGGATTCAAACTTAGGTCCTTCTGACTCCAAGAATAAGGTAATCATTTATACAGCAAATAACAACCCACAGCATAGTAAGCATTTTTTTGGAGATAGGCAGGTTCCATCTGGATTTGATTGCTTATGTGGCTGACCCCTTTCTCTGCCAAACAATCCTGCTCTCTTTTCTATTATTGTAGTCTAAAGATTCATAAACTAGAAAAATATAGTCTTCTGTAGTCAAAAGATTCACAACCTATACTCTTCAATGGAACTGAATCTTAACCCAAACTGAAAGCAATATAAAAAAGTGCATTTTTCTTTCCATGCAATCAGAAAAAAATATAAATTCCTCAACTGTGACTATTGCTGTCCTGGGCTCAGGTTACCCTGGAATGCCTTTAGGGTATGGGAGCTATTCCACCAGAATTTCAATCCTAGCTCTTTACTCAGTTCTCCTTCAGAAGTACCACAGATTCAACCATATAGTTCTCATTCCTTGAGAAGAGGAGGTTTAATTAACCTTACTCCCAACGTATGACACTAATAGATTGCTTTGAATAAAGAGCTTCAGGATCAGAAAATCCCTCTTGGGATTTTCTTCCATTTATACCAGTGGCTTTTTTGTTCTTGTTATTATTGTAGAGGGAGAAGGAAGAATTAAAAAACAAAAACCATGTGATTTTTCCAAACCTAAGAAATTGAGGAAATTATTTCAAATGCGCCATGTAACATAGGAAGATAGGGACATTCTACCTGGAAGTGTGGGCATGCCAACAAACCTGAAGAAACAAGCCTAGATTTATGAAGTTCTTTCTCCTCCAAAGAGCTCAGTGGTTTCGTTCGATACCATTTTAGTCCATTTACTATTTGAGTTCAACAATGCATCACCATTAAACAGACTGGAATTCCTTTTAAAAATGCTAGTCTCAATTCTTCTCACACATGCATATTTCCACTTCCAAGTAATGGGAGGCAATCATTCATTTATGCTGGAGGTGATGATTATTTAGGTACTACAAAATGGTACACAGTTAAATGCTTTATTGCTACCTTTATTTTTTCTTCCCTTTAATAAATCTGCCTTGAATGAAATGTGAATTCCTTTAAGTGCATGGCTTAGGGAAGAAGAAACAGCTTCCCTTGTAGCTTCTCTTGGGTTAGACAGATTTTAGCATAACATTTTCTAAACTAGAAGGGCTAATATGTGTGTGTACATGTATTTATGTGTAAATGCAAGCATGGATTCACCCATGTATGCATGTAGGATTGTTAGGTATGTATGTTAGGCTCAAATGAGATAATGGATGTAAAACACTTTGTAAACCTTAAAGTGCACATAAATTTCAGTGATTGTGGTTGTTCTTGTTAGTATCATTATTAGCCTATAGGCACCAGTGCCCCTGTGTTTGGTGATGACTTCATTCTCTCTGAATTCTATTACATTTCCACTGAGTTTGAGCACAGTTTACTGGGCAAGATCGGTGTGTTTTGCTAAATGTTTAGCAACCAGGGTCTCCAGAGGGGAAAATGTATGCACATACTTTATTAACACTCTTGAAAAATCAAGGCAATAAATAAAAAATGAATAAATCCCAACCTGATATGTAGTGATAAACAATTTCTAAAATTACAATGCTCATGCTGAAAATTTAAAGGGGATTCTGTAAAGTCAGTTGAAGCAAGCTCTAACATATCCATGTATGTATTCATGCATGCTTATGTGTGTGTATACATATGTATGTGTGGTGAGAGTACTGGATGTGGGAATCAAGATTTGGAGTTCAATAGCTTACTAGTTCCATGATCCTAGACAAATCACCTAAACCTTTGCCTTTCTCAGTCTGCTAAAGTGGGTCTAATACTAGCATCTATATTCCTGGTGTCTTATACAGATCAAATGAGATCATATTTGTCAGTTGCTTTGCAAACCTTAAAATGCTCTCGCAATGTGACTTCTTAAATTACATGATGGTCAAATAATTCTTATACAGACAGTCACTTGGATTTGGTTTACTTACCAAAATTACTTATATGCATGCCTATTCTCCTAATGACTGTCTGGTTGGCCACTAATATTCCTCTTCTCTTCCCTTTTTTTCCCTTCATCATTCTCTTCCTTTTAGAACTACATACATCAAATAAACTCTGATGTTTCCAGCTCATTTTACAAATGAAGAAATGGAAATAAATAGGGTTAAGTGACTTGCCCAGGGTCACACAACTAGTTATTGTCTGAGATCAGATCTGAACTCAAGAAAATGAGTCTTCCTGAATACAATCACAGGATTCTATCCATTACACCTCATAGTTGCCCCTAATGCAAATAATGCTAGCACCTATCTCACAAGGTCCAAACAAGATAGCATATAAAATACTTGCAACACTTTTCAAACCTCAAAGAACTATATAAATTCTAGTTTATTTTTACTGTCATAAAAGAAGGTAGGCAAACAAAGTTAAGTGACCTGTCCAGGGTCACATAGCTAGTAAATGTCTGAGACAAGATTTGAACTCATGAAGATGAGTCTTCGTAACTTCAAGTCAGGCACTCCACCCACTGTGCCACTAGCTATCCTTGAAAAACTAAATTTATTCTTTGAATGTTGGTTAACAGAAAGCAGTGAATATAACAATCTTTCCATAGCTCATGTGTTAGAGACAAGTATCAAAACCTGATTTTCCTGCTCCAAGGTGAGTGTTCATGCTCCTATATCACAGTTATCTCTCAGAGAAATTATTAAAGCGCCTTTTGTTGACGGTTCTTGGAAAGAAACTACATATAGGAAAAGGTATGCTGAGTTTAACTCAATTTAAAAAATACCAAGTATCTATCATGTATTTTGAGAAGTTTCAGGATGTGTAAGATATGAATGGTCCCTGATCTCAAAGGAAACACCAAATGAATTTCAGTCAACAGACATTTATTAAGACCCTACTGTATTCCAGGCACTGTGCTAATCACTAAGGAAAAGAAAAAAGACAAAAAACAATTCTATCTCTCAAGGAGCTTAACTTCTAACGGAGAGGCAACATGCCAACAACAAGAACAAACAAGATATATAGAGAATAAATTGGAGATAATCAAAATAAGGAAAGTATTTGTATGGGGAGGGGGGCACCAGAAAAGACTTCCTGCAGAAGGTGAGATTTAATTTTATTTTTTGCTTTTTTTTTTTTTTTTGGAGAGGGGAAGGTAAGGCAATTGTGGTTAAGTGGCTTGCCCAAGGTCATATGGCTAGTTTTTGTGTGTGTGTGTGAGTGTGTGTGTGTGTGTGTGTGTGTGTGTGTGTGTGTGTGAAGTGTCTGAGGCCAGATTTGAATTCAGGTCCTCCTGACTCTAAGGCCAGTGCTCTATTCACTGTGTCATTTAGCTGCCCCAGAAGGTGAGATTTTAGCTGGGGCTTGAAGGAAACCAAGGAAGTCAGGAGTTAGAAATGAGGAAGGAGAGAATTTCAGGCATGGGCACAGCCCATGCAAATGCATGGAGTCTAGTGCTAGATTCCCTTGTAAGAGAAAGCATGTGGGCCAGTGAGACTGAATCGCAGATTATGTGGAGATGTGTAAATTGTAAAAACAGCTAAGAAAAGTAGGATGGAGTCAGAAAGTTATTTAGGAAGGTCTTTGGCATTTATTGGATAAAGGGATGACATGTTCAGACATTCACTTTAGGATGATGGATTCATTGGAGTGGGGAGAAACTTAGGGCAGGGAGACCCTGCTCTGAGGGAGAAGGATCCACTGAAAGGCTATTACAATAGTACAGGGATCAGATTATGGGTGTCTGAAATAGCATCAGTGAAGAAAAAAGTATGCAAGAGATTTCAAAGGTGAAATCAACAGGACTTGCCAAAAAGACTGAAAATTAGAACCTTCTATAGATTGAGAACTATCATTTCTTTCTTTTTTTGTTTTCATAACATCCAAACTTTGGTTCCCAGAATCTCCTAAACCAGTCAGCCCTACTTGGGTGCTGTCTGTAGCATTTTGTTAATGTACAATGATAACATATATATTTTTAAATTCATTAATGATTAGTTACTTACCAGTGTTAAATTTATGGAACCAAAATTCTATTTCTTTTAACTCAAAAGGATGGTGAGAAAATAAATAGCTGTAAACTAAATCCTGTAAGATCTCTTATAAAAACAACTAAATTCTCGTGTGTTTACATCTGTGTTAAAAAAAAATGTTTCATCATATCATGAACACATACCTTGTTAATGAAGAAAAATGCTGATTAAATTTCTTATTTAAAAAAAATTACTGAAGGATGAAACAGTCTAAGAATCTAAACACAGGAGGTAAATATGTCTGTGTGCATCAATCACAAACAGCTGCTGGTCACAAAAAAAAATTATCAATTATTTATGAAATTATGTCTTCTCCAGTGACTCTATTCGGTCATCCCAGGTGGGCCTATTTTTTTAAATGAAATTAATTAATTTAGGCAAAACAATGTCATAGACAAAATCAACTAAAGTGATCCATGAACTTTCAAAATCAAGAAATTTACTTTCTCCCTCCCTAAAAAGACTGTTCCCCAAAAAATACCTGCTATAATTTTAAAATGTTATGCATTTTAATATTCTATCAAAATTATAGTTTTAAAAAGGCAGCATGGTATAATTAAATATGGCTAAAGAACAAGCATTGGCTTCAAGAAAACCATGATCCAAGCCATGTTATGTGACCCTGAACAAGTGACAACTTTTCATTGTCTCAGGATTGCTAATTTTCACTAATAGAGTGAATTTCTATGCCAGGATACCCATATACTGAGTAAATCACAGGTTTGGAGAACTGAGTTTGAATCCTAACTCGGACATTTACTATTTGTGTCATCTTAGACAATTACTTAACATAGCCCGGTCTCAGTTTTCTCATCTATAAAATGGGGGAGGGTAAATTTGATCATCTCTGATTACCCATTTGACTCAAAATTTCTGATACTGTGAAACACAGCTTCCACCACCTTGCAATTCTAGCACTTTGGTAACATGATAATGTACATACGTGTAGATGAAATGATGAAAAACGTAGCACACGATGAACAATTTCTGTCACTTGAGTCAACAAAATTTACTCTGAAAATATTAGTATTTAATCTCTTTGATCATAAACACAAACGCAGCAGGAAATCATCGTTCTGACTCCTCCTACTTATCTCTTTTCCTCATTTTCTCTTGACCAGATATTTTAAAAGGAAAATAGAAGAATGCCTGACCATAATAACAATACAACAGCAGGCAGAATATGGAGAAGTGAGGCACACTCTCTTATGCCTCCAATGATTCATAAATATTCATGTATTTGCAAGAAGAACATCAGAATGTCTTGAAAATATACATTTTAAAAGTGGGTTTCTATAGAAAGGTATCTTAAGGTTGGATTTAGAAACCAAAGAAGCAATGGAAATTATTTATAATCTAGAGCTCCTAATTAACTGCCTCTTTTCCTATTGTTTCAACTTTTTGTCAATAATTGTAAAGAACATGGAGGTAGCTAGGTGGTGCAGTGAATAGATCAATGGTCCTGGAGTCAAGAGGACCTGAGTTCAAATTCAGTCACAGAAACTTAACACATACTAACCATGGGACCTTGGGCAAGTCACTTAACCCCAATTGCCCTGTCTTCCCCCCTCCAAAAAGCAGGAAAGAAAAAATCATAAAAAACAAAAGGCCTATGAAGTGCCTGCATGAGGCACATCTTTTGAACTGCTGAGGAAGTAAGCTGGTGCAAAGATCTCTTGACATAATTTTCAGTAAGTAAAATGGGAGTGGGGAGAGAGAGCTTCCTTCTGTTTTAGCTCTGGATTGGCAGGACAGAGAAACTTGAAGTGTACAGTCATTACTTGTATTTTATTTGCCCATCTCAATCCTTGCAAAATGACTGTGACTGACCCAGCAGGAAGTAGATACTGGGGAATGAAGGAAGATTGTATCATCTCCTAGGCAGCAAAAGATGGTTCTCAATTATTTGCAAATGGATTGTTCCTTTGCAGGCATGTGAGATTTTGCCCTTCCAAAATTGTTTCAACCTGTGCCAAACCAGAAGTGGGGATGTTCATAGTTTCAGAAGGTACCATTTTCCCCCCTCTCCATCCCATAGACTCTATGTTTCTTTACTTCATATGGTGGAAAACACAAGAGGACTGAATCAAGATAAATGGGTTCAAATCCTAGCATTAATACCTTGACCTTTTACAGATAGATACAGATACACATATAAATATATATATATATACATATATATGTATGTATGTATATATACACATATCTATACACACACATATATGTGTGCATATATAGGTATGTATATGTATGTGCATATATATATACATATATGTATGCATATGTATATTTATGTGTATCCATCTTTATATCTATCTAAAATGAAATATTTGGACTAAATTATCTGAGACTATTTCCAGCTCTAATTTTGTGATCATAAAATGCCCTAAACATGGACAAGTCACTCCTGTACAGCCTGAATTTTTTATCTCTGAAATAGGGGATAATAACTACTCTCAAATACAACTTTTTATAACTCAGGGAACTATAGTAATGCGAATTATTATTAAGTCAAAAATTAATGCCAATTGGATATTCATTTGCACTCTATTTTTCTCCGTTTCATCTGTGAATATAATTTTAATTTTTACTGCCAATTCAATGGTATTCTAGTGCCTCAGAATGTACATTCCTAAACACTATGATTTGGGAATGGGAAGAAAATCGAAAACACAAATTTTTAAAGGTTAAAAAAGGAAAAAAAAAACATTCCAGTTGACTTTTTCATCTCTTTGCTTCTTAAGAAGAGAAGAAAAGTTCTTTTATGGAGTCAATGAGAGAAGGCAGTGAACTGCCAAGCTCCAAAGAATTTGACAGATGGATTTTTCTTGAAATAATTTCATTGGCTCCACATTTCTTGTCCATATGTAATTTCCACTTACTGGGCCCCATTGCCAGCTGAGACTGTCAAAGGCCTGCCCCTGAAGTACCTAGGTAAGCAAGCAAACAACCCCCTCCCCCCAAAAAAGTGCATTTTAATTATAGGGATGGTAGCAACTCTAGGACAAAAATACAAACTGATGATTACGAGTAAACAAATCCACATAATATTGATTTTATGTAGATTGTAGATTTGAAGTGGTTTGCATAGAAATTTTATTTTACTCTCACAACTTAGATTATGTCAATACAACATCAGGAAAATGAATGAAGACTGAAAAAATATTCAACCAGTTATGCAAATGTATGGCATTAGTAGGAAGCATATTTGAAAATTGGTTTTACACTATGAATTCTTATAGATCACATAGTACCATTTATTTGGGCCAAATTATACTTTCTTTCACCCTGATGTCCTCTGCTTACATTTTGTAGTACCACTCTTTTTTAAAATGTAATTACAGCTCTGTCTTGTAATAGTTTGCAATTTTCATCTGTATCTTTTCTGAACAGAACCTTTTTGGGGGTTTACTGTGAGTAATCCCTTAGGATTAAATCATTGCTGAAATATGGAAGTAAAGTAGGATTAGATCTATCATTGGTCCTTTTCCTGACCACTCTTTGCTGTTGAATTCTTGGCACAAAGCCATAGTGTTTGAAGAATAAGGGAAAAAAAATTTGAAGATCATCTAGGGCAGTGGTTCTCAACCTTCCTAATGCCACGATCCTTTAAGATTCGTATGTGGGCATATCCACACGTGGGCGGACCTGCCTGGAGACAGATAGAGGAATAATGTCTCGGTTCCTAAAACCATCAAAAATATATGTTTTCTGATGGTCTTAGGCGACTCCTGTGAAAGGGTCATTTGACACCCAAAGGGTTCGCGGCCCACAGGTTGAGAGCCGCTGATCTAGGGTCTAGGCCCACACCATAATTTTACAGATGCGAAAAATGAGACTTAGTGACTTACCATAGGTCTCATATGTAGTTGCTACCAAAACCAACCAAAACCAAGAGTTCCTGATTCTCAGGCCAATTTTCTTTCCAATACTGCCTTCCTTTTTCCTTTATGGATTCTGGATATAACATGATAAACATTTATTAAGTGCTTACTATGTGCTGGGCACTGGAAGTGCAAATGCCAGCATAAAAGAAGACAATTCCTGCTCTCAAGATGCTTACATTCTAAGAAGGGAAGACAACACACTAAAGGAAGTTGAAGGGGATGGTAGTGAGAGGAGATGAAAGTATCTGGCACAAAGCATTGTAGGAAACCTTTGGAGAATCAGGAGTGTAGCCTGGAAAGGAATGAAGACATGATTAGTCTGGGCCTCTTCTTTTAAATGTTGGTTATGAGAAGAACCAGCCAACAGAGAGAAAGGGGAAGGGAAAAATTATAAGGATATTTCCAGTGTTCAAAGCCCAATGTTGAAATGAGTGTCCAGAGTGAAGTGGGCACTGGTTCATTGCAGAAAAAGACAATGAGAGTCAAGGCTACAGCAATGTGTTATCTCTGTGAATGTGGAATATAAGGATGACTAAAATGATCAACTGAAAATGACATTTCAGTATGTTAAGGACAGGTAACAGAGATGGTGATGTAGGTATAAGGTCTAAATTTCTTAAGTTGAGATAAGTCCCAAGAGTTCAGTTTGAAAAAGGGGCAATACCTTATGCCATTCTCTTTTTTTCCTGCTCATCACATCTTCCAATTCCATCAATTAGACTGCAGTCTAGGTTGACCACAGATTCTCTGATCAACTTCCCTGTACATCTCCAATATTTCCTTCCTTCAGTTGTTTCTGATGTGATAAATACTTGCAAAATTGCTCTTACTGCCTAGGAAAAGGGAGATTGAACCTTTGATTTCATTGACATAGGGAGTTTGAATGCCTCCAATTTCAAATGGTAAAAGAAAGAGAAAGAATACTTTCCCCTCATGATTTAGTGAGAGCTTGAGATAGGAAATTGGACCTGTGATGTACTAGTATCGATGAAAAAAACCCATCTACTAATGAAAGGACTCCCTTTCTCTGCACCTTATCATCTAGGTTTCCTGTAGCATTGAAAGGCTAAATGACATGCCCAGATTGACAAGTAAGTATAGTATGCATTATTATCTTTTAAATAGTTGGGCCTTATTTTTGTAAACAATACTGAGAATCTCTCTCTGATTAAAATTTTATGAATAAGATATATAGGAGAAAATTTAAGCAACACAAAAACAAAATGTACCAAAAATATAAGATCAATGAACATGAGAGGCTATACAATATTTTTTTTTCTCTTACAAGAGAAGTGTTTTAAATAAATAGTTGTATATTTGAGGCTTCAAAGATACTTTTTATAGGTAAAGAAGATATTTTTAAGGTTGTTTCATGATGCTTTCAGGAAGAAATACACCATTTCAATGGAGAATTGAACAACAGATACAAACCTTGATCCCTGTGCTAGATTGAGAGGCTTAGTGGAAGAGTCGATAATTAGGAAGGATATACCAGAAAAAAGGTAAAATATCATAGAAAGCAGTTAAGAATGGATTGTAATTATTTTAATTGGTAGTTTTCCCCCAATTTAATATTATTTAATTTCTAACTTTAAAAGTTAGAAAAGAAGAAATTTCCTTTTTGGGGAATGCTGAAACAATGATAGTAGTCAAAGTCATTGCTTCGTAAATATTTCTTTTGATCTTCATAACAACTCCGGGAGATGAGTGTTACTGTTATCTCCATTTTACATATGAGGAAACTGAAGCAGAAAGAGATTGGGTGACTTGTCCAAAGTCACTCAGCTACTAAGTTTCTGAAGTCATATTTGAACTCATATCTTCCTGACCCTGAGTCCAATACTAACCACCATATTATCATGCTTAGGCTAAAACCCAAGTTGATATTTATTTACTTATATCGGATTTAGTTTTAAAAGGAAAAGTCTAATGTTGACTCAAATTATATTTAGAACAACAACAAAAAAAAACAACAAACTTACTCTCTGCAGGTTCTTTTGATCTTCTTCCACTGGAGGACTTCCTCAGCAAGCTTCGTCCTGAGGTAAAGAGGCTGGTGAGCTCTTCTAAAGGACTTGTGGGTGTTCTGGAGCGAGAGCCACTCTGAGATGACCCATAGGTACTGACAGAGGCATTTACCATCTTCCCTCCTTCTTGTAATGTGTTTCTGGCTGTAGCATGAGGCACTGATGGAGAGCTTATTGAGATGCTTCCTGAATGTAAAGATTCATAGGGTGGTGGTCTTTTGAGGCTTAACGGGGTAAGTGACCTCCCCATGCTAACAGGAGAAGGTGAAGCAGAGTGACTTTTAGGGTATCCATGTGGAGATGGTGTTCTATATAAAGTGGAAGGATGGGGAGGTGACGAAGAATGAACAGAAGAGGAAGAAGATGGTCCATGAGCTATTGTCTGGTCTTTCTCTGATTTGGGATGACCAGAGGCATGAGATGGCAATGATGATGGAGAAGCTCCAGCCTGTTGTTTGATGTAAGACACATTTTCCAACACAGGAAGCTTTGTGACCTCAAGCGGAGTTAGAGGTGACTCATCAGAATTGGGGGAACACTGGACAGGCGCTGGTGGGAATACCAGCAGTGGGGGTCTATGAGACAGTAAGTTTGGAAAGGGAGGGGGGATATCACAAAGCAAACCCTTTGGAGTACATGGCACTGAGGACTTGGCAAAGTCTAAGTCAGGCACTGTGGGCGTAGCACACTGAGAAGAGCAGCTGTGATGGTCAAATTCACATTTTGACTCTTGGCCGACATCATCAAAAATAGGATATTTCATTTCCTCATAAACTGCCTCACTTTGGTCATCTTCCTCTTTTTTGAAGTCTCTTAAAATATTCCCCACCATTTCAATGTACACAGGCTCCTCTTCCTCAGCATCCAGAGCAGGACTGCTCACCTGTGATAAGGATGTGTCTCGGGTCAGCGAAGTCTTCGTAGGCCCATGCTTCTTAATATAGGTCTCATCAAAAGATGTGCTTAGCTGAGTATTTGGATTTCGCTTAGGTTTAGGAGGAGGAATCTTCTTGGAATATTCATCACTGTGGGGTCTGGGTTTGGCTGGCCCTACAATTAAAAGAGGAGATGAGTACATCAGGAAAGGGGCTTTTTTATTTTTTTATTTTTTTTTTGGTTTGGTGGTTTTTAAAGAATGGATTTGAGGTCATATTGAAAAACATCACTTATTGGAGGAAGGAATATGGTGACATAACTACATTAACCCCAATCAAAAAAAAAAATCAAACCCCAAACACTTTCCATATGTAGATGAAACCTGTTGACAAGCTATTGTAATACTTATCTTCAAAATAATTTTAATGAGCCACTGATGAATACTTTAAACTGAAAAATATTTTCATGTCTGTCTTTGAAATTACAAATTGAAACATTCACGTGAAACATGGGTGGATAAAAGCAGTCACAAATTCCATAAAAAATTAACCTTCAAAGATTAAACAAGAAAGAAACTCATGAAAATTGCATGGATTCAGTTGGTATGAATGGTCGCAAAGACCTCATTAAATGGTGAGGTTATTTCATTTTAATGACGTGGATGTATCAAATGATCACATGTTGTATTTAAAGAAAATTTCTAGCCTGCTATTCTTAATGTCAACTTCTGTTCATCTAAATAGCCTCTGTACCAAATGACCCATTGCTTCATGTGGAAATTGACAGCCTCCCAGACCTGAAATTCCCATGAGATCAATGTTAATGTTTAAATCTCCATGTAGGTGTCAGACTGAATGCATTGGTCTATGTTTGATATTGGTCAATATCAAAACTCCATCTTTCATAAGATTTCTTAGATCTGTTCTATAAATATATGGTAACCTCTAGCAAGTTTTAAATAGCAGATATCTATTTTATACCTTTGAGGTTTTAAAAGCATTTAATACCTTTGACTGTCCTAACAAGCCTGGGAATTAGATGCCATGGATACCCTCATTTTCCAAAACAAAAACCAAAAATAACAGCAACAACAATAACGAAGCTATGTGTCCTACAGGTTAAGTGACTTGCCTAAGGCCCTCCTGTTTTTAAGTGTCTAAACACATAGAAGATGACACAGATCTTTCTAATTCAAAACGCAGCACTTCCTGTGTCACAACACCAACCCTAAAAATGGTCTGAGGGCAACAAGAACACTTCCCTGAGGTTTGAAAAATCTATATCTAGAGATAGATAGTTACATATCATATGCCATCTGGAATACCACATTTTGACAGTACATAAACTTAGATCCCCAAGCTATGGGGTGGATTGGCCTGGTAGCGCGGTTTAAGACTAAAACAATTTGCTTAGTACTCATGCAAGTAACTGGAATCTGATTATTTTACCATCTCATTGTGCTGACATATAATTAGGCTGATTATCATTATTGTTTACAGCCTGGCAGAATATATTTTGCCCATCATGGATGAGGTAGTAGAGGGGAATGACAATTTCACTTTACTGCTTACAGGTAGGAGGCAATGAACGAAGAACTCTGTAATTTACAACTTCAAAGGCATGTTGGTTTTGACATAAGCTCGAAGAATTCATTCAAACTATCTGGGAGGCAGTTTTAAAATGGAATCCTTTTCACACTGGTGGGTCTTCAAGAACCACTTTATCAAAGAGGAGGAAAGGGATGAATAGTATATAGTGCAAGGCTTCTTAATGTTTTGTATGTCATGGACCCCATTAGCAGACTGGTAAACTGATGGACACCCTTTAAGAATGTTTTAAATAAAATATATAGTATAAATAAAATGAATAAAATAAAATACATATTGTTTTTTAAAGTTTCAAAATCTAGTGACCAGAATATAAAAAGCAAAATAAGATTGCAGATCCAAAATTTAAAAAGTGTGGCATAGAACAGAAGAACTGGATTCATAATCAGGCCTGCTATTTCCAGACTCATCTTCCATCCTTACCAACTGCATGACTATGAGAAAGCCTTTAACGTCTCTGAACTTCTTGGTTTCAGAATCTGTAAAGTGTATAGAATGATTTCTTCTATCTCAGAGTTCTTGTTAGGTCCAAATAAGATAAAATATATATTTCATACTTCATATACTTCATAACGCAAGGAACTATGCAAATATCAAGATTGATAAGCAGCTCCAATCAGCCAATTCTCAATTTTAAGAAGGTAGGGCGCAGCTAGGTGATGCAGTGAATAGAGCAACGGCCCTGGATTCAGGAGGACCTGAGTTCAAATGTGCCTTCAAGACACTTAACACAAAACTAGCCATGTCACTTTGGGCAAGTCACTTAACCCCAATTGCCCTACCTTCCCCCCTCCAAAAAGCAAAAAAATTAAAAATTAAAAATTAAGGAACTAAATATTACTCAGAAAGTCATAAAATCTGGCCTAGGGGAGTTCCAACAGGTGGTTATTAAGTGTTTGATAATTACTGGCCTTTAGAATGCACTAGGGATACAGGTACAAAGAAGCAAGCCCTACTCTCACTTAGTCTATGTTTAAAAAAAAAGGGGTACTTAAGGAGATCAAGTTCCCATTCTTTTGATAATACTAACAAGTTGTTTTCTAACTATTTGTTAAACTCTAGTAGCTCTCAAGTTCTTTCAAATGTTTTGGTTTCGAGATTCCCTCACATTCTTAAATAAATGAGAAACTTCATCTCTACCTGAAAGAGGTGTTTGCATGCATACCTGTGTGTGTGTGTGTGTTCTCTATTGATATTTATGACATTCGAATTTAAAAGATGTTAGTATTATTATGAAACTTTTTTATCTCACAGGCCCCATCAAAGGAACCCCACACCCCTTCCTGGTTCACACTATAACAGTTTTGAGTAAGAACCCCTTTTTTAGGCTGATGATAGTCATTCCAGCTCTGCAGTTGGATCAGAAGAAACAGAGCAGTCATTATAGCTGCTTTGTGACAGCCAAGAATGAAGAGTACCTGTCTCAAGTTCTATTATTCCTCAGCTTGGGCTAAGAAATGGCCTAGGGTTTAGATTTCTTAAATCTCCTAATTTGCACATGGCTTCTCTCCAACCTGTTACACTTCAAATGTACTGTTTCAAATTGGTAGAAAAATTAATGAGTGGAAAACAATTAATAAGTGTCTTCTACCGACACTGTGACAGTTTCTCAGAGCTGATATGAAGGGTAAGGGACATGTGATCCATCCCTGTGCTTCACTAATCTCACAAACTTCCACGAGAAAATCAGAGCCCATACAGAGGACAAAGGGGGGAAGAAATGACCATTTTCTCCCATCAGAACCATAATTAACAACTTCTGTGCCTCAGGCAAGCTCAGTAAAACGTCCCAGAACAAGTGTCACAAAATCTGCTCTCAAATCAACTGAGGTTGAAGGGGAACAGAAACTCTGAGAAGTTAGCCAACTGCTTATAGGGAAAACAATGCCAGAGAGTAGGGAGATGGAGGAGGAGGAGGAGGAGGAGGAGGAAGAGGCTGAGGAGGAGTGTACCTAAGGTGTGGCAGTAAGAGCAAGGACACCGTCCCATTTAAAACAAAAATTAGGGCTTGCTGAATAGATAGATAATCAGCTCACTTAATAGGTTCATAGAGCTAGGGCTTAGATCTTAGAGATCTCCCCCCTGTTTTATAGATGGGGAAACAGAGGCCCAGGAGAATAAAGGATATCAAGCCACATAATATTCATCTCTGTGCTACTGAAGGACTGATAGTGCTGACAACGTGCCCCTCTCTATGTTGGAGCCCTTGGACATCACCATAGCTGCCCTTTCTCTAGCTCTGATTTATTTCCTCAATGTCTCAGTTCCAGAGCCCTTCCTCACTTAATCATTCCCTGCTTAGCCTATACATGGCTTGTTTTGTATATGTTTGTTAGCACGTTGTCTTGCCCACTAGAGTGTAGGCTCCATTCAGGATGGGACTGTCTTTCACCTCTTTTTGTATTCCCAGTGTTTAGCATAGTCAGTGTCTGGCATATAGTAGGCACTTAACAATACATTGAAAAAAACAATTCCCTCAATGAAGGGCTTCTAACCCAAATGACTGCATCTGCTTTAGGAAGTTCAGGGTGAGGTCAAAGGGCCCAACAACCTGGCAGCATTATTCACCAGGTGGTTGGTTGATTCCTTCCTTGTTTTCCAAAAGGTATTTTCTTTTTGTCAGAGGCAGAAAACTAAGTCAGGGAATGATTGACTAAAGTAGGCTCTTTGTTCTAAAGTATTTCAACACAGTAAGCTATATTACCAATCATACAGCTAATTTTAAAAATTGGTCTTTTTGGAGGAGGGAAGGCAGGGCAATTGGGGTTAGGTGACTTGCCCAAGGTCACACACTTAGTGTGTCAAGTGTCTGAGGTCATATTTGAACTCAAGTCCTCCTGACTCCAGGGCTAGTACTCTATTCACTGTACCACCTAGCTGCCCCAATTTTTAAAAATTTTATTTTATTTTTAATATATGGATTAAAACAAGCATTTCCACAACATAGCACAACGAAAAAGATGACTGCAAATAAAAGTACAACTCTATTATGTACAACTTGCTATTCCTTTCAAATCCACAACAAAATTATCGTGTAACTTTCTTTTATTTCCCTTTCTCTCCTCCTCTTATTTATATCTGTCCTTAATGCTTAGTGGAGTACTTAACACATAGTGAGGGTTTATTATGTGCTTTATCCAGCCGTCAGTCTGATGTAGACAGTCATTTCAGCTTTTTCACTCATGCAGATGAAATTTGACATTGAGAAAAAAAAATAATGGAAATTCGAGTCAGGTGAGATGGAACCGTACTACAGTGGGTCAGGCGTCAGAGTCGGAGTGCCCGGGATCAAATTCTGCCCTAGACATTTACCAGGTGCTGACTTCCAGCCAGTTGCTTTAAACCATCTATCCAGGCCAATGCTTCTTCACATCCGAAATAAGTGGCTTGTATCAGATGACACCTGTGGTTGCTTCCAGTTCTGAACCTCTACTCCTGTGCTGAAAATGACCCAATTTTCATCAGATCACCAGGAAAATGACCATTCCCAGGCAAATGACAAGTAATGGCCTAAATTCCGTATCGTTTCCTGGCCCTGGATTTTTAAAAGAATTTGGCTATTTTAGAGTTTGCCCAAACGCTATCACATTTTTTTGTTTTTGTTTTTTGTTGTTGTTGTTGTTTCTAATCTAGTCCATCTTGATTAAAATTTGAGACCTGAGAATGATTCTCTTATATAACTAATGGGGTTAAAGTGCTCATAACATGACTGTTCTAAGTACAACTGGATTTTTTTTTCCCCAGGTGACCTATTTCCTCAAAGGATCTTGCTCTGAAGGTAGAAGATTTCCCTGACTGATAAGTCAACATCCTGTTATCATCCTATCCTAACTCAGGTTCAAAGAATTATGTATGACAAGTCCATAAAATTATATGGAATTCAGTTCAGTGTTTAAGTGTGCCTCAATTTACCAAATAACTATTTTTCCTTTACCTACACAAAGAAACACATGAACATTAATAATTAGTTGACAATCATGCCATATTCAACTTTATTTTTCAGTTTTTATTTTATGAAATGAGGGAGATGTCCCTTCTAGAGTTGTATAAAATTGTATTGAGTTCAATCCTCCCTTCAGTGACAAAAGGTAGAATAAAGATAAATATCCATTCATAATGATACTTTTCCATAGTCAATATAGAGAGAACATATTATCCATGTATTTGATTGATTCTGCCTGGCTTCTCAATTGCCACTATTAAAAATGGCAACGTTAAAAAAAAATCATTGCAAGTCTCAATATTTAACAGAATATAACTACACTAATGATGATTTTATTGTTCTTGAATGAATTTTCAATTCTAACGAATCAACCCAAAGATAGATGCAATCATTTTCAGTTCAGCCCCAGAACACAAATTTTCAAGCTTAAAATAACTTAATGACAGCACCACTGAATAAGCAGAATGTGACATTTTGGAAATGAGATCTCTGAGCACAAAGGTTATGCATTGCTTTCAGACACGCCTAGATGATCTGTCTTTCACAGTTAATTTTGGAAATTCCACATGCTGCTTGTCAAGCTATCCTTCTGAAATCTTTCTTCCTATTTAAAGGAAAGAATCAATGTGGAAATATAACTTTTGCATTTCTCTGTATTCCTGATCCAGCACATAACAAAAGAGAGACAATATTAAAAAAAAAAAGTCAATGAGGTTGGCATTTTTAACATAGTTCTCTAATTACATCTACGTTTGAGAAAATACAAAAGCTACTTCCGGTTTTGTTATTATATGCTTTTTACAAATGACAAATGAAGTTCACAACTAAAGATAATGAATTTCCAAAATTCATTTTTATATATTGAATTAAATAGATTTCATCTTAAGTATTTTTTAGGTAAAAGTAAACCAGTAACGGAGTCTCTAGTTTAAAAATCTTTTTGTTGATGCTATTAATTTAGCAAACAAAATCACAGGGAGTTGTAAACAAGTTGTTTCCCCTGAAAAGATAGACAGTATTGCTTTATTTGGAATCAAGAGGACTTGTGTTCAAATCCTATGGGATACTAGCTGTGGATTAAAACCTGATTAAAACACAATGAAATCTACTATCAGTAAGAGGAGGAAAAATCGTGCAGGAGTGAGAATATAATCTCAGTTGTTTTGACATGGTGGGAGTAGAGAGTTGGTAACATATAATGAAAACTGACATTAAGTAAGGAAACACCATGATATAGCAAGAAAGGTTTAAGATTTGGAATCCTCAGCTTCAGAAAAACCTGGAAAAGACTTGCATGAGCTGATGCTGAGGAAAGTGAGCAGAACCAGGAGAACATTGTACAGAGTAATAGTGATGACTAACTTTGATAGACTTGGTTCTCAGCAATGCAAGGATCTAAGACAACTCCAAAAGACTCATGATGGGAAATGCTATCCACATCCAGGGAAAGAACTGTGGAGTCTGAATGCAGATCAACACAAACTATTTGCTCTCTTTTTTTGTTTGTTTGTTTCTTTTCTTGTGGTTCATTCCATTGGTTCTAATTCTTCTTTACAACATGACTAATGTGAAAATATGTTTAGTATGATTGTAGATATAGAGCCTATATCAGATTGCATGCCATCTTGAGGAGAAGGGAGAGAAGGGAGGGGGAAAAATTTGTAACTCAAAATCTTATGGAAGTGAATGTTGAAAACTAAAAATTAATAAATTAAAAAAGAAAAGATTTGGAGTCTGAAGACCTGGGTTCAAATTGTGCCTCTGATATTTGCTATTTGTATGAATATGAGTGAACTCTATAACTACTGTGAGATTCAGCCAATTCACTTAGTTATCTTTTGAATTATAGGCAGATAATAATGTGTGTTAAATGCTTATATTCAAGAAAACACAGATCCTTGACCTACCTATATATTCTCACAAAAATAATTATAAGGTAAAAGGGGAAACATGTCTACATTGTGTCATACTAGTTCTGGCTTCATCTAGAAAGTGAGAAACTTTCCCACTTCCAGCATAATGGTGCTCACAATAACTTTCTTTTCACAGCCCACTATTCCAGGGGGTAGAAGTATATTTTTATTTTTTCTCAGTACCAAGTACTGCAATATATTCTTCAAGATGGTTATTTCATTTATTAAAAATCATTTATTGACGGAGAAGATAAGGCTGTAGACTTACTGTGGACATACTTTCCAGCCGGGACCTCTTATCATACTTTTGATGACCTGGTCTCAGTCTACTGACCTGAAGTTGGGCTTCAGTCTATGTGAATCTCAGTCACCTTTTCAAACCGGAGTCTACCTGAAATGCTCTCTTCCTCACGTGCCCCTCACAGCTTCTCGAACTTCATTCCAAGTCTGCCTCTAATGCCACTTTCTCTTCAAGGCCTTTCCAGACCTCTCTGAAGCAACTCCCCCTCCCTCCTTTCCCCCTACCTTACTAGTCAGCTTTCTATCTTAAAACTACTTATAAGTTGGATTTTGGCTTATGTGCATACATGATGTATATCCCAGCTGATGAAAAGCTTCCAGAGTACAGAAATTGCTTGTGTTTTGTCTTTATGGCACCAGAAAAGTGGCTTAAATGTTGTAGGCATTTGATAAGTGTTTATTTAAATTGGAAGGTGGAAATGAATAAATTAGCCCAGTTCTCATAGAGGATGGGAGAATGGTTTTTGACAAACCCCTGTTCTTTGGCGTTCTTAATTTATTTCTAACTTCATCAGAATAGAGCTAACCTCTAGGGATAGAGGGCCTTTATGTTTATTAGTATTTATCAGCAAAGCATCTACCTCCTCTAGCTTCAAAGGCAAAACATACTGTCACTCTAAGAAGATACCTTAGTATGTCACCCACACACTACAGAAATCAAAGAAAGTAATTATTAAATTATATCAGGAATTTACCCTTTCACTCAAAACCTAAATATTTAGTTATACATGCAAACATGTGCGCATGCACACACGTAGACAGACAGACAGACACACACACACACACACACACACACACACACACACGGCCAGCATGGTCTCTTCAGCTTATGGGGTTAAAGAGTTCCCTAATGAAAAAGAGAAAATCTAGCTGAAGGAAATCCCCATGCCTCATTCAAAGATCTTCCTAATGAACCAGTATGATTCCAACAATGAAGGAAGACAAATCAAACCTTCATCTTTTCCTAACTGCGCTATCATAGGCAATTTACTTAACCCCTCTATGGCTAGGTTTGCTTGTCTATAAAATGAAGATACTAGCTTTTGATACTTCTCTTATAGGGCAGTTTTGATACTCAGAAGAGAAATGTGGGGAAAATGCTACATAAATCTATTTTGACATTTTTTGGTCATGTCCAACTCTTCATGACCCCATTTAGGGTTTTCTTGGCAAAGATACCAGAGTCATTTCCCATTTCCTTCTCCAGCTCATTTTACAGATGGGGAAACTGAGGCAAACACAGTTAAGTGATTTACTCAGGGTCACCAACTAGTGGCTGAGGTCAGATTTGAACTCACAAGATGAATCTTCCTGACTCCAGGTTCAATAATCTACTATACCACCTAACTATCCTACAGTCTACACATTATTTACAAACACACACACACACAACCACAAAGGATGAAATTGGAATAGAATGGAAATAATCTTATTATCTTTTCTTTCTATGTTCTATAACTCGTCTTTTTCCTGTTTCTTTTCTTTTGCTTTCTCTCTTTGTTACTCAGACTTTGGATATTACTTTGTAAATGTTTTGCTAGTTGTAAAATACAGAATAAATAAATCCTTTACTATGTGGTTCCTACAGAGTGATATCTCTGTTTTTGTCATAAAAGAAAAAAAAGTTTACATGTCATATAATATGTTTGTGCAAGGATTTAGTAGGTCTATGGAGATAGAGACAAAACCATTATCTATATTTTAATAGTTTTTGGACATTTTCTTAACATCAGTTTTCTCACTGTTCTGGTACTTCTGCTACAGATTGTCAGTGTGGCCTTGGGCCAGTCACTTGACCTCTCAATGCTCTAGGCCAGCAGTTCTCAACCTGTGGGTTATGTTCAATTTGTAACAATGAAAATACATCCTGCATATCAGATAGATTCATAACAGTAGCAAAATCACAGTTATGAAGTAGTAACGAAAATAATTTTATGGTTGGGGGTCACCACAACATGAGGAACTGTATTAAAGGCTTGCGGCTTTAGGAAGGTTGAGAACCACTGCTCTAGGCAAATGGCAAGATTATAAACTGAAGAAGCTGAATTGAATTGGCAGAGAGTATCTTTGTCTTTTTGGAGGGGGGAAAGCAGGGCAATTGGGGTTCAGTGACTTGCCCAAGTTCACAAAACTAGTAAATGTTAAATGTCTGATGTCAAATTTGAACTCAGGTCCTCCTGACTCCTGGACCCATACTCTATTCACTGTGCCGCCAAGCTGCTCCAATTGGCAGAGAGTATTGTCTCACCCTGGGTACTCCCCAAAGAGATGAAAACACAAATCCAGTGCCAATCCTGAAAATGCAGATTACAAAACTTGTGCTATCTATTTCACAGAGTTGTTAAGAGATGATACACTAACTCAGGTAGTGCTTTCATATTTGGAACCATAGACCAAAGGGTAAAACAGGACTTTAGAGTCATCTAGGTAGAACATTTGCTTCAGATTATTTATCAGCTGGGTGACCCTGGACAAGTCACCAGTTTCCCTATCTGTAAAATGAAAGGAGAGTTGAACTCACTGACATCAAAAATCCCTTCCAGCTCTCTAGCTATGATTCTATGATCTAGTATCACCAGCGCTCCTTACTGTGAAAATGAGGAATATAAGTCTTAATAAGCTTAAATTATTTATTCAAGGTCACACAGGAAATAAATGGCCAAAATATTGAATCCAGGAGCAGAGATCTTTTTTGGGGGGGAATGAGGGGCATCTCCCCACTTCCTGTAAATGTTCTCTTCATTTTATATGTGAGTAAACGAGTCAGGTTAAAAAAAAAAAGCAAAGCAAAAAGTCCCCACACTTTCATCAAAAAGGAGAGAAAGCAGAAAAATAACCAAGAAATTTGATTCCACCCAACAGGCTTCATAATCTCTAAAGTAGAAAAAAGATACATCATTTCCTTCAAGCCTTTAAAAAGTAAATTTGTGAGAAAAAAATCTATGTATATCGTCATGTATCAGGCAATCTTTCATTTCCTGAAGTCACTTTCTTTGCCATTGCAAGTTTAATAAAGTAAGGCATCTGAAACAATATCACAGAAAGAAGGAACACAAAGAGAAAAAAGAGATCTAAAAATAGCCCCCAAAGAAACCTGGAGGCCACCTAATCTGTGAATGGTAAAAGGAAAGCTGTGTTTGCTCATCTATTGGCACTGGGGTTTGTATAGCAATGTCTGGGATTAGTGAAAGCTCCCAGGGGGAATAAGACCAAATTGATGTACCCAAGTACAAAAATCTCAGTTGGTTTCTGAAAAATTATAAGCCAGCATTTTTGGAGGGAACAAACTCTAATGTATATTTGCCAGACAGAAGAAAATATTTTGGAAAACAATCATTGATATTTTAAGACCAAATATTTTTTCCATGCTAGGAGGAATTTGAGTGTCAGCATGTGATCAATCCATACAAACTATTAAATTCTCAGGTGGATATATAGTGATCTCTTTAGCTATTTTTAGAAGAGAAAATGAATGGGGAGATTTTTTCCTCCCTTTTGTGTTTTTTTAATTACCTTTAGTTTGGTTTATTTTTTGGTCTGGACCTATGATTTCATTAGTATAAGAAACTACCAGTTAGGAAAAAAATCTTGGCCCCGCAAATGAATTCCTCCTTTGACTTGCCTGGACTTGGTTTGTCTGCAATGTCAAATGCGTATTACAGAGATGCCAGGGTCACAGACAGTGAATGACTTCACTCAGGCTTGGGTAGATATTATGGGCCACAGGCAAGATTTGACTCTAGATCTTCTTGATGCTCAGAACAGCTCTATTTCCTCTCTGCCAGACTGCTTCTTGGGGGGAATGTTTCTTTTTGGGATTTTCTTGTTTGTGTTGCTGTTAATTTTGTTTTTTTACCTTCCATAAAAAGTTCCAAAATGGCACACAATAGAGAGGCTGTTAAAGCTTAAAACTTCACCAAGACTTTTAGGATACCCTGTATTTTTTTTTTTTGACGCGGAAACTTCCTGTAACAATAGAGAGTGACAGCAGATAGGTCACCAGCCTGGAGTCAGGAGGACCTGAGTTCAAATACAACCTTAGATATTTACTATTTGCCCAGTGACCCCTGAGTGAGTCACTTACCCTTGATTGCTTTAAAAAAAGAGAGAGAGAGAGAGATCAACAAGTCATCTGGAACCAAGGTTTTCTTTGTTTCAAAGCTGGCTCACTATGCCCTATACTATATTATTCCTAGTACTTCTCAGGACTATAATTATTTATTCCTATATCATTTTTGACTGTTTCCATAAGTAATGATTAAATCATTTCTCAGAGTCAGGAGACCTGTGTTCAAGTCCCAGGTCTAATTTTGTGACCCCGATCATCATTTAACATTTCTGAGCTGCCTCCCTGATTTGTCAAATGGAAATGATACAGCTTGTGGTGTCTATTTCATAGCTACTGAAAATAAACAAGAGTAGACATTGTAGCATGTGATATAAATATGAACTACTCCTGTGACAATAGAGGGGGACAAAGATTTAAGGTAAAAGAACGTAGTAATTAGATTGAGAAAGTATGTTGGTGAGGATCCAGACTCTACATACACATAGAGCAGAGTGTTGTTTAGTTGCTATATAAATGTATTTTCAGTCATTTTTTGGTTATGGCCAACTCTTCATGACCCCATTTGGGATTTTCTTGGCAAAGATAATGGAGTGCTTTGTCATTTCCTTCTCCAATTCATTTTACAAATGAGGAAACTGAGGAAAACAGGACTAAATGACTTGCCTAAGGTCACACAACTAGTAAGAGTCTAAGGCCAAATTTGAACTCAGAAAAATGAGTCTGCCTGCCTCCAGGCCTGACACTCCATCCACTGCCCCAGCTAGCTACTCCATACACAGACTCCGTAGTGTAGTCTGGAAGAAATAATCAGAGGATCTTGATCCAAACCAATACTGATACGTATTATCTTTTTGATGTTGGACAAGACTTGCTTCCCTAGTCTTCAGTTCCCTTATCTATATAAAATGAGAGGATTGTAAAAGCAGCATGTTGTTTGTTTCTTTGTTTTGCCTTTTTTTTGTTTTTTTTAAATATGTAACTTGGTTTGAAGCCAGGAAGACCTGAGTTATCCTGACTCAGACCTTTACCCAGTTGTGTTGATCTTTGGGAAGTCACAACTTCTCTGCCTCAGTTTCTCCATCTACAAAATCAAAAAGTTGGACTTAATGGGTTCTATGTTCCTTTCTAGATCTTTATCTATAAAGTTATGGTATATGATATAAATACATAAAGCTATAACACACTGACCACACAAATATAGAGTATTAAGTACTCGATTTGAAAGCAAAGAACATGGATTTAAATCCCAAATCTATTACTACCTATGAGATCTTGAGCAAATCACTTAACCTTTCTAGGTGTCAAATTAGTCATCTGTAATATGGATTAAATAGCCTCTAAGGTCCCTCTAATGCCATGGCTACTCTAGCATCACTATACATTCCATAATTCAAATGTTTTGCCCAAAGGTGTTGTGTGGGCGGGGTTGTGTATTGGAAAGAAGGTAGATGATAGTGAGAGAAAGAGAGAGAGAGAGAGGGACAGAGATGAGAGAGAGAGAAAGAGACATCTTTCAAAACCAAGAAAACATTTTAATATGTTTCAGGTACCTTCATTTCTCTTGAGTTCTAAGTGAGAAGAGAATTTTGAGAGTAGTCTAAGAGTGCTTCATCATAAACTCACTCTTAGCAATAAGTACTTAGTATAGGTGCTACATTAATATGACTATATTTAAATTTACAAAAAGCTACCTGCGTGGAGGGTGTCACTTCTGTCAACCACTTCCCACCTTTAGCTAATCAGGTATTTTAGATATGAGCAGAAAGGGGGAAAAAAAAGTCAGACCGTTTAGCCACCTTAATATACATGAATCCACTTTGAAAGTGAAAATATTTGCATGCCATGACCAAATCACTTTTTTTCTTTTCTCTTTCCAATATGGTTTTATATAGTCAAGAGGCTGCATCATCACGAGTTTGGCCAGAAAGAAGCTGCAGTTGTAACTCTATTGGAAAACTTAGCTGGTGCTAGTCAATCAATCAAGAGCCCAGTCTTTTTTTTTGGGGGGGGGGGAGAACATAAGGTGGGGTGAGTAAAATCTTGACATGTAGATTTTTTTTTAAAACCTCTTAGCAATTAGAAGCTACTCCACCTGTCACTTGAAATCAAGAATAGAAACGCAGAATCCTTTTACCCATATAAATCTCATGAGAATAACTAATTCATCAGTGAGCCGAAGTTGGAATATGATGATGAAAAGAAATGTCTTCTCTTTTAAGTACTAAGAATGGGGAACAACCTACTGGATTCATCCAACTTGTAAAAATTGAATCTGTCCAAATCAGTGGTGCCAGAAAAATAACTCAAAGTGTGTATCTTATTGAGAGGACATATCAGTGCCATCATCTCCCAAATGATGTGAAGGTATACTTCATTTGTTGATTCATTCCAACATCAATTCAGTCATTCATTCTTACATTCATTCTACAAGTACCTCATTATATATCTATTATGTTCCAGGCATTATGCTAGGCACTAGAGATAGAAAGATAAAAATAACCCTACCTTACCTCAAAGGACTTTTCAATTGGAAGCATAAACTATGAACACAAATATATAAATGCAAAATGTATATGAAACACATAAAAAGTTACTTTCAGAATGGAGGATACTGACAATGGGCAACTGGAAGAAGGAAAATTGGCTTCCTATAGGAGCTGGCCCTTGAACATTGAAGGAAGCCAGAAATTCTAAAAGGTAGACATAAGAAGGGACTGTATTTCATGCATGAAGTTCTCCTTCATATAAAAGCATGGGGGTGGAAATAGATGAAATGTTGTGTATGGCTAATAGCAAAGGGGTCAGATTAGATAGAACTTTATCAAACTATAAAGCACAACTGTTCTATTAAGATAGGTTGGAGCTAGATTATAAAGTAGGATCTTAAAAGGCAAACAGGAAATTGTACATTATCTAAGAGGTAATAGTGATCCACTGGATTGAGCAGCGGAGTATCATGGACAGAGAAATATCACGTGGAAAGTCATGTGGAGACTGGATTGGAGAAGGGAGAAACTGGAAACAGGAAGACTTTTGGAAATTTATTTTAGTATCCTCAACAAAAGATGATGGAAGTCTAAATTCATATGGCAATTTTGAGTGGAGGTAAGGGTACAGATGAAGGAGTTGTTAGTTTAAGACTGACAAGGTTTGGCCACAAATTGGAAATTAGGGATCAGAGATTGGGAAGAATTGAGGATAATTTCAAGGCTGAAAACATTATTAACAGAAAAATTATACTCATCAGAAACAGGGAAAACAGAGCAGAGAAACATTATAGTGTAATGAATGGAACCCTGAATTTGGAATCAAGGAGCCCTGAGTTTGAATTCTGCCTTCAGATACTTACCAACTATGAGACAATAAAAAAGACACTTTTCTCTGGGCATCAGAGTCCTCATCTCTAAAATGAAAGGATTGGATTTATTCCATCCAAGATTATAGCTTCATATTATAACTCTTATCAGTTAGGAAAGGGTGGGGATTTGGAGAGAGAGTTGATGAGTTTTGTTTTAGACATGATGAGTTTGAGATGAATGAGACATCCAATGGAAGATACTCATTAAGAAGCTGGAACATAGTACTAGAATTCAGCAGAGAAACTAGAGGTGAATAAAATAAAAAATCTGGAATGCATTTGCATATAACCAAAACACTGGGAGCTGAGGGCATCATTAAGAGAAAGAATGAAATGGAGATTCCACTAAATAGGATATCTTCAAAAAGATGATAAATGATGACCCATCAGGAATGTTGCTTAAGAGATTTTCCTTTAGGTAAGGGTTAGATTAGATGTCTTCTGCTTCAAAAGCAGAAATTATATGTGTGAGTGTGTCAATGTTCATTAAGTATATTTGCTAGTATATTCTGAGTTTTAGATAACTGTTATAGTAGAAACAGTATCAGACAGTCAGAAAACTTGGTTCAAGTCCTGACTCCCATATCTTTTAGCTATATGACTTGGGACTATTCACTTTATTTTGATTAGCTCATATGTAAAATTATGATAGTATTTCTATTACCTATTTCAGAGTTGCTTTATGGAAATCACTTTTTCATCCACAAAACATTTAAAATTAGTTATAATCACTTGCTGAACTATTGAAACATATATAAATGTATTATATACATGCAGATATATGTTATACATTCTTATACATGCACATAGCATACATGCATAAATACAGATCATTAAATATGCTTTTTTTTAAAAAACTTCCTTCACATTTATTTTATACAGACTATAAAAATTAGCTGTGTCTATGTAGCAGAGAATCTATTACTCCCCTTGGGGAAATGATAAAATGACTGACTGCCTCATCGCTCCAGATTTTATGCTTGTTGAACTTTGAGCTCCATATTTCAATTTCCTTCTTTGCTAAGTTAATATTCCCAGGGTGCTCAGGTCAGACTGAGAAACCTATCTCCAAAGGTAAAATTCAATACTTTCTTGAAAAATGAGACATTTAGAAGGGCTTTTAGTCTCCACTACCTTAGATGGTGAACTATAGACCCTAGCTTTTTATCAGTCTATTTTTACCGGGCAATTTAGTGGCGATAGTGAATTAAAATAATCAAAATCAAAGTAATAAAGAAAATGAACTTATGGATATGGGAGAGAAAATACAAACACATTAAGATAATCCATGATCACCTTGATATCCTAGCCTCAGCTGTTCACTGTACTCCCTATATTGCCTGCCATACAAAAGATAGAGATAATTGTGCCTTTAAAAATACTGTTGGTGTTCTTCTCCCATGTTATGAATTCCAGATGTAGGTAGGCTTTTAAAATACAATTTTTGTACCTATTTTGACTCCAAAGCATTAAATTCTAACGTAAAACTTAATTTTTGAGGATAAAGAAATTGGGACATTTTACTTTTGAGACTGAAGAGTGAGTCTATTACATGATAGTGAGAAGTATTAAAATAATTAAGATGTAATAAATCAAACTGACTGATCATAGGGCTGTGATGGACCTCAGTCATCACATAGTTCATGGGTGGGGAGCCTGTTGCCTCAAGGCCACATGTGGCCCTCTAGGTCCTCAAGTGTAGCCAGGTTACACTACTTCAACCTTTTCAATTTATAAAAGAAGGAAAGGAAGCAAAAAAGAAAAAAAAAACATGAATTGATTTGCCCATGGTTGCATAGATAATAAGTTGGACAAAAGGGATAGGAACTCAGATTCTCTTATTCCAGTTTCACTGTTTCCACCCCTTTTTCTTCTTGAAATTCAATTTCAATTTCAAATTTGGAAAATTCAATTCAATTCACTTCAAATCTGGGAAACACTGAAAGTGTTTTGTTTTGCTTTTATGAGATATCTCAGAGAAAAGAAAGATGTACCCAAAGAAGCAGCATCATAAATGTAGATTTTCCTCAGAAGTACATAAATGAGTTAATGTAAGCATTTCCACTCTCCATTCACAGAACCACATTACAATTCAGCAAGGCTGCTGTTTGATAGGGCCAGTTTTGAGATATGGAAATAAGGCCTCTGCCTCTGGATCAGAAATGGCATCTGTGATATGTGCACGAAGAACATGCTCATGACTAGAGAAGATGCCAAGGAAGGGCTCTACAACTCAGAAATGCCAGAATAGGAGCAGGCAAAACCTATAAAACCCAGGGTGTTAGTACAAAATAATTCCCAAAACAGTTTGGGTTCACAGAAAATAGCTATATATCTTTGTGACTAAAGAAAAGAAATGTGGGGAAAGTGATTGAGAGACTAAGCTCAAACAAAAACAGGAGTGGGGCTGGTTTGTGGTATGGAATCACTCAGCAGGGGCCATGCCCCACTGTTCTACCACACCTATGGTGCCCAGTTGGGGTACTCTTCAATCTCTGATCTGAGTGTTACCTGTAACAATTTGCAAATCATACAGTGCCACAATGGGGCAAAGTGTTTGGAACCAACCAGGCACCGCCTGACATTTACCTGAGAGTGGGAGCTAATGATTTCACAGATGATCACTTGCAAACCAATTAATCTGATGAGCTCTC
The DNA here is from genome assembly GCA_028627135.1 of Pseudochirops cupreus. Classification (NCBI taxonomy): domain Eukaryota; kingdom Metazoa; phylum Chordata; class Mammalia; order Diprotodontia; family Pseudocheiridae; genus Pseudochirops; species Pseudochirops cupreus. The sequence continues at coordinate 50,320,467 of CM053580.1, forward strand.
CTGACAATTGCCAGTAAGAAAATGGGATTTCTCTCAAGAATTGGCAAGGTGCTATCAAACAGAAGACTAATGCAAGAGCTCATTCTTTTGCAATAGGAGACCTCATCAATGTGTCCAGAATTTCTACACAAACCAGCCCTCTCCAACAAGATTAAAAGTATTATGTTAATTCATTTATATATGCCAGGTCACATACCCACACAGGAAAACAATAGACACAGTTCCTTCTCTCCAGGAGTTTACATTCAATGGGGAAACAAAGAAACACCCCCGAATAATTACAAATGGGCAGAAAAACAACTGATGAAAAAGACAAAGTAGAACAAATGAAAGAATACACATGCATTTGAGGGGGTGGGCTCCACTAGGATCACTGATCTGTGTATCCCGTTTATACACACTCCACTCTGTGCCCACTTTTGCTCTTGATCAATTATTTTCTCTCTCCTTCCCCCTTAGCATTCCCTCTGATCATGCCTGCTAAGTGCTTCAAGAATGGGTCATGCAAGTTAGCACTCCTTTGCATTACCAAAGGCTAAGGAGATGTATCCAGGTACAAGGGGGTTCATTATCAGAAGGCGATGGCTACTAGGAAATATATATTTTTTTCTTCAGTAAAATTCAATGAAAACCACCTATTAAGCCAGAGAGGCAACATTTTTTCCAGGCATTGTGCTAGTCAGGGAAGATGCAAAAGTGAAACCAAATGCTAAATGAGACAGGGAGCACTGGAAACCTGTTGATCAGGAAAGGTTCCAAACAAACGGTGGCATTGGAGGTAAGAAATGAAGGAAATTGAGGATTCTAAGAGGTGTAGGTGAAGAAGGAATTTATTTCAAGCAAAGATAAAAGAGACAGGAAATTGAGAATCTAGTGTGAGAAATATCAAGAAGGTTAGTTAGATTGGACCAAAGATTGCAAAAAAAAAAAAAAAAAGGAGAGTAAGTGTGGCTGGAAAGTAATGAGTATGGCTGGTCTCACATTGGGCCCAAGCTCTGAAGATATTAAATGTTCAATTGGCTTGATGTCTCTCCCTTCCTTAACCTTGGCAATGGAATTTATCCAAAACAAATGAACTGAGGATAGCTTTCCTGCTGCTACCTCAGAATAAATTTTTTAGCTTGCCCTGAGTGTGAAAAATACTAGTGAAGGTTCTAAATTAAGAGATTTCTATTAGTACTATGAAAGGGAAGGATCTATGTCAGGGAAATCATACATTCTTCAGGTGTTGAATAAATATTTGCATCAAATGAGATAATACTAGTAAAGCACTTAACACAATTCCTGGAGCATAGCAGGTGCTAAGTAAATGTTTATTTCCTCCTTCCCCCTTTAAATATTATTGTTAAAGGTAGAGCATATTTCCCCCAAATTATGATAGGCTCAATCATTCTGGAACCTTCTAAACTACTATTTCTTCAATTCAATCTAATTCAATTAATCAAAAATACATTCATTTAGGTATTTATTTAGTGTCTACCACGTGCAAGTACCTGAGACAGGTGTTGGAAATACAATAATAAAAACAAACCAATTCTTGAAATTCAAAGAATTCACATTCTATTGAGATTTACTGAAGATCTAGTTGGCTAGCTAGATTCCTGCAGGTAGGTAAGAATCACAAAATGAGAAGCTTGCAAAGAGGGACATGAAACCATGCAGAATAGACCCTGGGTTTCTGGTAGAACTCCATTTAAATCATCTTAAATTAAAAAAAAATATCCTGCCAGATGCTATAGTGGATAGAGTACTAGACATGAATTTCCAAAGACCTGAATTTACATCTTGCCTCTGACAATTACTGGTTGTGTGATCCTGAGCAAGCCACTTAATCTCTATTTGTTTTAGTTTCCTTATGGGTGAAAGGATAAGGAAGGAAATGGACTAGATGTCCTTTAACATACCTTTCAACTCCAATATGATCATGGCTATAGACATCATGGTGCTTCATTTTTTATGTTTAATGACTTTTAATGGTATGCTTTCGCCTTGACCATAACTTTTCTACTGTGATTTAAGCCTATGTCCTTTTAACTTTGTGAAGATTGGAGGCTTCAGGGTTAAGTAGAAACTACCTTGACTTTGATGTCATAAGACCTGTTTTCAAACTGGTCATTTCACTTACTACCTGAGTTGAGGCAAATCACTTAAATGTCTTGACTACCAGGTCCAAATTTGTAAAATCAAGAGTTAGATTATCTAATATCTAGTGGCTGTTTAAGTTCCATATCTCTGTACCATTAAGAACAATAACTTTTTCTCTCTTCAGAGAAGGGAGAGTACATTTAAGTATAATGAAAGATGGAGTCAAGGATCATTGGAAAGAATGCTTGGAATCACAAGACCTGTTGAAAATCCTGGTTCTCACTATTGATTAGAGAAATGCATATCAAAACAACTTTGAGGTATTATATCTCACTGATCAGATTAGCTAAGATGAGAAAACAGGAAAATGATAAATGCTGGAGAGAATGGGGGAAAATTGGAACACTAATCTATTGTTGGTGGAGTTGTGTACTGATCCAACAATTCTGGAGAACAATCTGGAACTATGCCCAAAGAGCTACAAAAAAAGTACGTGCCCTTTGACCCAGCAATACCACTCCTGGGGCTGTATCCCAAAGAGATCACAGAAATGAGAAAAGGATCCATATACACAAAAATATTTATAGCAGCTCTTTTTGTAGTGGCAAAGAACTGGAAATCAAGGGATTGCCCATCAACTGGAGAATGGCTAAACAAGTTGTGGTATATGAATGTAATGGAATACTACTGTGCTATCAGAAATAAGGAGCAGATAGACTTCATAATGACCTAGAGAGGCATATATAAACTGATGCTGAGTGAGGAGAGCAGAACCAGGAGAACTTTGTATACTATTCCAAACACATCGTATGCGTGATGATTGACTGATAGACTGGGCTCCTCTCAGCAATACAAGGTTAGAAGACAACTACAAAAGAATCATAATGGAAAGGGTTATCTACATCCAGAGAAAGAACTACAGTCTGAATTCAGATTGAAGCAAACTACTTGCTCTTTTTTTTTTGTTTTGTTTCTTCTTTCTCATTCTTCACTCCATTGATTCTAATCCTTCTTTACCAGTTGACTAATGTTTAATGAGAAAGTATTTGTAGATCCTGTATTTGATTGTATGCCACCATGGGGGGAAAGGGATGGAGAGGGAAGGGGGAAAATTGGAAACTCAGGGAATTGTGGAACTGAATTTTGTAAACTAAAAGTAAATAAATAAATTTTTAAAAAAGGAAATCCTGGTTCTCCAACTTCTGTGTCCTTTGGTAAATCATTAATTTCTTTTAACCTCAGTTTCCTCATCTGTAAAATGAAGCGGCTGAACTAATGACTTCCAAATTCCCTTCAAATGCTGATTCTATAATCCACTGAGGATATCCTTCTCCCTTCCTCTCCATTTGTCCCTTCCCCCCTGCCTAGGCTGCCCAGACCTCATCCAGGTAGCTTCATTGTGCACAACTTGGCAATGAACATTACCTTTTATCCTTTCTGGTGTGATCTATAGCACTACTACTATACCTCTTTGCATTTGTTTTGCTACTATATCCTACGGCCCTGCCTCTATGCCTGCTGGATCTCTGGGAAGTATCACTCTACCTTCTGATGTACTACTATTAATTGCTGGGCATGGCCATCCCATGAGCCATTCATCTACACTCTCACGACTTCCAGACTTTTTTTTATCTCAGTAGTAGCTGAATTCTCTTTTCATGTCTTGTTTTCCCCAATCAAAGTGAGTGCTGCTTGAGAGCAGGTACTATTTCATTTTTTCTATCTGTATTCCCAACACTTATCACAACTTTTGGTACATAATCAATATTTAATAAATTGAATTTTATTCATGGATCCATCCAATGAGCTGTGATGCACAAAATGGAGTGCTGGATATTGTATGACATTGGGCAAATCACTTAAATCCTCTGAGTTTCAATTTCTAAATCTATGGAATGGGTGTGATATTAATGTCTGTGCTACCTTACTCTCACTGTGGGAAAAGTACTTCACGGACCTTAAAACCTAACATTAATGTGAGTTATTAAGTGAATTACCTCCTGATATAATAATATATTAACTCTAGGACATGATGTTAGTGTAGAGCAGTGGTTCTCAACCTTCCTAATGCCATGACCCTTTAAGACAGTTCCTCTTGTTGTGGCGACACCCAACCATAAAATTATTTTCGTTGCTACTTCATAACTGTAATTTTGCTACTGTTATGAATCTATCTGATATGCAGGATGTGTTTTCATTGTTACAAATTGAACATAACCCGCAGGTTGAGAACTGCTGGTGTAGAGGGTAAATTTTGTCTTGATATAAATATGGCCAGATTATGTCTCCCTTACCAGGAAGAACAGGTTAACAGAAAGAGCTAGAATGAATAATACATCCTAGAGTGTCCTCTCGGATGTGTTGGTGTATTTGGAAAAAAGTCCTACATGCACTTTCCTTTCAGAATATAAAGCAACACTCTTCTCAGTCTTTATTGCAATTTTGGACAGGGCAATGGTTTCTGAACCTCTGATATGTCCTTCTTTACCTCTCAAGGATGCAAATAGACTCTTAGGGAATCATATGGTCTGTGGGGCAAAATGTCTTGTATATTCTTTATATTCTCTATACATATACCTCCAGAAATCTATATAAATAAACCTGGTAGATTTAACTTCAAGGAGTGTGCAGCTGTATTTCTATTTCTTGAAATGTACAATTAGCCTAATTTAGGACTATCAAAGGAAGATATATGAAGCATAATCATTTAGCACATTGGAAGCTCCTTGAATCTAGTGAGTCCTTTTCAGGATCTCTACACTTGTTAAGTAATTCCCTTTCTGTACCCTTGCCAAATGCTATGCTACAACCATACTAGTTGGGTTTTATTCCTTACATGTCTGCCAAATTAATTTGGTCTCTTCTCCTAAGGGAAGTCTTTTGGTTAAATAATCTAGTGTCTCACTGACATGAAAAATTTTAGAGTTGGAAAGAATCTGAGTGATCATTTATTTCCATTTATTTTACAGAAGACAGAAATGAGGTTACATGACTTGGCCAACATCACCAGATACTTAGAGGAACCATTCAGCTCTGATAAGGTTGTACCTAAGCACTCTTATATTTGCTGTGGCCAACAGAGTTTCTGGTCCTCTCTCTCTGCTCCCTCTTTAACATTCCTCTCTCCTTTTTTGTTTACCCCATACTTTCTCTCTCTTCAATTGCTGTTCCAGCATTTGGAAGGTGCTTATTGTTTTTTCTTAAACCATTATTTCTGAACATCACCTTCAACTATTGAATTTTTAAAGTCATGGAAATATAATAAATATAATAACATTTATTTTAACAAGTAAGTCTAGACAGAGAGCTACTTATACATGAAAAATAGTTTGATATCTGTTTCAAGGGAAGGGGTTTGTATTCATATGTCCCAAAACATGAATGCTAAACAACAGAAATTTCAAATGGGAGACCAGGAAATATGAGATATTAAATTCAACAGAGTTTTCTGCAATGAGACAGGTTACATTAAAAAATGTCCCAGGGGAGGGAGTTATAACATAGAGAGATAAATAAGATGGATAGATAGATAGATAGACAGACAGATAGATAAAAGAGTTCAAAGTGGAATTCTCTCAACCTCTTAAGAGTAATACCTGTCAGCAAAGTTCTAAAGACTATGGATAAAAAATATCAAGTCAAACAGAAAGCAAAGAGATGTATTAGCATGCTAAGAAATCTGTTCATGCTAACTAATAACAGATTTAGGTACCTGGGATACATATTTGGTTTTATAACCTTTTAGGTCCACTTAGGCACACCACAAATGAGAACCACTGAGTGACAACTTAGGAGAGATAAGTAATTTCATGACTGCAAGAAGAGTTGAGAAAAAAGGGGATCAGCCAAAAGAGAAAAGAAAACTTGTAGAGTATAAGGGATAGAATTTGTAATCAGAATAGGAAAATATGCCCTGTTCAAGGGGAGGAGATGAGAGAGAGAGACTGAATACTTTTACAACTGTGAAAGATATTTTTTAGACAAAACTGCAGGGTCCCTTCCTTACCCAAGGCCAGCAAGTGGTTGTTATAATGGTCAATGAAACTGTATCCTTTGAATAGGAGATGGAGCATCTTTAATATTAGACCACCAAACGATTGCGGGATTTCTACATTATTAGTTATCAAGATGTTGTGAAACAATCGTGCTTCCCGTTTTCCACATTAAGGGAATGACTTTATTCAGATTCTTTACTCTTCATTGACATGCCAATCAAAGGAGAACATCTGAAATAATTTAACCTTCAGAGCCACAGCCTCAACACAGGTGCTAAACTGTTTATGGGAGTTACAAGGAATTTTCTAAACTTTAATCAAATTGTTACCTGTCAGAATTCACTTCAAATATGCAACAGACATAATCTATTAAAAATGATAGCCTTAATCTTATACTGTAAGTACTCTAATTAGTTTTCAATCAATTGCCCTTAGTTAGATGTGATTGCTCATACTGTCTGCCATTGACTAAAGAATGATACAATCTGAGGCAGGAAGGATCTCAAAGGAAGATAAGAGTAGTGAACAATGAGCTAGGTAGGTAGTGTCTTGAGAATGGGAATTAGTTTTTTGGACAATGTGTAAAAATATTGAAATGACCCACTAAATATATACGTACATTACATATATAAATATCGCTATACATATATATGGAGAAAGACAGGGACAGAAAGGTGTTTTTTTTTAATGGTCATAATTTTGTAATGAGGTTCTTTAGAAGGAGCACATTTTTATTTTGGAATCACATTAGAGTGAAGCATGTTCTGTCTCTAGAATCCTTTGGCTTCTTTCCTTTTGGGTCCATTTTTAAAAATCTTTTGACTTTCCTTTTCTCCTAACTTTCACTATTATTATTTATTCTTGTTGTCACTATTGAGTTTTTAATTTCCTTCCCACTTCTTTTTGTGAGAATTATTTCTCTATAAGACTTAAGGTTGGCTTTTAGTTAGATGGAGGTTTAAATCCCAGCATATCACTTTTGAAAGATAGCTACCTAACCTAGCAAGGTATTTCCTGATAGACGGTATGACCGATCTTACCAGATCACTAATGATGGAAAAAGAGCCTCAGGTTAGCTCATGCCTAAGTCAAACCTTCAGGAAGTCACTTCAGACATTATTAATAAGGCAGTCCCTCCAAGAGTGTCTGCCCTTTTTAATTGAGGTCGGGCAATGGGAAGCTTTCACTAATCCCCAGACACAGTTCCTCTGGCTTTCGTACAATCCCTTCATTTAAGACCTTTCTTAAAAGCATCCTCCTGGTGATAAATGAATGATATAACTGGCAAGACTTTTTCACTATTGACAATCATATTTCAAAAAGCTAGGATTACGGTTAAAGAAACACAGTATCAGAGTCAAGAACCAAATCAGTCCCTGCAGCAAAAGCAGTTGAAAACAGAATTATCCCCAGTATTTTATCCCAGGAACAATGGGGAATCCATCAAAGAAACACAAGGTGATCCTGTCCCAAATCTGTACAATACAGCCATTTCTCCAGGTTGTCACCAAGTATCCTCAGGGGTGACTCTAATTCCATTTGACACAAACAAAGGCGGCCAGGGCAGCTAAGCAACACTTCACAGAGGATGCATGGCCTACAGATATAACACCTTTGTGGTCAGAGGCTGAGCAGTGAAGAACTGTTCAAACTAATCCTAGGGCTAAGAAAACAATCTCTTTGCCATTTCATGTTTCAAGCAAATGGTTTAGCTTCTTTAAATGATAACTCCACCTTGTTTGCCTTCCAGTATTAGAATAAAATGGATGGATGGCTAGATGGATGACTGTGTAAAATAGAGGGCATCCATTTAAGAGGAAGGAAAGTAAAATATTTGCACAGATGCATACTTTATCAATTATGTTACCAAAACTCAATTATGCTCTCCAACCTATTAACCAGTGAGGAGATGCAGGTTAGTAGGCACCCACGGAGGCCAACAGTCCCCTTTATGATTTCTGATTTCAGTATAAGAGAGAAATGTCCAATTTATGAGTGACAAAAAAGGAAGTGAGGCTCAACTATGGTCAAGACATATCTCTGAAGAAACCAGCTCAATTTCTCCTTGTGTTTTAAAATTTATTTTAAAAAAACACCTTTGGCTTCATTTTTCCATCTTATTCTCCCAGAGTTGCTTTCATACCAACAAACCTAGAACATTCAGTAAACTTGACTTTAGGTCAAGTGAAATTATCCAGACAAATTATACTTCTTATTGTTTATTCTCTGCAAATTATCCTCCCATGGAAGATTTGCTTTTTTCCTTGGCTCTCATTTTTGTTCACTAAAGAATGGAAATAGGTTACATGGCATCTGTATTAAAAATTTTATTATCAAGTTCATTTGTAAAAAGGACACTGCTTTGAAGTAAATGCTATCACAAAGATATTGGTAGTTTAAGAAAAGAAGGAAACAAGCATTTATTAATCACCTACTATGTGCCAGAAACTGTTCTAAGTTCTTTATAATTATCTCATTTGATTCTCACAAAAACCCTGAGAGATAGGTGATATTATTAAGGAAATTGAGGGAAACAAAAGCTGAGTGAGTCAGTTGCCATGTGTTACACGATCAGTATCTGAGGCCATATTTGAATTCAGCTCTTTCTGGTTCCATGCCTAGTGCTCTCCCTCTTATCTACCTAGATATCTCAAGTTCAAGGCTGGAAAATATAATCTAAGGTTAGAGGAATATAAAAAGTTTGCAAAGATGATGTGAAAATGGAATTTCTTCTTGAAGCGTGGGTATGGCTAAGAAAACAAGGTGGTATTCCTAGATGGTATTGAAGGTTCATGGATTCATATTTGCTAGAACTGGGCAGCTAGGTGGTACAGTGGATACCATGCTAGGCCTAGAATAAGGACAAGTCCTCTTTCTGAGCTCAAATTTGATCTCAGACACTTATTAGCTGTGTGACCTTGGGCAAATCATTTCACCCTGTTGGCCTTACTTTCCTTTTAAGTATGATGAGCTGGTAAAGGAGATGGCAAACCACTCCAGTATCCCTACCAAAAATATCCCAAATGGGGCCACACAAAATAGTCAGGCATAACTGAAAATGACCGAACAGAACTAGAACGATCTCAAGACATCATCCAAATCTCTTTTATAGGTAAGTGATCTGTAGTATAGAGACCTTCTGAAGCATTCTCATGATCAGAGAGTTTTTGGCAGAGAGATTTTTCTAAATCATATTTTCTCAATCATAGTTCAAAGATCTTCCTATTTTACCAAGCAAACAAAGCAGGACTAACACAAACCAAAAACTAGAACAAATGTGAATGGACAACACTGAAATTCATAGGAACAAAGCAAAAAGAGCTAAGGCACCTTACACAGTCATTTTATAGCTCATTAAACAAATCCCCAGAAAAGTAAAGTCACTTATTCAAGGTAACACATGACAGGAGCTGAATTCAGATCTTCTAACTCTAAATCCATCACCCATTTGAATGTATTACAATAGCTTGCTAGGATACTCTCAGGACCCTGGTCTAATTGGAATATTCTGTGCATGATGGGGAATAATGGAAAATAAGATCAAATCCCTTGGGGAATGAAGTTGTACAGGTGAGGGAAGTAAACAATATCCTCAGTCTTCTTGTCCATGAAAGAAATGATTATTAAATAACCAATTATTAGGGAGATATAAGGTTTTGTTTGTTTGTTTTTCTTCCTATTGCATCATTCTCTATTGGGTCAAATTGGCATCTGAAGGATATTGCTGATAAGGAGATTGAATTAATCCTCTCCTCAGACTTGTCTTGACTCCACCCTAATGGGGAAGCCCATTGTGTTCTGCTGGGGATTGGGTTGGGGTAAGGGGTGATTAGAACCTTTGTCTAGAAAGCCAGAGAATGGAAGTGTTCTGGGAGTTAGAGTGATCAGAGTCATGTGCCCCAGCCTCTCATTAGAACCAGTCCACCTCTCATGATATTATTCGTTGTTCTCATTAATTGTTAACCAGTCATAGTTAATTGCCACCCTCAGGAACACCCACTTTTCAAAGGTCATATAAGCATTGAGTAGGTTCCATGTTTTTTTTAAGCATAAGATTGCCACTGACTTCCTTTTATTAATTGTCTGCTAGCATAATTAATAAAATAATTACACAGAAACTATGTCTCTTAAACTTTTTATACTTCACATAAAAAAATAACTGATCCATTCAGTGAACTAGCCTTCCATCTACATCACTGGAAAAATAAGACTTCCTGTGCCAAGATGGCATAGAAAAACAAAACTGGGGAGACATTCTACAACAAATGTCTCTGATAAAGGCATCATTTCTCAAATATATAGAGAACTGAGTGAAATTTATAAAATTACAAGTCACTCACCAATTGATAAATGGTCAAGGGATATGAACAGGCAGTTTTCAGACAAAGAAATCAAAGTTATCTATGTGGGAAAAATGCTCTAAATCACTATTGACTAAAGAAATGCAAATTGAAACAACTCTGAGGTACCACCTCTCATTTATCAGATTGACTAATATGATAGAAAGGAAAAATGTTGGATGTTGGAGAGGATATGGCAAAATTGGGACACTAATGCATTGTTGGTGATATAAACTGATCCAACTATTTTGGAGAATGATTTTGAACTATGCCCAAAGGACAGTAAAACTGTGCATATACTTTGATCCAGCAATATCACTGTTAGGTCTATACTGCAAAGACATTAAAAAAAAAAAAGGAAAAGGACCTATTAGTACAAAAATATTTATAGCAGTTCTTTTTGTGGTGGCTAAGAATTGGCAAGTGAAGAGATGTTCATCAACTGAGGAATGACTAAACAAGCTGTTGTATGTGATTGTAATGGGAAATTATTGTGCTATAAGAAATGACAAACAGGATGACTTCAGAAAAACCTGGAAACACTTACATGAATTGATGCATAGTGAAGTGATCAGAACAAGGAAAATACTGTATACAGTAACAGCAATATTGTTTGGGGAAGAACTATGAATGACAATTATCTTCAGCAATGATTCAAGACAATCCCAGAGGCTAATGATGAAGCATACTGTCTGCATCCAAAGAAAGAAATTATATAGTTTGAATATAGAATAAAGCATGCTATTTTTCACTTTCATTTTTTTCTTATATTTGAGTCTTCTACAAAATGTAATACGGAAATGCTTTACAAGATTGCATATGTATAACCTATATTTTAGTGTATCCCATCTCAAGGAAAGTGGACGGGAGGGAGAGAGGGAAAAATAGAATTTGGAACTCAAAACTTAAAAAAATGTAAAGAAATGCAGTCTATGTGTTTCAACTTCCTTTCTATGCTTTCAGCTCAAATTAAACTATGGTCTGAAGGGTAATCATAGAATAGAAGAATCCCAAACCAATAGGTCTGCTTGTTATTATTCCCAGAACATTTGAAGGATGATGGAGAGACTTGTAGCACCCAAAGTTTTATATGTTAAAGCCAACAGCTGACTCATGAATGCCCCAGAAATGCAGTCAATTAACCATATGTCTGAAGGCTCTTATGAACCCTAAGGAACCTGATTGCCACAGCACTGTGACAACATACCTTGTACTGAGTTGACACTAAGGATAATAAACGAGTAGCTGGCACAAGAATTGTGCTAAATTTAGCTCAGGTGCAAAGATGTATAGAGCTAAATAGTGGTGGTAGTAAGTTGCACCACATAGCATGGCAAACCTGGAAGAGGGTCCATGGTAATTCCAATTCCACTTCTGATATTTACTAGTGATGCAACTAGGGATGTCTCAAACCCTCTGAGCTCATCTATAAAATGAGAATAGAAACCCCAGAAATATGTTCATCCCAAGGTTGCTGTGTGGCTCAAGTAAAATCATGTATGCTAAGTGCTTTGCAAACTTCTATGTGCTATAGAAATGTCAGTTAAATTTACCAGCGTGAAGCCTGGTACTGATTTGTTGCACCTGTCATTTTCAAGGAGAAAGACTGCCTCAGGCATTCAAAAATATCATTTGCAAAAAATCATAGGAGATGAAATGCTATTTTTTCCATCCTTTCCTACTTTTATTTTGGCTACTCACATATACCTCCCAATAGCTACTCACAGTATAATCTCTTCTGGAATGGAGTTTAAAAATGCTTTTTTCCTGCCCACATGCAGCCCTCTAAGATTCACACCAAAAAAAAAAAAATGATAATGCATTTCACAGGGGGAAAATTTTTAAAAAAGGAAAGGAATGCTGAGGAGAAAAATGGAAAATGCTTCAGTTAGTATGTTTTACTTTAATATTGGGTTCAGAAAGCTATGATTATTCACCAATTGCTGGCTGGCATTCCCACAACATATGCATTAACTGCTCTGGAGTTTAAATGTTTTGTAATGACATTTCTAGAGATGTTTGGTTTTTTGGGGGGGTACCTGAAATTATTTTCCATAGAACAAATGGTTGACATTAAGGTCGTGGGAGGAAACATGGAAGAGAAAGCTTGTGTTCTCTAATGGTATTTCCTGCCTGTATTATTTTGTTGCTCTCCACTGAAATAAGACAGTTTTTGTTAAGAGAAAAGAATTGATTGCAGAGAATCTGGGAACATAATGCTATAATTAAATGCTTGAGTATTTTATTTATAGGGAGAACTTGGATTTTTTTTTAATCCACATATTCTGATCTGATTTGGTCAAATTCTTTAGTACATTAAAATATGAGAACATGCACTCTATTTCATCCCAGTAACTTAAAAAGGCACCATGCCTTTTGTGCAGACATAAAATGAGCAGAGATTGTCCAAATGTTCTTTGTGAAGTAGAATCAAAGAATTAATATATATATATATCACATTTCTTTTTTTTTTCTATATCCATGCTTCCCTTTCCTCCAGATTTTGCACCATCAAGAAGGGGATGACAACAACACGTTGAGAAATGAAGAAAAGAAAGAATAGGGGTACAAGGGGAAGCTGGAGGTAAGGAGACTGAGAGAAAAGAGGATGTTCATTTTTCATATGTTTGCAGACTCTTCTGGAATATTAGGTTTAATCCTCTCAGAGAGGATGCATGAGGAAGAAATTTTCATCACAGAGAGAACAACATGGATTGTGAAATTAATGAGAAAGGAACACCTAGATAGTAAACCCTACACCTAGAATGAATTTGTTTAGAGTAGAGGCTATATGGACTTTTGGGCCTCCAGAGAGGCTAACATACCATACAATTTGCAGGATATATATTCTTTGAAGATTTGTGGATTGATAGAGAAAAAATAAGGAAAAATAAGACAGGTACAACGTAGAGAAAATGCTAAACAGAGTAGACTGCCATGTGCTCCTTTTGTTTTTCTTTACTTTTTTTTCTACAAATAATATTGGGTCCAGAAGAGTTGGGAAATTCTCATGTTTCTCTTTTTCCTTTTCCATACTGTTACCTAGCAGTAAGCACTAAACAGGGCAGTTAGGAGAAATGGTGGAGAGTGCCAGAACTGAAGTCAGAAAGACTCATCTTCATGAGTTCAAATCCAACCAGATACATACTAATTGTGTGATCCTGAGCAAGTCACTTAACCTTATTTGCCTCAGTTCCTTATCTATAAAATTATCTGGAGAAGGAAATGGCAAAGCACTCCAGTATATTTTCCAAGAAAATTCCAAATGGTGTCACAAAGAGCGAGATACTGAGTCAATTAGAAAACAACCTAGTAGCAGTAGTAGTACTTGTGATGGTGACGGTGATCATGGAAGTGGTTGTAATGGCTGACATTACATACCACTTTGAAGTATCCAAAACATCTTCCAGACAAGTCATGTGATCTTGCATAAAAGAGGACATCTACCATTAGGAAAACAAGGTTCAGACTAAAACTGGCTAATCTAACAAATTTTAAAATGATATCAGATAGCTATACACAGATACACAGACCATGTATTGTCAAGTTCTACTGATGTTCTCACAATGCTAATAAATATTGGAAATACGTTTTTAATTTCAATTCCTATTTCCCCAACATTACTCTGTTCTCTAATCATTGTTCACATTAATAATGTCTCGGAATCCGTGATGTGTAAAACGGGAATGGCACGCGACAACGGGCAGTAGAAAGCAGACTGCCTTGATTTAGTTACTTATTGACTTACCTATTTTTGTTTTCCTACAAAGAGCATAGGATTCAGAAGCAGTGATTTCTATTTTCCCTTTTTCATATCCTTCCATAGAAGCAGTAGTAGTAGTAGTAGAAATAGTAGTAATCATCTCCTTAAATATTAGAAAATACCACTAAATGAAACTGCCCACAATGCCACCAAATTGTCTTCTATGGTACAACTTCTGAGATTTCTTGAAAATAACATCTATATACAACTAGCATCTCTGATAAAGACCTCATTTCTAAAATATATAGAGAACCAAGTCAAATTTACAAGAATACAAGTCATTTCCCAATTGATAATTGGTCAAAGGATATGAATAGGTGGTTTTCTGAGGAAGAAATTAAACTTATCTATAGTCATATGAAAAAATGCTCTAAATAACTAATGATTAGAGAGATGCAAATCCAAACAGTTCTGAGGTATCACATCATACCTTTCAGATTGGCTAACATGGCAAAACAGAAAAATGACAAATGTTGGAGAGGATGTGGAAATGTTGGAACACTAATTTATTTTTGATGGAGCTGCGAGCTGATCCAACCATTCTGGAGAACAATTTGGAACTATGCCCAAAGAGCTATAAAAATTCTCATACCCTTTGACCCAGCAATATTACTTCTAGGACTGTATCCCAAAGAGATCATAAAAATGGGAAAAGGACTCACATGTACAAAAATATTTATGGCAACTCTTTTTGTTGTGGCCAAGAAGTAAAGGAAAACTATTGTGCTATAAGAAATGATGAACAGATGGACTTCAGAGAAACCTGGAAAGACATATATGAACTGATTCTGAGTGAGGTAAGCAGAACCAGAACATCATACAAAATAACAGCCACTTTGAGGACTGATTTTGATAGATTTAACTCTTCTCAGCAATTCAAGGACCTAAAACAATTCCAAAGAACACATGATAGAAAATGTCAGTCACTTCCAGAGAAAGAACTATGGAGTCAGAATGCAGAATGGAGCAGAATTTTTGCTTTTTTTTTCCTTTCTTATGGTTTTTCCCATTTGTTGTCATTCTTCTATGCAACATGACTAATGTGAAAATGTGTTTAATAGTAATGTATGTGTAGAGCCCATATCAGATTGTAAGCCATCTTGGGCAGGGAGAGGGGAGGGAGGAGAAAATTTAAAACTTATGGAAGTGATTGTTAAAAACTAAAAATAAATAATTTAATTTAAAAAAGAAAATAACATCTATAGTTCTACTCTTACTCAAATGAGATCATTTCTAATTTTATGCTGGCAAATACTGGTAAAACTCTTTAGCACAGTACCTGGAACAAAAAAACTGCTTGACAAATATTTGTTCTCTCTCCACCCCCTACAACAGTTGAGAATATGCAAATTATAGGACCAGATTTAAAATTAGAAAGGGCCTTAAACATCATATAGTTCAACCCTCTCATTTTGCAAATGATGAAACTTGGGCTTACCTGATTCATCTAATATAAAATGAGATGTGGAATTAAAACCTAAGTCTTTTTCCAGCAAATACAGAACATTTTTTTTCTACTACATTGATTTACTACATGACTTTAGTGTATATAATATTAGCAGTGTATATAATAGAGGCTGTGGCTTCACCATTTTTCCCCTCTTTCTCTATTTCCCAAAACATTTTTCCCTCTAAATGTTTATAACTTGCTTATATTTCTATAGGACTTTAAACTTTCAAAGAAAAACTATATTTCTTCAGAATAGTTCTTGGTATAGACAGTACAACTATTTTCATACCCATTTTACATATGAGGAAGCCACTTCTGAGATGTCAGATGATTTATCTAGGGTCACACAGCTAGAAAATCAAAGATCTGAGTTGAACACAGGTCTTCTGACTCTAAAAGCTTCTCCCAATAACTAACCCTGTCACTTGAAAGCAATAAAACATGGTAAAACAGAGACAAAATTTGGAAGGAATATGGAATAAATTAGTCTAGAAGATCTGTGTTCAAGTCCTGCTCTAGCACAGACTGAGTCATCGTGAGTTGGATATCTAACCTTCCAATGCCACAGTTAACCTTTTATTACTTACAGATTAGGCAAAGATTGTATTGTATTGTAAGAGGAAGTCACTTGTATCAGTGAAGCCATAGCCAATTTCACATATTAATATCTATTTAGCACCATTTTGAAACTTTTAAGGAACAGCCTTGCAAATAGATAAGGGAAAACTCTGCCTTTCCCCTACGGATTTTGATCAGTATACTTAGATCAATTACATGATCCAGGAACAACTTTTAACCACAGGAAAACTTTTCTTTAGTGTATAAGGATGTCAAGCTTTTGGGAATAAAAAGTTTTGTTTTTAATTTTTTTTGAAGAACACTGTTAGGGGGTTGCTAGATGGCACAGTGAATCGAGCGCTTGCCCTGGAGTCAGGAGAACCTGGTTCAAATCCGGCCTCAGACATTTAACAACTTACTAGCCATGTGACCTTGGGCCAGTCACTTACCCCAGTTGCTCTGCCTTTCCCCCTCTAAAAAGAAAAAAAAAATTATATATGCCCTTAGATGGAAACCATCAACTGGTACTTTTAAGGTGGTACCTCTATAAATTGTATATAATAGTTGTGTCACTCTTAAGATAATATCTCAAAGGGAAACACATAAAAACAGATCTCCAATAGGAGGAGGCAGAGAATTGTTGGATCATCTGACTTCTGCTTGGTTGCCACGGTGGCAGCTTCCATTAATTTCAGAAATTTTCATCTCTCGTTTCAAAGAACAGCAAATCACTTAGAGTTACACATCAATCAGTGGCAAATTTAGAATAGATTTCCCTCTGCTTTGGAAAGGAAATATCAGGGGGAAAAATAAGAGGGAAATTTATAGTGCATATGAATCTCTGTCTCATCTTTTTTTGTTGCTGGATTTTGCAACAGAATGACCAATGTGATTCTTAAGGGCCTTTGAGGGAGGAGGGAAGGTGATTTTAAGTTTCATTCCACACAGATATTTTAATTTTAAGCACCTCAAAAGAGTTATGGCCTGAGTACTAAGAAAGCCCATAGGCATATTGCACATGTTCTATTTCATGCAAGAAACTCAAGAAAATTAAAGACCCCAGACATAATTTAAAGTGTGCTGTCTGATGTCTCATGGAAGAATTCATGTTAAGGGGATATCATTCCATTTCATGCAGAAATGAAGTCATTCAAAAACTGTTGGTGCTATTCAACCTTATTCATTGCCTCAAGTAGAAGTCAACTTTACAAGGAAAAATTACTTCAATGCTGCCAAATCCCAAAGGGGGAGATAAATTCCTGGAAACATGTCAAAATAGGTATGAAAAAAATTAGTTATGGAAGATGACTTAAAAGAATCATAGATGGTTGGACTTGACATCAGAAAGATCTAAATTAAAATCCGTCCTCAGATATTGACTGTATGCCCTTGGAGCAGTCACTTACTCTCTCTGCCTCAGTTTTTTTTTTTATTTCTAAAATGGTCATAATAATAGCATCTATCATCTAGGGTCATTCTGATAATGAAGTGAGATAATACTTGCAAAGCACTTAAACCTTACAATGAGATATATCTTTCTATCTTCATATCTGCTAGCTATAGTCTTCTTTTCTCTTGTTAAAGACAAAATTATATTTACTTTGCCTTACTTTATATTAGCTGTCATGCACATATTGTTTCTCTTCAGCAGAATATAAGCTCATTGAGGGTAAGGGATGTTCATTTTTGTCTCTGTGCTCCTAATCACTAACACAATGCCTTGTACATAGTAGGCATTTTTAAAAATTGGACTGAATTAAGGCAATTCAAATTCAGCAGTCTATTTAGGCATTCTTTGATTTTTTGCTTAAAATGGAAATCCATAAATAAAAGAGTAAAGCAAACTGTACTTCAATGAATCTATTATCTTATTGAAATGAGCATCCCTTGCAATGATGTGCATTGCAGCATATTTGTAACTATTCACCCTCTGAGACTCTTCATTTCTTCCCAGAAGTTTCCAATGAGGAGTCCACCCAGTAAGCTTGCATCCTTTCTTGAGTAGCTGATAGGATGTCAATGGAGTATGCAGGCTGTCCACTCTTATTCACTGTCTTCAGGCGATCATTCTATCCCCAAATTTAGTCACATATTACTTAGATGACATCATTTATACTGAATCAGCTACTTTATTTTCTTCTGTAAAACTCAAGAGGAAAATATCTCTATAGTTCTCTTACCCCTCAGATTGAGGTTTATATATAAAATAATGTTTATATACAATATTTGTATTGATACAATATATGGTGTATGATTTGTAGTATAATTCTGTTAGTTATTGAGACA
>CM053580.1:50339443-50358498 GCA_028627135.1 Pseudochirops cupreus
TCCAGGTTAAGAACACTGAAATAATGGATATAATATGTATACAAGTCCAAAGATACAAGATCTAGACAAAGAAATTTCAGGAGTCACAGACAGTTAATTACTGGAAGTCGAAGGTGCAGTGTATACACAGGTCAAAAAAGCTCTTCATATTAGAAAAGGATTACTTTATCTTTTATGTGTCTGGACCACTTACCTTCCATTGTAAATCATGCCTCAACTTTCTAAATTCTGTATCTTTCATTTTTCAGTAAAGGGAAGAATAGGACAATTATTTTGGATGACTCCTTTCCAGATTCAGATCCACTCAAAAGCCAAAGGCTTTCAGAGTCACAAAGAAAAGTCTCTATAAATGCCCAGGGAAAGTATGCCATCTAAATAACAAGACAGGACACAAGGCAGACCTTTAGTTTATCTTTGCCTTAAATTTAGATTATCTTTCTTTAAAAGGATACCATGTTCAGTGTACTATCCATCAGTTCACACTTCCACTTATTATGACATTTTCCTGATCCCAAAGGATTGTATATGGCTTCCTTTGGATCTTGTGTATGCTAAATTTAAAATTGCTATCCATTAGACTGTAAACCCCTGGGGCAAAGATGGTAGGCGGCTTTCTGTATCATATACCACTGACTCATTGTGCTGTCAGTGTGCAGCAAATAGCAGAGATGATAAATATTGGAATGAGACCAATATTCCGCCTCCATTATGATGGAGAAAATTGTTCCTTTTTATTTTAAAATGCACTGTGGGCATTAAATCTCTTACTAGTCTGTGGTGATAATAGCTTTTAATTTGTCATGAATAAAGATGTGTAATAGAGGATGAGACTGGTTCAAAGTGAAACTTCAACGCTGGCCCCCGAAGTCCCTTCTAGCTTCCCCATAAAGCATGCATTAAAATTGCCTGGGTTGACACAGAGTATTAGATTCAAATATTTTGTCTAAGGAATGCCAATGGAGACAGTGAAGAGGTAAATAGGAAGGAAAGTTATTCTAGAAATTAGGTCCAGATGACCTCTAGGAGGGTGAAGTTTTCCTCTTCATTGGATTAGTGTACTAATTTTAGGCCATATTGTGATTACCTTTTCCCAATCTTGTTACGCTTGATTCTATTCCATTCACTCTGACACCAAGCTCCACTGGCTTACTGACCTTTCTTCCTCCAAGTCTTCATGCCTCCTAATTCCACACCTTTGCAGTAAATGCCCATTCTCCTCCTTATCGTCTCCTCTTAGCTGTTTTTGGATTCCTTCAAGTGTCAGCTCAAGTCCCACTTTATGTAAGAGGTCTCATCTGAAGCCCCCCTACCCCCCACTTGCCCCAACTACTAGTGCCTACCACTCTCATTATCTCCTATTTATTCCAAGTTTATTTTGTATGAATTTTTCATATTTTCTCTCCCATTAAAATGGAACTATTTTTTGCCTTTATCTGTGTTTCCAGAGCTTAATACATAGAAACCTGCTTAATAAATGGTTTTTGATGGGGTTGGTTCATTGATGTTTTTTCTTTCTTGAAAAAAAATTGTTCATTCTGCTCTTAGAAATAGACATTTACTTTGGGACCCTTCTAAAAAGCATTAATACATATGGGAGGAAGAACATTGCTCTTTTGCAGGACTCTTAAGTACTCCCAATGGAAATGTCAACTTGATTATGTTGATGGACAGAGAAACAGTTGTTCAAGCTGTAGGCATATTTAGTTTGGTTTCAAACTCAAAAAATGTTAGAGTGCCCTTTGCCAAGGTAGTTAAATTTTCGTCTTATTGCGGTTTGTTGTGGTAGAGACTCTGGAACTTTATAGATTCAGCAGTCCTTGTCATTTCAGAAATTTTGACTCTATTTTGATGTGTTCCCTAAATGACCAATGAAAATACATGTATTGATTTCAGAAATTTAAAGGGAAAGTGTCCCTTACAAGATAACATCATTAAACAACATTGGAAGAAAGGAGTGCATTGGGAAGGATACTGGATTTGAACTCAGAGGACATGGGTTTAAATCCCAGCTTTATTATTCACTACTTGGGCAAACCATTCAAGCTCTTGAATATGGGTTTACTTTAAAAATGAGGAATCTCAATGAGATAATCTCCAAAATCACTTTGAATTCTCAACCTGTTCTCTCATTTTTACAACAAACTTTAACTTGCTAAGGCAGGTTTTACTATCTCCACTTGGTCTAAGAATAAATTGAGATACTAAGAAAATACATTTAACATTTGTTAAGGGCTAAGATAACAATGCTCTTTTTCCTCTTGGAGCTTATGTTCTATTTGTGGGTGAGTGGGGTGGGGATTAGGTCAGCCATGCATTCAAATGAGCATAAACAAGGGTAGAAGTGAAATGAGAGGAAGAGAAATTTATAAAATGAACTTTAGGAAAATATGAAGACAGTAAACCAGGTTACATAGCCAGGAACTGACAAAGCTGGAATCAGTAATCAGGTCCCTAGACCCCTAATCATTAGGAAACTCTTAATAAAGTATTGGTATCTTAAATATCTGACTTTGCAGATGCGTTTTTTGGAGGGAGGAGGATAGGGAACAGTTTTTGTCTGAACATTGGCTATCTTTAAAGATCAAAAAAATGTCAACATAATTTCCCTCCTCCCTACATTTCCTCTCAATTCATAATAGTCAATGTCTTTGAAATCTTTTTGTAACCATAGGCTTGAGATTTCTAAAAAGAAGTGTCAAAAAGAAGTATTTTTGAATTTAGCATTGATTTTCCTGAGACATATTTTTTTTCAATATCCTCACTAACCATTTTCCTTACCCTTACTCTTGGAAACTTAGGTAAGTCATGTATTTGTGCATTGTGACTAAGCAATCCATTAACCATTATTTCTTTCTCTTAGCTTATGTACAAAATACAATAAACAAAACTCCCACAAAGTGAAATTTAAAATTCTTTTTGTAATTACGTACTTTGCTTTTGTTTTCATGTCCTGATTTTGACTGAATTTGTCATTCTTAAATCTGGCTAGTCAATGTTGACATTTTATTCTTGTGATATTTCAGAGAGTCTTAGAATCTAAGCAACCTTATGCTTGGAATTTTTCTTTTGTAATAATTTACATGCCTCATTTACCTTGTCCTTAAAAACAAAACAAACAAACAAGAAGACCCGTCTCTTACGTCTGCCTCAAGCTATAGTCTTCATCTTTTTTCCCCCTTTTTCTCACTCAATTTCTCAAGTCCTTCAGATCTGCCTTCTGACCTTGCTACTTCATCAAACCTTTTCTCTCCAAGGTAAGCAACTATCTTTTAACTACATTCAATAGAACAGGCTGTTCTCAGTTTTCATTCTTCTTTACTTCTCTTTGGCTCTTGAGACTGGTAATCAGCTCACTCCTGGGTAATTCTTCCCTTGCTTTCTGTGTCACCTCTTTCTCTTAATGTTCCTCCTATCTGTATGATCACTCCTTATTTTCCATTTCTGAATCATCATACATCTTTTTTTTTTTGGAGGGGGGAAGGCAAGGGAATTGGGGTTAAATGTCTTGCCCAAGATCACACAGCTAGTAAGTGTTAAGTGTCTGAGACTAAATTTGAACTCATGTCCTCCTCACTCTAGGGCCAGTGCTCTATTCACTGTGTCATTTAGCTGCCCCAATCATACGTCTTCTAATCATTATACATCCATAAAGAAAAGTCCTCCCTGAGACTCCATACTGATCT
This sequence comes from Pseudochirops cupreus, assembly GCA_028627135.1. Taxonomy (NCBI): domain Eukaryota; kingdom Metazoa; phylum Chordata; class Mammalia; order Diprotodontia; family Pseudocheiridae; genus Pseudochirops; species Pseudochirops cupreus. Next base: position 50,343,127 of record CM053580.1, read on the forward strand.
CACTTCTTTTCTTTCCTTATAATCTGTCCTTTGGTGATCTCCTGTGCCCTTATGGACTCAGTTATCATCTCTATATAGATAACTTCTCTACCTACACACATACTTGTAATTGGTGTACTGAATTCTATTCCAGCATTGTCAGTTGCATGGAGACATTGCCAACTAGATATCCTCTCTGTAACTCAGATTGAATATGTTCTCCTAAAGCATCTCCTCCTCCAAACTTCTGTATTACTGTTGAGAATGCTTTGCTCCTTGGAGCATCACCCAGGTTTACAACCTTAGTGTTGTCCTTAAATCTTACCATACCCTCCTTTGCCACTCATATGCAGTTAGGAGTCAATGCTTGTTTCTTCTGCTTCTATAATATTTTTTTTCCATTCATCTCCTCTACTTGTATCATCCCTACTATAGTTGAGGTCTTTATTACTTTTTAGCTGAAATATTACCATAATAATTTCCTAAATAGTCCCTTGACTTCATGTACATGTGCACACATACAAATATACATACAAACATATATGTATAAATATATGTGTATACACAATGCACATATGTATATATACATACACATGTGAAGATATATGTTATTATATGTAAATAAATTAATTCATACATATATTAAACAAGTGCAGCAAAAATATGCATGTTTATAATGTAATGGAACAAGTAAATTGAAGTAAATGTGGTGATACACACACATGTACAAACACATGTATTCACATATATGTCTATTTCTAGTGAAATCTGTATCCATAGTGAGATTTACATTTATATGTATTGATCTATCTATCTACCTATCTCTAGATTCATTCACATCAGATAATTAAGATGTCTTGTAAGGTCTCTGAGTTCTAAGCCTGGGATTTCATTTTATTCTTACAACCAACGTTTTTAAGTCAGGTTTTAAGATGCAAATCTTCCAAACCTGAAATATCATACATCTTTTATTTAATTCAGGTTTTACAATTTCTGTTTGGTAGGTGAGTAGATGGAATGTGCCTGCCAAGCACACACACACACACACACACACACACACACACACACACAGACATCAAAAAAAAGTCCTCATATACAAAGTTGTCCTTGTCATTGGTGCTAGAAAGACAGAGGTACAAGTGCTGCCTGTGATAGAGGGGTGGGGTGAGGTTGGAACAGTAATTTAACCTCTTAGGGTGTTAAGTAACTCTTGGACTCTTAAGTTGCAAAGAAAAGAATTACCTAATTAATAGAGGAAGTTTCTCATCACAATTCCCAATTTCTCTGAAATCACTAATCTGCTAGTAACAACAACAACAACCACAAAAAGTATATGTGTATAACAGTGTGTATTCACTATATGTATTTGTTCCATAACATCATATTATGCCATTATATCTATGTATATGTGTACTCTATGTATCTAAAGTATTTCTGTATACTGTACAAGTGTACATATAGGTATCAATGAAAATATATATTGCTATACACTGGTATTCAACTGGCTCCCAGTGCTTCCTAGAAAGATACTTGAAGTCATCATCTGGATAATTGAACTTTTTATTCAAGGAGTTTTTCACCAATTAGCTTTCATCTTAAACCAGACCTTTGTGAAGTACAGCACCTGGTGGGTCACTGTGCCATCTGCCAGATGTTTATGAGAGCCAAAATGTGTAACTAGGTATTAAGCCAGACCTGAAGTTCCAGAATCCCTTCTCCTTCAGGGCTCTTTGATAGATCACACAGTTTTAACTCTTAGGATAGAGATAATAGGTCAGAGTGTTTGAATGGTAAAATGCTTGGGAAGTGTACAGATTGGAGGAGAATTCATTTTGCTGGCTGTGAAATTTCATGTCAGAAATAGCTTCAGGCAGCATCAATCCCTTTCTGCCAATATTATGGATAACAGTGACTCTGCAAACTGTGGGACATATTTTGCTAGGTTTGCAGACAAAACAGCAATAACAGCGCACCAAATCCAGTTGCTGGAAGGAGGGCTTAATGCTGCATCATTGATGATGGGAGCTGGGAGACTCCCTTATTAGTAAAGTCCAACTTCACAGGAAAGAACCTACCTTGGAGGAACAGGGAGGAGTGTGTTACCTGCTGCTGACTTGAGGAGTTTAGCTTTTCAAAACCCAGGGGTTGTCTAAAGTATTAGCACCTTTGTGGAAAATTTGTTCTTCCCCCAGGGCTTAATTTTCAAAGAATCATATGAACCTAATTGCTCAGTTAGTTGATAGGGTGTTGACTTTAGAATAACATTTTTTTAAAAAAAGTTTATTCAGTACAACTGTGCCTCCAGGAAAGAGGAACTATCCGTGAATCATTAACTAACTGTCTCTATGTCTCCAAAAGACTATTGAGTCAACTGGTTTTTAGTCTCTGTTTTTCTTTTCAGTCAACTTAAGTGGATCCTGTATATAGTCAATCTAATTATTATTTTTAAAAATGTGTCTTGTCATATTTTGTTTTGTTTTGTTCTGTTCAGACTTGCAATATCATACATCTGGAACAGAGAAACAACTAGCTTATAAATTAGGGATTCCCAATCTGGGGTACATATATTTCCCAAGGTGTATGAGAATCTTTTCAAGAGATGTATGAGGAATATTGGGTAAATAATCTTATTTCTTACATGCATATACATTAAAAACTCTAGAATTCATTTCCTTTCATATTGAATAAGAGATATTTGAATATTTAAAAGGTAAGCATAAGAAGTATTTCACATTGAATGAGAGGAATAAGAAGGAAGGGTCAATGAAAGCCAGAAGGTAAAGTTATTGAAAAAGATTGGGAGCTCTTATAGTAAGTTAGAGGGAAATCTGGGGATGCTAAGACTTTGTGATTTGCCCAAAGTCTCTGTAAATGAGTGTCAGAGGGCAGTTCTTGATCCTAGACAATCTTGAGTCCAAAACCTGGCTCTCTGCTCACTACAATAGTCAGAAAACAAACAAACAAATAAAAATACCGATTGTTTGCTGAGTGCCAGATGTTGTCTGAAAAAAAAAAAAAGCAAAACAAAATTATCCCTACCTTCAAGGAGCTCATATTCTAATGAAAGCTCTAATGGAGAAAACATCAACAGTATGTTATCAGTCTGATTTGATTGAGACAGCTGAGAATATTAAAGATTCCATTTTTACTTTGATAAAGTAGAGATGGCACAGTACATTTTTTTAAACTGGTTTTATGGGAGGGGAGGAAAAGTCACAAATAATTGATATCCTTTAGAGTTTTCTTTTGTTTTGTTTTGTTTTATATAATGGATTAGAATATGTTAAATGAATTATTTGACCTGATCCTACTAGGAATTAAGTGGATACCCATTCATAAATTAATCAGATCGGAAAATTCATAAACTTTTTCAGATCTTTAAAGTTCAATCAACATCTGGTTTCACTGAATATCTTAAGAGAGTTGAATGAAAGGAAACAACTTGATGGTCATTAGGAGCATCAGACACAAAGTGAACAGGGACACTAGAGGGCATCTAATCTAACCTGCTTATTTTATGGAGGAAGAAAGCAATACCATGAAAGTGTAACCAGCTCTAGGTTACATTGGCAAAAAGTATCATAGCCAGAATTTGAACCCATATAATTCTAAATTCAATGCTCTGTCTAGTAGAAGGATAGGGAATCTGCAGCCTTGAGGCCACGAGTACCATTCTAGGTCCTTGGATATGGCCTTTTGACTGAGTTTAAGATTTATAGAACAAGTCCTTTTATTTAGAGGATTTGTTCTGTGGGGCCACACTTGAGGAACATGTGGCCTCAAGGTTGCAGGCTCCTCACCCCTGTGGTATACTTCTTTTTTATTTTTTTGCTTTTTGGAGGGGAGAGGTTAAGTGTTAAGTGACTTGCCCAAGGTCACATGGCTAGTAAGTGTTAAGTGTCTGAAGTCAAATTTGAACTCAGGTCCTCCTGACTCCAGGGCCGGTGCTCTGTTCACTGTGCCACCTTGCTGTCTCCCCCTTGACCCCTTCCCTGTGGTATATTTCAAAGCTTCCTTTCTGTCCAACAATAACAAGTCCTTATATATTTTTCTAATCTTATACAACCACTGACCTCACATGTAAAGCATTTATAAACATGGAACCCTGACTTATAATCAAAGACTTACAATAGAGGTGAGGAATATTTTCTAAAATCTGCCATCATCTACTCTAATTTTTGGAGAAAAGATATCTCAAATATTGAAGCAGTATGATGTGGACAGATGGTTGGATTCTGAATCAGGAAGACTTGGGTTTGAATGCTGCTTGTGACATTTAATTAGCCATGGGACCTTAAATACATAATTTCATTCTACCAAGTCATACTGCCTGCCTCATCATCAGATTCCTTTACTCAAAAATTAAGCTATAGATGATTTATTGTGTTAAACCAATGCCAAAATTACCTTTATGATCAGTTTGAAGCTTATATTGTTTTGAGCACTTATAAAAATTTATATCTGGAGAAGTCAACAAAAGATAAATAGGAATTACGTTTAGTACTATGTTTTCTGATATAATAATGAAAACTCCAATTAAGTTATGGAATTAAACATTTATTTAGCACCTCTTAAGTGCCAGAAACTATACTAGGTCCTAGTGATCAGAAGAGAATACGGAGAAAAAAAATTTCCTGCTATTAACAATCTTATGTTCTAGGATGGAGTGGGGGATATGTTATGAGCATAGACAAGAAAATATAAAGCTATGAAAAGTAATTACAAGAGGAAGAGGTTAAAAACTGGGCAGGTTAGAGACCTCAAGGTTGGAAAAAGCACTTAAACTGTGGTTTGAAGGAAGCCAGGAATTCTGGGAGGCCAATGGGAAGGGACTTTCCCACCCCTTCTTACCTGTCCTGCTCCATGCCTGGGATACAAGCATGAAGGGATTGGAAAGGCAAGTCCCCTGTGCAAAGGGACAGGGGCAGGAATGTCACATACCTGTAACATATAGCAGCATAGTTTGACTAGAACATAGAAGATAGGAATAGAAAAAAAATATGAAAAGATTGAAAAGGTAGGCGGAGTCCAACTTGTATAAAGTCTTACCTGACCCAGGTGAAGGTTGTGCATTTTATCCCAGAGGCAATAGGAAGCCATTGAGGATTTTTGACTATATGTAAATCAGTGTTTTGGGATGGAGGTTGGTGAGTGAAACTGTCAGATCTGGGATTTTGTACTATCATTTTGGCAGTGGGTGTGGAGCAGGGGTGGGGAACCTGTAGCCTTGAGGTCTTGTGTGGCCCTTTAGGTCCTTAAGTGCAGCCCTTTGACTGGATCCAAAAAAATCCTGTTTTGTGAAGTTTGGATTCAGTCAAAAGGCCACACTTGAGGACCTAGAAGGACATATGTGACCTCAAAGTCACAGATTCCCCACCCCTGGAAGAAGGATAGATTAGAGAGGGAAGAAATTGGAAGTAAAAAAAACAATTAGGAAGCTAGTGCCATAATCAGCTTGATTGATGAGGATTTGAACTAGAATGAAGTTTGTATGAATGGAGGGAGGGGGCATGTTTTCGTTCCTTATAAAAATTTACATAGAAGTCAAACTCAGAAAAAGTTAAAGACATAACACTAATCTAGCCCTTGATGATAAGCTCTTTAAGTATGATGCTTCATTAGAAAACAATGTTAGATGATTAAATTAACCTGTTATGAAAATTTTAACCCCATTTTTTTAGTCTTTAAGCAAATAATTTTGTGGCTATAAACCTTAAAATTCATAAACACACCAGTCCCCCATAGAAGTGTAAGTCCTAAAAGCAATAAATTTAGTTTCATAGGAGCTGAGTTTGAATTCTGACTGTTCTATTTACTCTGCCACCTCGGACAAGTCCCCTACTTTGTCTGAGACACATTTTCTTCATCTGTAAAATAGTGGGGTTGGGGAAAATGGTTTCTGTGGTCCCTTCAAAATTTAAATCTATGATCATATGATTTTTTTTTAAAAAAGGTCAAAGAATATAGTGCTGAAACACAGAAACTCATGAATTTTCTTCCATACTGCTTCAAATATGATCCATTCTCCTTAGCGCAGAAGTGTCCCAAGTAACAGCTACAGCAGAAGCTCTTTCTGTTGTTCATATTGGCAGAATGCTTTAACGTGGTTAAACTGTGTTTTCCTTAACAGCTGTCTAGGGATGATACTCATCATTCTAGGGCCTGTTGTACAGATGGAGGCAGAGAGAAGAGAGGGAGAGATGCAAAGCTACTGGCTAGAGTTCCATAACAAGCAAAGAGTTGAATGGAAGCTTGCTGGTGCATGGCATGGGTCTGGGCTCACAAGGGATGTGTTAGAAGGGATTGATGATTTGTGGAGGGGTGGAGAGAAACAGAGACAAAGAGAGAGAGAGAAAGAGAGACAGAGACAAAGAGAGACAGAGACAATGAGACACAGAGACACAGAGAGACAGAGACAGACAGAGACAGAGAGACACAGGGAGATGGGGACACAGAGAGACAGACAGAGACAAGAACAGAGTGATAGAGACAGAGACACACAGAGAGAAACAGAAACTCACAGAGAGAAACAAACTCACAGAGAGAAACAGAAACGGAGAAAGACATAGACAGAGGACTCAGAATAGTAATAATTGTTCTATATCTATTAGGAGCTAGATTCTGAGTGGATAGAGCACCTGGCCCAGTCAGGAGTTGAAATCTTTCTTCAGACACTACTAGCTGTGTGACCCTGGGCAAGTCACTTCACTCTGTCTTAGTTTCCTCACCTATACAATGAGCTAGAGAAGGAAATGACAAACCACTACAGTATACTTACCAAGAAAATCCCAAATTGAATCACAAAGAGTAGGACACAGTTGAACAACAAATCTCTTAACAAGGAAGTATGCTTCTCTGTCTCTCTGTCTCTCTCTCTGTCTCTCTCAGATAGGTAACCATTTGCAGACAACAGAAAACCTGTATGCAAGTCCTATTTTTAATACTTGACCTTAATATCCAGTAAGCACCATAAACACCCAGGGAGAGGAAATTGATGTCTGAAGAAGGCAGGAGTCTTAAGATATCAAGAACATGAACGAAAAGGATAGATATCTGACTAAGGAAATGAAGTACCCAAAACAAATGTTTGAGCCTGAGGCAAGAAAATCCACAGAGCAAGGGTTTGAATAGGCCCAGGGGCTCAGGGGCTTTTTATTTTTTATCATGATGACACTAACTTGTAAGGTCATTATTTATTTCATCTTCTTCTGTAACACAGTAAGACAATTTCTAGAACAATCACAACAGCAAAAGGTAGCACATCTATTCTCCCCTCCATTCATGACTTTCTTCCTGTTTTCCTATTGTTTTCTCTTAAATGAGTTAAATAATATTTAATGTACTTTTTTGAGCAATATGGAGGTCATCTGTCAAGGGGAATTTCTTTTCTCTGTGGTGTGCAGGGGTGTACAGATACTCACTCTTAAACAAGAGTGAGTTTCCTGGAGCAGCCCCTGTGTACAATTTGAGCAAAGTAATCGACCACACTACATCATTTAAGCTACTGTTGTTTAGTCATTTTCAGTCATGTCCTACTCTTTGTGACCCAACTTGGGGGTTTCTTGGCAAAGATACTGGAGTGGTTTGCCCTTTCTTTCTCCAGGTCATTTTACAGACTCGGAAACTGAGGTAAACAAGGTTAAGTGACTTACCCAGCATCACACAGCTTGTACCCATTTAGAAGCCAGATTTGAACTCAGGAAGAGGATTCTTCCTGTCTCCAGGCCCAGCACTCTCTCCACTGTGCCACCTAGCTGCCCTTTCGTTTAAGTACAGCCTCCCCGAAATATCTGTCTTATAAAATTCCCATCATTAAAATTAGACTCCTGTTTTCACAATGTCTTTCCAGACTTATACAAATTCAAGTATTTACTACCTAGGAACTATAACATATTCACCACTAGATCTTCTGAACATCCATCATCATTTGGGCAAGGATTCATTTATCAAATTAACTTAAGAGATGTGAAACTGACTACTTGGTCAGTTTTGATGGTGTGGCAAGGAAAAAAGTCTAAAACATACTATGTTATAAAGGAGGGTAGGCCCAATGACCCACCTCAGGAGTATGCCAAGTACCGGAGACACAAGCTTTGCTTTTAAGAAACAGGATCTAGTATAAAGATGAGACATGTCTAAAGACTAAAATAAAAGCTGGAAAATGCTTAGTGCAGAAGATGGGCCAAAGAGAGCTGGCTGAGTAATTCAGAGAGGGGTCACAACTTGAAGTTAGGTGTTAAGATGGCAGACCTCATGAAGGAGATGCACCCCTAAACTAAGCCTTGGAGGAGAAAGACTTAATAAATAGGTGGAGATGGGGAGTTGTACCTTCACTCTAGGAAGGCTTCTCTGAGGTGCATACAAGGAAATTATGGAAGAGTATGCAGGCAATTAATCAAGAGGTGAGCAGCTACATACTTCAATCTGTGATAGTCAGTTTCCTTATGTTTTACTGTATTTTTCTCATGTTGCCTTCATGTTCTTAGATGTCTTCTGGGTTCACAACACTACCTTTCCTTTTGGTCACAGTCCTAATGACATCATTCTTTTAAAAAAATAATAAAGCAAAAACATGTAATGATATCTTTCTGTTTTTACATCATTTACATTTACTGATATACCCTACGTCTCTCTTCTTCCCTAAATAGTTTTAAAAAGAAAAAATAATCTAGTAAAACTAATCAATATGTGTGTATCACACACACATTCACTGCCTCCCTCCTCCCCTCCCCCATTTTGGTTAACTGATTTTGTTTTGAAGCATTTCATACACTAATGCTATCCTGAAGGAAGGAAGAGTTCTGGGAAAGGAAGCAGGGCAGAGAAGGAATGAAAAAGAAGAAAACAGGAAAATTGACAGGGGGAAGAAAGAAGCACAGAAAGTGTGGATAGCTGTCAAGTGATTAAAAAAAAATTAGAAATGCTTTGGAATTCTAACGCAATAGGATTCTTCTTTAGGGATAGATTTGCCAGAAGATAGGATTCAAAACAGAGTGGATAGAGAACTGATGACCTTTAGTAAGATCTGGAGTCATGTCCTGCTGATGTGATTACAGTTAGGGTTGCTCGAGACCCCAAAATACCAACATGCTGGGTCCTGGTGAATGAATTTAACTCATCTTCTCTCAGCCAAAGAAAAGCAAAGTTTATTAAGGTTCACTTGTATTGGACACAGAGCAAGTCTATGCTAAGTCATTCTATGGCACTTTCACACCACATGGAGGCAAGATGGAATCTTATATACAGAAAGGTTTTGGGAGGAATCTAGCCTTGGTCTAGAGGAGGAGTTTGGAAAGGGTCTTCAGGAGGAATCAATGAAGTCAGACTCCAGTAATGAGTTTGGGGAAGGTCTTCAGGAGGAGTTAATGAGGTCAGGTAACAATATAGATATTTTTTTTTTGGAGGGCAATTGGGGTTAAGTGACTTGCCCAAGGTAACACAGCTAGTTTTTGTGTTAAGTGTCTGAGATCAGATTTGAACTCAGGTCCTTCTAACTCCAGGGCCTGTCCTCTATTCACTGCACCACCTAGTTGCCCCAGTATAGATATTTTGATAGGCTCAAGGGTGGGAAGTTGAGGAACAATGGAGGGCCAAGATAATAAGGGTTTGGGCAGAGCCACAATGAAAGGCTTATGGCCTCATGCAAATGCCTCATCAAATGGGAAGATTCAATCAGAGTTCAAGGGGGTTCCCAGAGCCTGTACCTCAAAGATTCAAGGAGAGCTCAAGGGGGTTCCCAGAGCCTGCATCTCATCACTCCCCCCTCAAACAGATGGAACCCAAATTCCTCTGGGGTAAAGGGAGAAGGTCTCAGCTTCTGAAAGTGCTTCCTGCTGACAAGCAGTGTAGAGCTCTCCCTGCCTCTCTGCGTCCTGTTAAGGGGGGTCAGACTTCACATTCAAGCAGTCAGACTCCAGAACATGGATGATGCAAGGTCCAGTGGAGAACTTGGATTCAACTGGAGATTTGCATAGCCTTAGTGGTCATCCAGAGGTTGATGGCTTGAACCCTGGAGGAGACAAACCTGGCAAGGAGGTTAAGCAAACAAAGACCAAACAGGCACCAAAATAAAAAAAAAGAAAGAAAAGAAAAAGAACAATTTCCCTGATAGGAATTAAAGATGACTTTGGCAAGGCCAAAACACTTTCAGATATCCCTTTCCTTTCCACATTGCTCCATGGACATTTAGCACATGGAAAGCAATAGCAGCCACAGAATCTAATAGTTTTCAAAAACAGGCAGTCCACTCCCAAAGCCTGTTCTCTCCTTCCATCATCACAGAGAATAAAAGGTTTTTTTCCTAGATTGGGTAAAGCTGGAGTATTGGTCAACGTAGTTTTCAAAGTGTCAAAAGCTTTCACCAGTTCTGGGTCCCATTCTAGACAAAGTGAGTCAGGGCCTTGAGCAGCAATTAATGGTTGCAGTCCCTCCCAGGTCTTGGGTTTAATTGGATATAGACAATGATGAGGGGACACTTTAGGATCTAGGAGTCAAAAACAAATGCTGGGATGGCAGAAGTAGCTCACCCAGGAATTTCCTGATCCCAAACAATTGACTCAGCTATTTCCCACACTCCTAAGTGAATGTGGGGAGATCTGAGAGGCTTAGCTAGAGAAAATTAGCTTCCTAGTTTCACCAACAGGCCATTTCCCAACAAGGGGACAGGATAAGGAGAGCATAAGAAAGGAGTGTTCAAACAACAGAGCCTCAAGTAGTCAGGGGAAGGGGTATGTCTGGAGACATCTCTTAGTTTCCCCTTTCATGCCCTTGACCTGACTCATCAAGGGGAGGGTAGAACCAATTGGTTAGAACAGAGAACTTAGCAATAATAAAGTGGGAAGATTCAATCAGAGTTCAAGGGGGTTCCCAGAGTCTGCACCTCATCACAGTCTCTGATACATGAACCCGGTGCCAGGTGTTACTCTATGGCCCTGAGTAATTTATGCCCCCTCTCAACGCCCCAGGCAACCCTTGAAGATTGTCAGTTGAAGAGCCTGTATTGATCTGCATTGGTAAGAGTTTCTTCTTGAAGCCCCTGAAAAGGCCTACCTGGGGGTAATGGGGACTTCATACTGAAGAAAAGGATCTCTTTTGAAGACAATTTCACCTCCCAGACAAGTGGGGATGCCAAGAATAGGATTGTAGCAAGGCTTTCACATATTCCTTTACTTCGTATCCTGCTTTTTTCACAGCAGTTTGTTTAAAAGGGCCTGAAAGATGGTTTCCTTCTGCTTTTCACTCAGCACCTCCTAGGAAGATGTGTCTATTGAGGAATGTTGTCTTGTTTGTCTCCTGACTGCAAACAGAGAGCAACATCACTGTCACTTTTAGAGAAGACATCTTGCCCCTGTCAATACCACTTCTCAGAGGTTGTGCTTTCTTTTCAGCCAGTTTCCTCTTAGGGGAAGAATTTCCCAGGAAGAAGCACCAGAATATTAATGCAAATGGGTTTGAGAGAAAAACAAAAAGCAAGATGCCTCACTCATCTTGTTGATTTGCATTGTAAGCAGGGTTTGGGAGGCTCCTGTATTTTATTCTAGTCCTTTATCAGCTTGTCAGACAGGGTCTAAGGAAAACCAAAGCACATTTTTAGGTAACTTCAGAAAAAGAATCTGATTCAATCCTTTGCATTCTATCTGTGTGTATAGAATCTAGAACTGGCAGTTGATCTCAGAGATCATGCCCAACATAGCTTCTTTTGTAGGTGAGAAACTTTGACTTAATGAAAGTTTCAGTGACTTTCCCAAGGTTCCATAAGTATTAGAGTCAGGATTTGGGCTTCTCTGACTGTTAGGTGAGTGTGTCTTTTGTTTGTCTGCTTAATGGAATCAAATAATCCTCTGCTTATCTAGACAGGTCTTGGGATCAAGTAAGGACAAGTGGTAGCTCTTTAGAAGCTGACAGTTATCCTTCAGTACTCTCTGCTACTAGTCTTGGAGAAAATGAAATGATCCAAAAAGACAAGATTCAAGATGACAATGATACTTGGAAATAAAGTATGAGCCCAATCAGATACCAATGTTTTACTCTATAATCAATAACTTGGGTTAGAAGTGTATCAATGGCTTCTTGCGTCTGGTCTGCAAAAATAATCTCTTCTTTCTTTAGACTAATTCTGTTTACTTTAATGCTTTTGAGTTTTTCCTTTGTACTTCAAAGAAACTTTGGTGATGTGCTCTGGCATGGGGCAAGTAGATATTAATGGCAAAAATAATCCTTATTAAAATTATTAAAAAAGTAAACCTTCTCATTTTTATAGTTATGAGAGGCATCATGGATGGTGGGCTAGCTTTGGATTCAGGAAGACTAATCTGCTTCTGACAAAGGGACATGTCTAGATCCCCTCTTCTAAACCACCACAATGGTCTATATATTGCAGCTGTGTATATATAGTGAGTACAGATCTCATTCCCTTGTCTAAATGGTATATGCTTTGCAATTTCATATAAAGTGAATAGTGACAAACATGTCAGGTTCTGTCAGAACCTTGTTGTTGTTCAATCATTTTCAGCTGTGTCTTGTGACTCCATTTTGGGTTTTCTTGGTAAAGATGTCCCAGTGGTTTGCCATTTCCTTCTCCAGCTCATTTTCACAGGTGAGGAAACTGAGTCAAACGCTGTTAAATGACTTGTCCAGGGTCATATAGCTGGTAAGTATCTGAAGCTAGATTTCAATTCAGCAAGAGTCTTTCTAACACTTTGTCCACTGAGCTACCCAGCTGTCATAATTTAGTAGTTCCTTATTTCCTGTTTCTAGCTAACCTCCATGTTAACCTGGTGTTATCATTCTATGGACTGGGACCACATAACATCTTTGACCCTGATTATAAAGAGTTCAGTGATCAAAATTCTTTTTGTTGCTGGAACCCTGCACCTATTATTTTCCTTTCTGCATCATCTTTTTTCAGTTCTTAGAGCTCTGACAGTTCCTGATTATTTGTTTGGCCTCTCAAGTTTTTGTCATATTTTTCCTCTCCTTTCCTGTTGAGCTCATTTCCGATTCCTCATATTGCTTGTCCTAACTCTCAGCTTCCATGTATATTCTGATCCCTGCCAGCCTGCCCAGTCTGGACTCTAACCTTTGGTGCCCAGCATGGCCTCTGAAAGGACTTGGTTATCAGATTGCTCTCATCTCAGTTATCATACAGTCTTTCTTTGTTACTGGATTCTTTCATCCATCATTTGATTCCATTATCTCCAGTGCAACAGACAATAAATCCTTACCATGTACAAACTGGCAGCTGGGTGGAACACTGGAATGCCAGGTCTGGAGTCAGGAAGACATATCTTCCTCAACTCAAATATGGCCTCAGACACTTGATAACTTTGTGACTCTGGGCAAGTCACTTAGCCCTTATTGCCTCAGACTCCTAATATGTAAAAATGAGCTGGAGAGGGAAATGACAAAGCATTCTAGTATTTTTGCCAAGAAAACCCCTAATGGGGGCAAAAAGAGTCAGACACCACAGAACAACAGCAACACCAACAATAGTAGTACGTGGGCAAAGTATATTCTAGCTGATTAGTATATAAAGACAAAAAACAAACAAAAAGAATGGGGTGGTTAGGTGGTACAGTGAACAGAGCATTGACCCTGATATCAGGAGGACCTGAGTCCAAATTCGGCCTCAGACACTTAACACTTACTAGCTGTGTGATCTTGGGCAAGTCACTTAAACCCAGTTGCCCTACCTTCTCGCCTCCAAAAAGTAAAAAAAACCAAAAACCATAAAAAAATCCACCATGCTCAAGGAGCTTAAATTCTCCGGTTAGGAAATTGTTCCTTTTCATTCTATCCTGCACATTCAGCTGGTATCAGCTCCCCTGATCTCAGCTTCTCAATGCTCTATCTATGACCCAATTCAGCCTATAGCCCTTCAACTGACACTAAATTCCTTTTGGTGTGTATATATGCATATAAGTATATATAAAATACATGTTTCATATGTAATACAGGAAAAGCTGAGATCAATACCCACCCACCCGCCTACCCTGGATATTTAACAGTGATGACACACTTAGGCAGCTCAGAAACTCTGTATGCTTTTGGTAACTCCCCAGTACTTATGTTATAAATTAGAATTCATGTCACAGATGAAACCACAGATCTTCATTCCAGATTCTTATTCTTTATACGCATTTATTGTAGGTAAAATTAATAAATCCAAGAAGTTATTACTGTCTTCTATATCTAAGTCACTATACTTGGTCCTGGCAGAGAGGAGGGTGGTACAGGTAGTAAAATTCAACAAAATACATTTATGTGCCTTGTATTTTAGCCAGTTGATGCCAGAGGTAAATTTTGGAACTTTTATTTGAGCCTGTCTTTTAGGAGGTGACTAGGTGGCTCAGTGGAGAAAGTGATGGTCTTAGAGTTAGGAAGATCTGAGTTCAGATCCAGCCTCAGTTACTTACTAGATGTATGACCAGTCATTTAACCTCTGCTTGTCTTAATCAGCTGGAGAAGGAAATGGCAAACCACTCCACTATCCTTGCCAAGGAAATCTCATGGATGGTATAGTCCACATGGTCACACGGAGTTGGATATTATTAGATGACTAAACAATGACATCCTATCCTTTGCCACTTAAAGTTGAATTTATCAAAGATAAAATATAAGCTTTGTCCAAAATAATCCATGTTATTACTATGTTAGAGATGGTCCCATTTCCAAGAATGTGTTAATATGATGTGAAAACAGAGGGCATAACTCACTGTCACTTCAATGAAATACCCAGGCTCTAATTCCTGTCAAAAGTAAGAAAGTGATATCAGGGACACAATTATTTCTAGTCACTCTTCCTTACAGTCTTTTCTGTGCCAGAACGCCCGTAAATCTCCCATCCTTGGCCATGCTGGTCCAGGTTCAAGTATCAGGGAAGAGTTGCTCAATAAATCCTTATGGCTCATTTTGCCTTCTGATTTAATAGCACCAATAAGCAACTAGCCATTAAATTAAATTTAGCAAACATATTTAAGAACCTGCCTAGAATGAGAAAGATACCACGTGAAGTATTAAGGGAAGATACAAATAAGAAAAGTTGATGATCTAAAATGTCTGGGGTGTGAGGAATTCAGAGAAATGTAAGGAGAACTGTATTAAATGATAGAGAATGAAGTAATCAGAACCAGGAGAACAAGACATGTGACATTAATAATGTCAATTTTAAAAACACCACTAAAATTCAGTTAAATTATAAATAATTGCAATGAAGAATCTTGATCCCAAAGAACAACAACAACAAAAACCATGCCTTAGTCCTCCAGTATAGAAGTGAGGGGTGTAGAATATGGTGTATACATACAGACATATATATCTATATCTATATCTATATATGAATATAGATAGATATCTATATCTATATATAGATATATATACACATACATACATATA
>CM053580.1:50358998-50386858 GCA_028627135.1 Pseudochirops cupreus
AAGCTGTTCACAGTAGCATTCCTTTGGGAATCTGCTGGTGCATGGCATTACAACATATATACACACACTCACATGTTTATTCATACACACATATACCCTCCTATATAGACATATATATGTATGTATACATATATATCTATATACATTTATATTCCCTTCAACTATCCTCATACTGAGAAAAGTTTCATAAGTTAAAATTATCATTTTTCCATGTAGATGTGTAAATTGTTAAACTTTGATAAGTTCCTTATGATTTCTTTTCCATGTTTACCTTCTCATACTTTTCTTGCTTCTTGTATTTGAGTGTCAAATTTTCTATTCAACTCTGGTTTGTTCATCAAGAATGCTTGAAAGTCCCCTATTTCATTGAATGACTACATTTTCCCCTGAAACATTATACTCAATTTAGCTGGGTAAGTGATTCTTGGTTTTAATCCCAGCTCCTTTGACCTCTGGAATATCATATTCCAAGCCCTTCGATCCCTTAATGTAGAAGCTGCCAGATCCTGTATTATCCTTATTGTGTTTCCACAATATTAAAATTGTTTCTTTTGGGCTGCTTATATTATTTTCTCCTTGATCTGGGAACTCTGGAACCTGGTTATGATATTCCTAGGAGTTTTCTTTTGGGGATCTTTTTGAAGAGGTGATCAGTGAATTCTTTCCATTTCTATTTTGCCCTCTGATTCTAAAATATCAGGGCAATTTTCCTTGAGAATTTCTTGAAGTATGACTTCTAGGTTCTTTTTTCGATCATGGCTTTCAGTTAGTCCAATCATTTTTAAATTATCTCTCCTGGATCTATTTTCCAGGTCATTGGTTTTTCCAATGAGATATTTCACATTGCCTTCTCTTTTTCCATTTGTTTGGATCTGTTTAATAGTATCTTGACTTCTAACAGAGTCATTAGCTTCCATTTGCTCCAATCTAATTCTGAAGGAATTATTCTCTCCAGTGAGCTTATGAAATTCTTTTTCCATGTGGCAAATTCAACTTTTTAAGGTATTCTTCTCCTCGTTGTCTTTGTGGACCTCTTTTGCCATTTGAGTTAATCTGTTTTTTAAGGTGCTATTTTCTTCAGTCAGGTTGTTGACTCTCTTTTCATGATTTTCTTGCATCATTCTCATTCTTCTTCCCAATTTTTCCTCCACTTCTCTTATTTGGTTTTCAAAATCCTTCTTGGGCTCCTCCATGGTCTGTAACCAATTCATATTTTTCTTGGAAGCTTTTGATACAGGAGTTCTGACTCCCATTCCATGCTTTGATCTTTTTTGTCCCCAAAAAAGGAATCTAAAGTTGGATTGCTGTGCTTGTTTTGCTTCCTTTGCTTGCTCATGTTGCCACTCAATTACTAGACTTTTGAGCTCTTTTACGTAGTAGAACTCTGCTTCCAGAGGGGAGAGCTTTGTCCCAAATATCTGGGGTTTTCACAGCTGCCAGAGCTATTAGGAGAGTGCCATCTCTGCAGCCCCCACAAACTCTGGCTCACTGATCACACACCTCAGGACCACCATCCAAGACCACGATCCAGATCCAGGCAGGTTATAGCAAGAGTGATTACCCTCTGAATGGTCACTTGGCTCCCCTATGATCTGCAGGCCAGGAGCTCTGAAGCAGCCATATGGAGGCAGCTGCAGGGCTGCCACATCTCTGCCACTTCTAGCTCTGGGGGCAGGGGGTGGACCCACTCCTCCACCCTCCCCCTCCAGTTCCAACAGAGTTCTACAATGACCTCTCGTTTTTTCTTTGGCATTTATGGGTTGATAATTCTGGAAACTGCTACTGCTTCTGGTGATCCACTCTCATAAAGTCCACTGTAGCTGCTGGCCAGGGCCACCCTGGGGCTAAAACTGCAGGATGATAGGGCTGGGCTCAGTTCCCAGCATGCTGTGATGAATCCTTCCTGTCTGCCTGCTGGCCTACCTTCAGTGGGAAATTTGTTTCTCTCTGCCACTTTGTGGGTTCTGTAGCTCTAAAATTTGTTTAGAGTCATATTTTATAGTTATTTGATGTGGTTATGGCGGGAGCCACAGAGTTTTCCTGCTTCTATGCCACCATATTTTGTAAAGGCTTTTAGATACCTCCAATCTGTATTATTTTGAAAGCATCTATGCTTATATCTCTGACTCTTGGCTTTCTTTTCCAATTGACGTTTAGGATCATAAGACTTAAAGTTAAAAGGGGTATTAGAAGGGAAAGGTAAGGGAACAAATATTTTTAAGTGCCAGACACTATGCTAAGTTCTTTACAAATATTATATCATTTAATTCTCACAACAATTCAGGAGGATAGATGCTAGCATCCCCATTGGGAAACAGAGGCAGATGGTAATTAAGTGTCTTGCCAAAGATCAAATAGCTAGAAAAGTATCTGGGGCTAGATTTGAATTCAATTGTCTTCTGATTCTAGACCTAAAGCTCCATTCACTGTACCACTTAGCTTCCTGATTAGAGGTTACCTAATACAATATTGTCATTTTACAGACCAGGAAGCTAACGTGTGAGGAAGAAAATGTCTTGCCCAAGGTCTCACAGATAATAAATAAGAAGTGGAACTTAGATTTGAAAGCACATTCTCACACTGCCTTATAAAGGACATTTTTTTCCCACAACACTCAGAGTATATGGCCAAAAAATAATTACGAATTGCATCCAGGTGAATCATGAATTCTTTGAGAATAAAATTCAAAGCAACCATAATGTCTTCCCCCAAATAAGTAGCTGGTCCCCCTTTTCAGCTTCCTTATTTAAGTCAAAAACACTAGCAGTACTCCAGTCATTTGGGGAAGAAGACACTTGAGCAACAAGACAGCTTACCAGACCATTTCTCTGATCCCCATGACCCCTCAAAACCATTGTGAAACAGAAATTATGCACCAAAATAAAACAAATCAAGCCATTTCCATGAATCTAATCACTCATTAAAAAAAGACACAACAAGAAAGACAACAACAACCCTAAATCCAGGAACTAATATTCCCTGATCCTGCACTCTCTCAACACTTCCTCCCCACCTTGCACACTAGCAGTAGTAAAGATGTACTAATAGACCCAAGAACAAAACACAGGCTAACATCAAAAGTCACCCCTTTACTCTGTTTCTCCCTCCCTCTTTCCAGTGCCATGGAGACCCCAGCTCCAGAGTATAGAGGTTTCTTGTGCCTCAACAGAGAACTTAGAGCCCTTCAGGAGTGAAACCTACAGGGCACTGAAACCTAGAAATATCAATGCTACAAAGGTCTGAACTGCTTCTTTCAGGGAAAACAGGCTATGAACTGCCAGTGCTGAGCCAGAAAATTGAGGAACATGGGGGACAGGGCACGGGAGCAGAATACCATGTAAGTAGATTGGGGGGGAGGGCATTGTATAGTCACCAAGCTTAAGGGAAAGAGCACAGCATTCAGCTGAGGATAGTTCTTACCCCTCAAAAATCACTTAGAGCAGAGGCCTAGGCTGGTCAACTGTGAATTGCACAAAGCAGGATGGGACTGAGGTACTTTGAGATCCAGCACCCAAGGAAATGACAATTAGGAAGGAGGGAATCAGGAAGTAAATGATAAGGAAAATAAGAAGTAGTGGGAGGGAGGGGAGATTTAACATAGCAAAGATTTAAGGAAGAAGAAAACCCCAAAGTCCTTGAAAACAAACAGAAATATCAATAAGAAAAAAATAGTAAGAAGAGAAGAAATATGGCTTCTAGATGTAATAAATGAGTTCAAGGATCTATGTGTAAATATTGCAAAATGGAAGAAAAATCTCAAATACAAAGGAAAGGATATTTGAATCACACAAAAATACTCTGCAGCCACAGAATATGGAAGAGGGAATAGAGTAATATATTGTGAAGAGCAATGGAGCTCAGGATGCAATACATGGTGAGCCATCCTGCAAATCTGAGCTTAACCATATAGGACAAAAGATGGGAATTAAATAATAAAGAAGACTTTAGAACATTTTTAGACAAAAAAACAGAACTGAAGAGATTATTTGGCTTTTGAACACCCTAAACAACAGAAAAGCAAGAAGAGTGAATGAATGCAACAGACCAGTATAGTAATAACAATAGAGAGAATAATCAGAAACTTATTTCTAAATGTCTACAAGAAGATAGGGGTGCAGGTAGAAATCTAGCAGAGGTAACAAAGAATAGTTAGACAGGGGATGTTTCTAGTGACACCATGCCTACAAGTGACTAAACATTTGTTTTGTTTTGTTTTGTTTTCTGTTTGGGGAACTGCATTGCAATTTGGGGAGGGTACACAGAATGGGGAGAGAGAAACAAGGGAATAGAGAAGGATGAGTGATGCAATGGGGTCAAATCAAGGGCTAGCAATGTGAAGGTGAACAGTGTGGTCTCAGAAAGAGAAAAGCCTTCAAAGAAGTGGGTGAGAAGGAAGGGGGGAATAGAAAAGGGAAAGAATATAAAGAGTTCTTACTTTGAAGGTGGAAGGGGGTTCCATTGACGACTGCTTCTAAGGGTGAAGAGAGATGGTTGGTAAAGAGAGATGAAGACCTTACACTGGATAAAGCCTGGGATATCTGTCTACTTGTTCTGGGAGGGAAGAAATTAGAACCCTTCAGGGCAACTGGCACCTGGAGGAGTAAGAGGGCAAAAAGAATGGGTGGAGATATCCAGGCAAATGTACGAGTGTAAAAAGGTTGACAAAAGAGAGTAAAGATCATTGGTAGACTACATAACCACAGATTTGATGGGTGAAGGATGATATTATGGGGCAGTGCCCTCTCTGACACCTGCAATAATTGCCATTGTTCTGGAAGTGAGACATAATAGAAAATGAAAATCTTTTCCCTTATACTATACTGCTACAAGGCAGTGGCAGAAAGTTCTGAGAGGATAGAGACTAAAATTGATGCCTTGGAAGCTTTGATTATGTGAAGCAAACACAGAAAAAAGAGGAACCAGACAACTATATGAGTCATGAATAAGAGGATAAGAGTCTAGGGTAAACAGAAATAAAAAAGATGGGTGATGATGACATTGAGAGCTATCCTTTTTGGAAAGAGGCATAAAAAATGAAATTTAATAGCTAAGAAACAGCTGAAGGAAAGGAGAGAAAAGGGGAGATTATCAAATGATAAGAGGGGATCAGGGGTAAAGGGAAAAGCACCAGTGAGAAAAGGACCACCTTAAAAAAAAGATTAAAGCAATATAACTAAAGTAACACAATACTGTGTTTATGCAGAAGAGGGAATTTGAAACTGAAAAGCTTCTGCACAGACAATATTAATGCAACTAGGATAAGAAAAGAAGTAGTTGAATAGGGAAAAAAAAATCTTTGTATTAACTTTGTGAAGGGCTTGGGATCTAACATATAAAAATAATATGTATGTGTATATGTATGTATGCATATATGTATATGACTGATAACTGTTTTCCAACAGATAAATCATCGAAGTGTATGAACAAATGATTTTCAAAAGAAGAACTGAAAAGCATTCACAACCACATAAAAGTGCTCCAAATCACTCACGATAAGAGAATATGAATCAAAACAAGTCTGAGCTTTCACTTCATACACTGAAAATTGGCAAATAAGACAAAAAAATGTTGGAGAGGTTGTGGAAAGGTAAGTACCCCAATACAATGTTGAAGAAGTTGTGAAGTGGTACAACCATTTTGGTAAGCAGTTAGGAATTATACAAATAAAGTGACTAATATGTCTATGCCCTTTGAACCAGAGATTCCACAACTAAGCCTATTCCCTGAGGAAACCACTGATCAGAAAAATGTCCCAATATGTTCCAAAACATAGCGGCACTGGGGTGGCTAGGTGGCACAGTGAATAGAGCACTGGCCCTGGAGTCAGGAGATCCTGATTTCAAATCTGGCCTCATGCACTTGACACACGCACTAGCCGTGTGACCTTGGGCAAGTCACTTAAACCCAATTGCCCCTCTAAAAAAAAGTGAAAAAAAAAAGCAAAATATAGCAGCACTTTTTGTGATAGTTAAGAATTGGAAACAAAATATATGCCCATCATTTGGGAAATGGCTAAACAAATCATGGTACACAAAGGTAATGAAACATTGCAGTAAGAAATTATGTGTGTGATAAATATTGAGAAGTTTGGAAATATTCTTATGGACTGATGCAAAGTGAAGTAAGCAGAAGGAAGAAAACAATATATACCATAACCATATAATGTAAATAGCAAGATCAACAACACATCAAAAAGAAATCAAGTCAACATAACCACATTAGAAAAATCAAATAGAACTATGAGATTTGAGCATGTCTCCAATTTCCCACTTGGTGTCATTAGGAAGTTGACAGTTATTACACGTTGCTTATGTTTTCAAACTTTTTCAAATTATAAGTTGTACTGACTTTTTTAATACTCTCCAAAAAAATATTATTTATCATATGAGATGATTCCTATTAGACAGTAAAAGGGATACACAGTACTATGGTTGTGTAAGATATAGAACATGTCAATAAAAATATATTAGAACAAAAGAAAATTCAGTTTTATTTGATTTTTCCTTCTTTATCATTTTTCATCTGGTTACCAGATTTTATTAATTCTTCCTTTCAATTTTCATTAGAATCACTACAGTTCAGGCACTTAACCTCTTTTACTTGCATAGTTCTTTTTTCAGAGATTTCAAGTCTGTGACCCTGAAAGGACTTAATGACACTCTCAATCCTTTTGGTTTCAATATTCTTATGCGGGAAACAAAGTAAAATTCTTACTATTCTGGTACTTAGCAGGCTAGTAAGACTGACTCCCATCTGTAAGAATACAATTTATCATACACAGCACATCCTCAACTTTCATGAGGGTGTTGCTCTTAGAAAACAGAGCAAAATTCAAAAGCACAAATGTTGATACATTGAACTTATGGGAATAGGAGTTTAGATTCCCATGGCCACCAAAAACTATAATATTTTACTAGACATAGCTGAAAATACAATTTTTTGCATGTAATTCTTTATAACAGAACACTAATTCTGCTAATATGTGCTTTTCCTAACACAATAATCATGGAATAACCAATGAAATACAGTACACAAAATAAAATTGGTAACATGCAAAACATTTTTCTCATTAGTAATTCCCTAGAATTCTGTGACCTTTTGTGCCAACATGTCAAAGAAAAAAAATATATCAGAGCATATTCACTTTTTACAACATATGAAAATTACAGTGCCCTCAATATTATACAGCAAATAAAATGCTTAAAAACTAAAACATTTTTTTTAAACCTGAATCTTACCTTTCATTGTCAGATGGTGGTATACTGTATACTATTCTGCTGTAAATCTCTCTACTTTTACTTCCATCTGAAAACCAAGGGAGAAGTTGCTGGAACTTTAGTTGCTACTGTCAAAAGATGCCAAGACTGGTGAAGTCTCAAAATCACCTCTGACACTATTTCATGGCTGGTGGATTTCATTGGAGATTGTGAAGGGGTCACTATCTAAAATAATCCCTTAGCAATGTCTGTTTCATGTACCATTTGAGATCCTTAAGGGTCTCAGAGTATGGGAGCATAAGCAGAGGTGAGTTCACAATTTAACTTGAGACTGTGATAGATGATGGGATCAGCATCCTCAATGTCTCTACTGCACATAGGTACAAATGTACCCAGGTGCCAATAGGAAAGTAAAAATGAGGCTACTAATAAAATCACAGAATACTCAGAGTCAAGACAATTAAATATGTGAATATTGAGGATTGACTATAACCTTCTTTCAAAAAGTTGTTGAGTTTTTTGTTTGTTCTTTTAGAAAAAAATAATCTGTGGATGAGTGTAGAATGGGGAAAAACATTTCCAAGAGAACCCCAGCATGTTGCTGAAATTTTCCTAAGGCTTTATCCATGCAAATTATTATACTTTATCCTTAAAATTTTCAGGGAACCATAGCTCAACTAAAGTCAAAATACTAGGAGTCAGAGGCTCCTTTCTGAGGCTTCTGACCAGAAGACTACCAACATGATCACCACCAGGAAATTATGCTCAAGATAAAGACTGTGTTATTACTAATGAATATCCTTTCCTTGATCTACAGTGTCTTCCACATCCCCACTATAGCTATGTAAACCAGCTTTTCTTAAGTGTTAGACTCATAACAAGTGTCTCATTTCACTCTAAGCGTGAATCAGGTACCAGGCTCATATCTGGTATAAGCCAGATCTGGTCTACTCTGATGAATAAACACTGTTCTTTTTTTTCTTAAATTAAAATATAATAATGATAGTTATGATAACAATAAATAATAACAGCAAGCACTTATAGAGTGCTTTATCATTTGCAGAGCACATTACATGTATTTTCTAATTTGATCTTTACACCAGCCCTGAAAAATAAGTAATTTGCTATTATCCTAAATTTACAGAGGAGCAAACTGAGGCTGATAGGTTAAATGACTTGCCCGAAGTCACATAGCTAGCAAATGGCTGAAGGAGGATTTGAACTCGAGGTACAGGTACCTGAAAATGCCTCTCCTACTGTAATTTCTGGCAGATATATTTGGGTTCTACCCTCAAAAATCCTGTCATCATCATCATTGCTACCACCACCACCATCACTAGCATTTATACAGTGCTTTACAAATATTATCTCTTTTTGTCTTTACAGCAACCCTGAAATATCGCTGCTATTATTTCTATTTTACCGATGAAGAAACTGAGGCTCTGAAAGGTTCAGTGATTTGGCCATGGTCAAACAGGAACTTGGGGCTTCTAGAAACTGGGGCCAGAGATCCATCCATTGTGCCACCTAGCTACTCTGTACATTGTTGTTCCTTCATTCAATAGTGAGCTTTTCTGCACATCCCAATGGCTTCTAATAAGATCTCCTTGTAATATTTTCTCAACAGATTTAAATTTGACCAGATGAGGCCAAAAGTCACTCTCTAATAAGACAAAATTCAATCTCTCCTTTCACTTAGGAGATGACAAGGCATTTCAAATTCTGGCAAATTAACTCTTGAACAACTAAGTGCAATATTCCCAGTAACCCAATAGCTAGTGTTTGTATAGCTCTATATATATAGCCAAGGATGTCTACAATTCCTCTATTCATCAATGCTTCCTTGGCTAAGGAATATGCTTCTGTCATTCCTTGAGCATGGATTGTACTTCAGGAGAGATGATACATTCTCCTAAATTCCTCAATGGGAAAATTCTAAGGAAGAATTAAAAAAAAAAAACCTTAAAAAAAAATCAAACTTGTCACTTGCTACATTGGTATTAATTATAGCTATAACCCCTAAATTGGACTTCTTGCCCTCAGGTTATATTCTTTTGCCTTTGTATTCTCCCAGAGTTTGGATGTCGTGGAATTGATCAGATATTGTGGTTCCAGTTAGCAATAAAGTAAATACCATATTAAACACAACTTTATTTTTGGAAAACTACCAAGATGAATCCAAAATGGTCCCAAATTGGATTGGCATTTAAGATAAAAGAAAGTAAGCAAACACATCCACACTCTTTTCAGGCTTTCTTTTACGCACTATATGACATTCCAACCATAGTTTTCTTTTAAATAATCAAGTTCCCCTTCCTCATAGTCTCATTTTCTTTAATAAAATGTTCCAGACCAGTGGAGTGTCATTTCAGCAGTGATTCCCTGGGGATTTGACTCAATCTTAATGACATGTATTCATGTCAATCCACTAGGACTTGAGTGAAACACAGGGTGGAAAGTTCCAAGAACAAGACCTTAAGTTTTGACATTGCATTGGGGAGGTAAATGCCTAAGGGCTCAGCTCTATATTTAGGACAATTATAAGTTAATTTCATGAGGATACATTTCTTAAATATTCTTGAAATATAGATGGAGACAAAAAAAAGGTCTTCACCCCAAATTCAGACCAGCAATCAAAGGCCAGAATACATACATACATATATATATATATATATATATATATATATATATACATATATATATATATATGTATATATATATATATATACATGAATTTTTTAATTTTTTAATTTTTTCCTGTTTGTATTATGTACTACCAGATTAACCTTCCCAAAGCATTCTTTCTATCAGGTTACTCCTCTACTCTAAAACATCTGACTCTCTCTTGTCTATAGCTCCTCAGACTCTAAAACTCCTCTGGCTCTGTAAACTGCTTCATTCTCCTCCACTCCCCACCCACCCAACCACCCACATATCCCACTGTCTCTCAACAAGAATCCTGTGCTCTAACCTGCCTGATCCCCTTCACTTAGTCACAGCAGGTTATTCTTTTTTGGTATGAAGGACCATTGGATTTCTCTCTTCCTATCTAAAATCTATGCTTAGTTACATTGCTAATTAATCTCTCTCTTCTCTCCTAGGCAGTTTCTGACTATTTCAGCCCCATTCAACCCCCTATTTCTTAATTTATGAAGGCACTTATTTGTTAAATTATATTACCCACTATTAATTTGGGGACAAACGCCTGTACTATCTGCATCTTAGGGGCTTTATCTAGAAAATGAATTGGGATGAGATTAGATGAGATGCCCATTGAGAATCTAGTCAATGAACCCATGATCCTGAGTATGTAATTTTTGTTTTCAAATAGAGCAGAAGCACTGTGAATATCTATCCCCGTCTTTGATATCCCTTTTTCTCACTGTCTGCTAAATGACTTCTCTTTAGTGAGTACTCAGAAAAACTTTGTTGGGTAAAGAAATCTTTACGCCATCCTTGTTTTGTTGGATCCCACGTTTAATAAGAGATGGAAAGACAAATGAAGTTTTTGTGAAGTCCTTAATAATCTAGTTAATGTTTATACCTACTTACATTTTGTTCACTTTTTAACCCATTAAGCTCATCTATATCCAGATAATCATGCTCTCCTAGGCTCTTGTCATATTACACCATGAAGATAAGGATAGAAATCCCTAAGGTGGGCCAAGCTATACCTGCTAATGTGGATGCTTGCTTCGCTGATTAGGAACTAGAAAATGTTAGTCATTTTCCTGCTCCCCAAAGTATTATATCCCACTTCATTCAATGATTACTGATCAGCTCTTCTTTCTTGGCTTCTGTAAACTTCATTTTCCTTTGCTATTTCCAGGAGCTTCACTACACTTAGACTCAAGCAATTTTAGAACTAGATGATACCTTAGGGATTATCTAATTGTAACACATTTCCCACTCAACTTTGGAATCACGTGCCTCTGGGTTTAGCTTGATCTATTTTTGGATAATAATGAGTATCCTCTTCTGGCTCACATCCCCCATCCCAGAATAAACTGGGAAAATCTATAGTCAGTTTCAGGTTAATGCACTCATTGCTTACTCTATTAATATTTGAGACAGGAACCACAAATAAAATAGCAAAGTACTTAATTGGGATAGAATTACAAATTAAATAATTGGACTGAATCAGTAACAAAAGCAGTTTAGCCCTTCTGTACACAAATGACAATGCCCAATACACTCATACACCAGTGGAGTTGGGTTTGAGATGAAAAGCTAGTTGGAAAATGCCTCCCAGCTGTGTCCTTATAGCTTCATATATTGACTTCTGGCAGCCAGTACTAAAGTCTTTCTAATACAGGCATTAATGTGAGTTTGCTCCATGGGTTTGACAGGATTCTTTCAGGAGTCCTCCGTTTGGCAACAGCCCTGCTTCCATCACGCACCTACTTTCCCACCTTATACACTTGGATTGATCTTAGACATTGTTGATAACTCTCTCTTGCATTGATGATGAAAAACAAGCCACTGAACATTTTAAATATTCTAACCACTCAGTAATATAATATACAAATCAGACTCCTTCCCTCATGACACAAATGCTCTATGCCTATATATTAAGGTCCATGGGAAATGAAAGTACTGGTAATTTCTTCCAGGGATAGACATTGTCCAGGGAAGCATAAAGGGAAAGGGAATCTCAGAGAAATGGAAAACCAGGGATGAATCTGAAATTGTGAACCTGGATGAGTGGCTCAAGAATTAAATTGAGATCTGTATTCTAGGAGACATATTAACTTGTTGTGGGTTTTTTTGTTCAAATATTCAGCATTACAGCAGTCATAACACAATTAATGAAAAAGTCAAAATGGTTATCATTACTTCTCCTTCTTACAAAAATGCATAAACACAGATGACCCATTAAATAACCATTTTGCTATTAATGGAAAAATAACAATATAATCATGTATAATTTAGGAAATGAATATACAGATCATTTTCAAAAGTTCTCTTTCGAATATATGTCAAATGGGATAATATTTAGAAAGTGCTCACTATAATGCCTGATATATGTCATTGTTGCTCAGTTGTGTCCAATTTTATGTGACCCCTTTTGGAATTTTCTTGACAGAGAAACTTGAAGTCATTTACTTCTCCAACTCATTTTACAAATGAGAGAGATGAGGCAAACAGGGGTAAGCGACTTGGCCAGGATCACGCAGTTAACAAGACTCTAAGACCAGATTTGGACTCATAAAGATGAGTCTTCCTTACTCTAGGCCCAGTGTTCTATCCATTGTGCCACCTAGATGCTTCTGGCGTGTAGTGGGAATAATAATTTACTCCTGACATATAGTAGATGCTTGATAAATTATTCCCTCCTCTTCTCTTTATGTACAACATTCAAGAAATTCTTTATGGAATGCAATTTAGACTGCCCTTGAAAAGGGTTAAAATTCTGCTGCTGCAGAATATGTGATCAAATCCTATCAATCAAAACAGAAGAATATTTCAGAGGTAGAATGCAAAACTGATAATCTTTTGGAGTTTCCCACTTTGAGGTCAAGATATTCACCTTAGGTCATTTGACCAGCATCAGAAGACTCTCACCTATACCTTCCTGATACCGATGCTAGCTCTCTGTTCAAGTCACCACACTGCCTAGTGGGCAATCACACATTCACATGCCATAGAAAATTTTCTAATTATATATCCATATTGGTTGGTGTGACAAGATACAGTTTTGGTTTCTTACATGGAAAGTAAACAAATTATAGGCCAGTGAGTTTAAATTTTAGTCCCAGGAAAATTCTTAAATATATTATTAAGTGGTTACTGAACATATAGGAAAAAGGACAGAAAAGGTAATCACAAAGAGCCATCATAACTTCATCAAGAACTAGTCAAGACAAATTAAAATTATTTCCTTCTCTACAGGGTTACTAAATGGGGACATCAGAGAAATATTTTCAATAAAATGTTTATACATTTTAGCTTTCTGTTTGATGAAGTATTCCAGGTTATTCTTGTGGGGGAAGTGGAGTCACATGGACTGTATCAGTGTTATCAAACTCAGATAGACATGAATCTCTACGGGCAGAACATTGACTTAGAAAACCACAAATTGGCATTATTTGTGTTGTTATATTTTTACTTATTGTCTCAAGTATTTCCCAATGACATTTTAATCCAGATCTGGGACACTCTTCATTCATATGCTTGGGACCTCTAGTTTGACACCTCTGTTCTATATAATAGTAGATATTAATGAGATATATCCAGAATGGGTTGAATGGTTGAAGTCAAGGAGCAATCATTCATGGATAAATATTGACTTGGAAAGGCAGGAAGGGGAGGGGAACCAACATTTATTAAGTGCCAACTATGTGCCAAGCACTTTAGAAATGTTATCTCACTTGACCTCATTTGGAAATAGGTTTCTAATGGAGTACTGTATCTATATTTGACCCTGAATTATTTGATATTTTTATCATTGACTTAAATAAAAGCAGAGACAATGTCGTTATTAAGTTTTCAGATGACATAAAATTAGACAGAACACTTAACACACCGGATGATAGCTCAGGAAAAAAAATCCAGATAGACTCAATCACTAGGTTGAAGTTAATAAGATGAAAATGACTAGATATAAACAGAAGATATTTTTTCTTTTTTATTCCTCACTTTATATCCTCAGTTCTTGATGTGGTTCCTGGCGTTCACCACTTAATAAATGTTTTTTGATTAAATACTCTTTGGATTAAAAAAATTAACTTTATAAATTCAAGATGGAGAAGGGATCGTTAATTCATCCTACTCTGATGAAAGTAGCATTTTTTTTCCGAAAAAAAGATTTGGACATTTTGATGGAGTGCAAAATGCAATATAAATCAACTGTATTATATCACATTCAAAACAATCATTATGTTCTTGGACTGAATTCCGAGAAATAGTTTCCAGAATTAAGAAGATGATAGTCCTTCTAGAATCTGCTCTGGTCAAGTCATTTATTGAGTAATACATACAGTTCTGAGTGCTAAATATTAGGAAGGGCATTTAAGATCTGGAAAATATTAAGGGACAAATCAGAATAGTGGAGGGACTTGAATCCATAATGTATTGGAATCACTTGGAGGAGCAGTAGAGAATAAGGATCTGAAGTGACATGACAGCTATTTTTAAGTATTTGAAAGACTGTCTATTTAAATGTGTTTGTTATGAGGAGAAAAGTCCCAAAAATTAGAGCAGTGGTTCTCAACCTGTGGGTTACGACCACTTTGCTGTCCAATGACCCTTTCACAGGGGTCACATGAGTCTCCTAAGACCATCGTAAAACCCGTATTTCCGATGGTCTTAGGAACCTCCTCTATCAGTCTCCAGGCGGGTCCAGCCACGTGCAGACACACCCACATAGGAGTATTGAAGGGTCCCAGCATTAAGAAGGTTGAGAACCACTGCATTAGAGTAAGCAGAAAGTGGAATGGGATGCTGCTAGAGACAGTAAGTGTACCCTCATTGGAGGGCATCAAGAAAAAGTGGGATGACTAATTGGCAGGATGCTAAGGATAATTAGGTTGCCACTGATATCTCTTCCAACTCTATACTTCTGTGATTTTGTAAAATAAATGTGAATGATCTATAATTCCATCAGCATGAAGAACTGCTGGCATAGTAACTCCCTCCAATAATGTTGATTGCACTATGATTTAATAGAAAAATTCTAGGGAGTTGCCTGGGGCTCCCCAAAAGGTAAATGTCATGAACAAGACCAAATTCAGTCTTTCTAATTACTGGTTGATTAGACTATTTATTAAAACCAAACTGCTTCTAAATATAAGTATTTCAAATAGATAATATATTTTGGAAATGAACAAACATAGATATAGTAATTGGATTGAGAAAAGTATGGGAGGAGATTTGAAATTTAATTTTATTTGTTTTATTTGGTACTTTTTGATGACAGTTACACAATAACAAAACATGCTTAATGCATTTCAGTGGAAAAGTTATGCATGTGGATAGTTAACTTAATCTTTCCCATTTCATCTAAAATTACATATGTTTTGGAGGCACAATCAGGATGCCAATAATTACTGGGGTGGAGGGAAGAAAAGGCCCCTTTGTTGTAGGTGGCACCTGAGATGAATATTGAACAGAGCTTGGGGTTCCCAAGGGTGCTCCTTGTTTCCCCTGCTTTTGGTTATTCTAAAAGAATCACCACCATTGGCTATGCGTTGTTGAGGATGTTATGCTTCTCTAAGTGCTAGTGAAGTAATCCAGAGCAAGGAAAGGATGTAAACTTATGAGGATGGGGAGCTTGTTTCATTGATTTCAATAAACTACAGTTGGTATAGGTTTCCTACAAACTCAGGTTTTTGTGAGAAAAATTGCTTGAAGACCCTGACAATTCAAATGAGCTTTCCCTCCCCACCACATACACACATCCTCCTATTTAAAAATATGCCTTCACCTGCAAGAATTCTGCAGCTGAACTTTGACTGGTTTGAATAAATATTTAGATTTAATTTGTTCTCTAACTCTCTGGAACACACATCTTTGATCTAACAATCTGCATAAACCATTATGGTTTAGGAAAGAAAAACAGTGATGCCTCATTTAGCCAGCATCATATGAAGGTGAACAGCTCCTCACAATTTCTTTTCTAGCTAAGCAAAGGTTACTCTTTTAGTAAATGATAATATAAGCTGCTGTAGCAGTAGGAGTAGTAGCAGCAGCGGCAGCAGTAAAAGCTGTAGTAGTGTCAATCATAGTAACAGTATTAGAGGCATCAGTAGTAAGCATCTGTTATCTCACTGTCTTTGATAGATGGAATCTACTTTGTACGTATATTTCACATACCTAGTTACTTTTGCCTCATGTATTAGAATGTAAGTTGCTTAAGGCAGGGAACATTTTCACTTTTTTTTATCCCCAATACTTTTTTTTTTAAATACAGCTTGCTACATAATAGAAGCTTATTAAATGCTTGTTAATTGACTAGTCACTTCTTTCCACTTTTATTTACTGCTTCTAATGTAAGTTGGCCTAGAGAACCAGATAATTATGCTTAGTAAAATTATGTATAAAATAAGACCAAGTAGGTCCTGGGAAAAGCCCTGTGGGCTCTTCTATAAGCAGAATACACGGATTTTAGCATATGGACTTTGTAGGTTCTATTTTAGCTGGCTAAATGAATGTTTTGTTATTTCTTAACTCTCTAGTGTGTTTCAGATAACTTAAACTGCTCAAAAAGTCAACTCAGAAATAAGGGAAGGACTCTTACCTAGAACATTCTTATCCAGGTTTCAAAGGGTGTCCAAATTCATGTTGAAATTAACTAAAAGCTCAGTTGAGGAGACAGCCTCAAAGGTACTTCATTTTGCTGTTCAGTCATTTCTCAGTTTTGTTCAATACTTCCTGACACCATTTGAGGTTTCTTGGAAAAGACATTGGAGTTTCCTTCTCCAGCTCGTTTTACAGATGAGAAAATTGAGGCAAACAAGATTAAGTGACTTGCCCAGGGTCACACAGATAGTAAGTGTAAGAGGCTAGATTTGAACTCAAGTCTTCCTGACTCCAGGCCAGATTTAAACTCAGGATGATGAATCTTCTTGATTTCAGGCCCCAAACTCTATCTTCTGCATCACCTAGCTGCTTCACATTTAAAGTACACACTCAATAATGTCCATTTCTTCAGCACTTTACAATTTTCAAAGTACTCACCCCCTGCCCTTCCAAAACCAGGTAAATAAAGGAGTACAATTACCCATTTTAGGGGAAAGGGAAAGGAGAAAGCATTTATTAAACACCTACTATATAACAAGTACCATGCTAAGCACTTTAAAAATATTATCTCATTTGATGCTCACAGCAACCCTGGGTAGTAGGAGCTACTGTTATCCCATTTTACAGTTGAGAAAACTGAAACAAAGGTTGAGTGCCCTGTCCAGCCTCACACAGGATGTTTTGAGTCTGGATTTGAACTCAGGTCTTTCCGATTCCAGGCTCAGTATTTACTGTCCCACTTATTTGCCTTACGTAGATGCAGAAACTGTGATTCAGAGATGTTCAATTACTCAGCCACAGTAATCCATAGTTATTATTATTTTGATGAATATATGCATATAGACATACATGTGTATATGTCTCAAATTAAGGTTTGCAAATGTGTATCAGCAAGCACCCTAGCATACCCAGGATGGCTGCTAGCACAGGTTCTTAGATCTGCTCTTCTAAAGGAAAGCAACTCAAAAGGAGTTAACAATCTTACTTTAATCAAACATATATCATTCACCTAGTTCAGGGGGAAAAGTCAGCACCCTGAACTTCAGAGAATACAAACAGAAGTTACAAGCAGACAAAAAAATACAAACAGAGAAACAGACAAGCAGAGAGGGCTTCCAGCTGTCTCACCATTACATCTATACCTAGTTAGTTACCAGATAGGGAAGCACCAACATTTGGATTTTCAAAGCAGGGGGGCTCAAAGGCTGCCCAGAGTCTCATCTGGCCAAATCACATAACTCTTTCCAAAGTGAGCCCCAAAGCAAAACCTCACATCAGGGTGTATATAGCCTTCTCCTGGGTCAGAGAATGTCACAGGCCTCTAGACCCACTGCCCAGTCACAAAATAATAAGGGATGGGCATTCCTGAAAAACAAGCCTCCCGGCACAGGCTGCGTGTGACTACATTCAGCCTATTAGGGGGCAGAGTATACTTTCAAATCAGGGAAGGTTCTCAGAGCCACTTAAGGCTATCAAAGGGCCGTGGGGCAGGGAAGATCTTCAGATTCCCATAACAAAATGTTACATATTTACATGTAAATGTTTGTATTTATACGTTTACACATGCTAACTGTTGATATTCAGAGCAAGCCTGTAAAGGCAGGCTATTTTTATCTCTATTTTATAGATAAAGAAACTGACTTGAGCAGGATCACTCACCAAGAAACAACAGAAGCAGTATTTGAGACCAGATATTCCTGACCACAAATACTGTGCTCTGTCCACTATTAGATTAAATCATCATAAACAACCATTTCAAACTAGAAAGGCTCGATGTTTCAGCATTCACAGAAAACAAAAGCTTTTTGAAAATAGGATTTCCCATGATCTCATCAGCAACCAAGGATCAAGGTCAGAGGAGAGACAGGTTTTCTAAAATGCACACATCAGATCTGGACCAGAATCGAAACTTCCAATATGGTCCATCTTCCTGCCACATTTACCCACAAACATAGACACACCAACAGCTCAGAGATGAATTGTATCTCAAAACTAGTTTTGAAAGGGTAAATTCAACTAGATGGAGACAGACCATGTTCATAATGTATTTCCTAGCAGAGACAGGTTGTCTGGCACACATTTTCTGCGTACTGGTCTGGAGTCTGGTTCCCTGATTCCATTAACAATAGAAACATGGTTAAATCCTTTGCACTTCATTGAAAACTTGATCCTCAAGGCTGCTTTAATGTACAGTGTGAGCAAACTATATATGCATAGTAATAACATCCAGCATTTTGGACTCTACTGTCTAAAATGAAGTGATCTTTTATGTAAGATTATACCTCCTACTCCTCTAGACACCGTAAGTATAAACAGACTGGAACAGCAGAAAACCAATGGTATTCATTCACATGGATCAGCCCTGGTTTGTGCTTCTGTCTTGAGATGTGTGGTATTAATATTTTTGAACATAAATGAGACAGAAAACATAAAGATCTATGTTGTTTTTGTTTTCATTTTCCCCCTTCAGCAGGCATCCCCCTGTATCATGGTTTTGCCCATTTGCTTTTCCAAGACCAAAACTGCTGAGTACACTTTTCCTCTGCAACTACAATGCACATTTTTAGCACAAATCAACAGAAAGAAAAAGAGTCTATTGCATATATGTCAGTCTGAATTTCTATCCTGGAATCTGGGTTTTCAAATTGTGTTAATGCCTGGATCACATTGCTGGCTAATGGGGTTCAGCTATCTTTCCTATGAACTGCGAAATTTGGCAGAAGATGGAGAGGGTCTATGGCCTTCACTCTGGAACAAGCTTTTGACCCTGTGACCCCTTCTCCTATTGGCGAGTTC
The DNA here is from genome assembly GCA_028627135.1 of Pseudochirops cupreus. Classification (NCBI taxonomy): domain Eukaryota; kingdom Metazoa; phylum Chordata; class Mammalia; order Diprotodontia; family Pseudocheiridae; genus Pseudochirops; species Pseudochirops cupreus. The sequence goes on from CM053580.1 coordinate 50,378,252, forward strand.
CTCCCTGAACTCCCATAGTTAGGCATTCTTATTCATGTATGCCAGTACCTTCTCCACAACTTATAGTTTCAAAGAGGTGCCTGGAGCACTGAGAAATTAAGTGATTTACCCAAGGTCTCACAGCCAGGATGTGTCAAAGGTGGGGCTTGAACCCTGTGGTCAGATCTCTAGCCTGTGTCTACCTCTTAGTATAACATATAGCCCATTTAATGCTTTTAGTATGTACAATTCTGGTTACTTGACAATATTCTCAATGTCAGTTATTTTTATCAAAAATGTTGACTTTCTAAATGTGGGGCAGAATAGCATCTTCTCTTCATGGGAAGTATTTAGGCATCATAACTTATGTATATTTTCCTGAGAGACAGTGTTTGTGTAATGACTAGTGATCTAGCCTCAGGGTGGGGAAAATCTGACTTTAATTTGAACATCTAACACATTCTGGCAGCCCAACCCTGGACAAGTAACTTAGCCTTTCAGCTTTGGGTAACCAAGCTGCTAAGGTGCTAAGGTACCCTGCTGACTTGCACCTTCTTCTTACAGGAGTTCTCAATACTAGGAAAATGACACAGCTCATCCCTATCTATCAATAAATCCTCCAAGGCAAATTTTCTTTTGTCCTTTTTTGTCAGTTCAAATGTGGGGGCTTGAAACTCAAGTATTCCTTAAGTTATACACTAGTAACAGCAAGGCTGGGATTTTGAAACTAAATTCTGATGCCAATTGTTTCTATACAGATACCGATGGAATCTATTGGAAACCTTTAATTATACACTTTTTAAAATGTGTTTGATGTGAAATGGGCATGATATTTCTGCCCTTTTTCAGAGACACAGAATCTCAGACTTGGATGGGTTTGACAATTAGTCAAACCCATACTTGAAAAACAATCCTTTTTATGTGTTCATGAAATGGACATACATCTTTTGATTGAAGACCTTCACTGAAGGGTATACTCATCACATTCCATGGTAGTCTATTTAACTTTTGTACAGTTGTAATTATTAGGATTTTTTTTAACTTGTAGTCATTGCTTTCCTCCCTAAACTCCAGTCATCCTCTTCATAGCATACATCCAGTATGCCTCCCAATGATTGTCATTTAGAGTCATCCTTTTTTTTTAGAAAAGCTATATAGTGGGGCAGCTAGGTGATGCAATGGATAAAGCATTGTCCCTGGAGTTGGGAGGAACCTAAGTTCAAATCCAGCCTCAGATACTTGACACTGACTAGCTGCATGACCGGGGACAAGTCACTTAACCTCTATCTTGTTTCCCCTAAAAAAGTTATATACTAAAGCTGTGAGATAAGAAAAATAACATAAAACAATACAATGTACCCATAGAGCATGGTAACCATACTCTGCACAAAAGGGTTCTTGGGAATAGATGAATTAGACTTAGAATACAATGGGGAGGTATACATGTAAGGGATGCTTGCGACAAAAGGATATCTTAAAAGTCCTGGTAAAAGGAGTCCTTTGGTCTGTTTATGGAATGCTCATAAAATTTTCCTTAGGTATAGCCTTCCATGACTTCAAGGATCAGTTCTCTCCTCAAGTCCACAGCCATATTTTTCCACAATGTAGGAGGAAGGAGAAGTGGATCACAGTCCATGAAACAGCATTCTTCCTTGGATGCTTATCTTCCCAAATCTGTGTGTGCATGTATTTATCCATGTTTGTCCCTGTTATGTCTCTCCATAATTCTGATTAAACACTATATCTCCTATTATTCCCTTCATTCTGATGATGTGGCTATGATGCTTTGGGAAGTGAAAGGAGGAGAAATCTCCCCTTCCTATAAGAAGAGTTTTCTTCCTGTGGCTTGGGTCCTATTGGAATTCTTAATTGTGGAACTGAAATCCTTCACCACTGGCCTATGCTCTTCTGGTATCAGTTCATTAATGAATGCACCCACTAGGAATGGCTGGCTGATCATCTCAACTAATCACATCATTATTTTTTGACTCATTGAAAAAAAACTCAAAATTTAAATTCACAAAGAGATCAGAGGGCACACACTATCTTTTTATATATTCAAATTTGCAACAAGTCATTTGTTTGATTGACAACAGAAGTGGGAGAAGAACACAACCCTTATATTTGTATCAATTATTCTTGGCATTTTTATGTTGCTGAAAGGTTTGAAATACAAAAACAGTTTTCTATTTGAACATCAAATATGCCAACATTTTATTGAAAATTGACTCAATTTTACATATTGATAGTCCATAAATAAGCCATGAATATAGAACTAGGTCAAAAGTTTTGCAATAATCAATGAGGGCAGTATAAGAGCAATTGCTCTCTTGGTCAACTTCTTTAATTATTACAAATTAATAACAAGTCAATCTTTACACTCCGGAAGGTTCCTTTGGGACACTTTCCTTTCCCTCCTTAGTCAATGTCTTTCTGTTTGGTGTTTATGGTTTTTAAAAACAATTTACTTTATCAGTGTTTTGAATGAAGTAAACAATAATAAGAACAACAACAGTTATCTCATTCTTTCTATCTTTTTCGGGGGAGTTTAGGTAGAAATGATTCTGGGATAAGCCACTAGTCTACCATTATTCTTTTTTATTCAATGTTTGATGGACTATACCATAACCCAATACTCAAATGGCTCTGAGATATAATTGATTTTGAGGTCCCCCTCACTATGGAAAAGGTAACCCATCCACACCGGCCTAACTTTTGCAGCTCTTGTCTGTTTTCCCCAAAGTCTGCCACAAGTCCATTGAACCTGATAGAGGTTTCACTAGCTTCTAATAACGTTAGGTGACTTTCTCACTTCTTGTTTCATCCTGTAATATTTTATAAGGTGAAAAAGATGAAGATCTTGTACATACATTGTGAGGGAGCCGTTGGAATCTTCTAGTTGTGTTCAGTATATGTTGTTCTAAAGTAAAGTCCCTTGAGATTGTCTCTTTCAGCAGGTCCTCCTCTCTTCTTATACCTAACATGTGCCTCTCAATTGCCATCGAGAAGAGACTCAGTCAAAGACAAATTTATTCCAGATTTATCTGTCATATAGAAATATTAATAGAGTATGAGCATTGAAAATATGGGCCTCTGCTTTTTTGGGAAATTCATGGTCATTAAAGAAGTTTTACAATTTCCGAAAGAAACCTAGCCCACTGTTCTCATGTTCAATTCTGGGCAAAAGTGGTTGGTTATCTCTCTCTGTCTTTCTCTGTCTCTGTTTCTGTCTCTGTTTCTCTCTTTCTCTCTCTTTTCCTCTCTCCTCTCTCTTTATACTCATATGGTACACAAACATAAATACATATTTACTATAATTGTATACACTGTTGGATGAGCTATATCAGACATCTATCCAAATGCCTACTGAAATCTGGAAGATACACACATACACAAATACACACATGAGAAGGATGAAAAATGTAGATAAATAGATAAATAGATAGATGATACATGAAATAAAGAGATGTGTAATCTTTCCCCTCTGTCTGTCTCTATCTCTCTGTCTCTCTTATTTCTATTTGTCTGTCTGTCTACACACACACACACACACACACACACACACATACACACACACATACATGTATATATGTGTGTGTGTATATGTGTGTGTGTGTGTGTATAGTTGTCTGTTCATTTGTTTCAGTCATGTCTGACTCTTTGTAACCCTATTTTGTATTTTCTTGGCAAAGCTACATATGTACATGCATAGGTCTATATACATACATATCTACACACACAGCCACAAACACACACACACACACACACACACACACACACACACACACACACACACATACATACACACACACACACCCACACACACCCACACACACACACTCCTTTGAGTGATTACAGATCTCTTCCAGGAACCTCTGAAATATTCTGTGTTTAATGAGATCAGCATAATGTCATCTGTAAGAAGCATCTGAAATATCTCACAAGTCACAGGGAAAACCCCTTTCACATGGATTGAAGCTGGATCTCCTCCATCACAATGGCAAAACAAAACAATCAGAAATTACACATCTCTGTTTTATATATCACCTGATGTCTATTATCTGAACACCATTCCACAGAGTTATATCTGTTTTTATATCTTTCAAACAATCTTGAATGATTTTGATAAGTAGATAAAATGGATAAAGCACTTTGTTGTAAAAGATCCTGTAAAGCAACAGGTTTTTTTTTCCTACTTAAATATTTTTTGTAGTAATCAAGAACCATAATCACAATAGGATATTATATTCTCTACATTTTTGTGTTAATTTTGAAATGGCAAAGATATGGCCTATTGTTAAATAATGCTTCTGAAAGCCTACTTTTCACCATCAATATTTTCTATTAGGATTTCCTCAATTCATGTATAGTTATAATATGCAAAGATTTTGTATAGACAGAACAGGATTTATTGGAGTTCTTCCCATTTGCCTTATTTTTTTTTCCTTTCACTAAGTGTGATTTAACTCTTCCCTCATCTTTGGTATCTTTCCTTTCTTCAGTTACCTTGTATATTTGTCAACTGATGTTCTAAAAATGATATTACCTGGATAACCACCTCAAATACCTATAAAATATGACTAAAAACAAATTTTAGACCTCCAGAACCCACAAAATGACAGAGTAACAAAGATTCCGCTGAAAGCAGCCTGGCAGGTGGATGGGAAGGATGCATCACAGTGGGCTGGGGTAAAGCCCAGCCCCATGCTGTTTTAGCTCCAGAGTGTCCGAGATAAACCACGGCTGGAGCTTTCAGGAGAGCAGATCACTGGCAGCTGTGGCAGTTTCCAGAATTATCAACCCATAAAAGCCTAGGAAAAAGGGAAAGGTCAGTGGCTAAATTTGAGGGAAAGTCGTGGGTCTGGCCCCTGCCTCTAGAGCTAGAAGCAGTCTGAAGTGGCAGCCCTGCAGCCACCTCCACATGGCAACTTCAGAGCTCCCAGCCTGCAGATTGCAGGGGGCCAAGCAATGATTCAGAGGATAAGTGCTCCTGCCTTGACCTGCCTGCATTGGATCACAGCCTTGAGTGGTGCTCCTGAGGTGCATGACCAGTGAGCTAAAGCTGGTGCGGGCTGCAGAGACAGCCGCCTCCCAATAGCTCCAGCAACTGCAAAAATCCCAGCAATCTGGGACAAAATTGTCCCCTCTGAAAGCAGAGTTCTATGGAGCCCAAAAGTCAAGTAATTGACTGGCAATATGAGCAGGCAAAGGAAGCAAAACAAGCTCAGCAATCCAACTTTAGATTCCTTTTTTGGGGACAAAAAGGATCAAAGCATGGAATGGGACAAAGACAACACAGTCAGAACTCCTGCACCAAAAGCTTCCAAGAAAAATTTAAACTTCTTACAGGCCATAGAGGAGCTTAAGAAAGATTTCAAAAACCAAATAAGAGAAATGGAGGAAAAACTGAGGAGAGAAATGAGAATGATGCAAGAAAGTCATGAAAAGAGAGTCAACAACCTGACTGAAGAAAGTAACACCTTAAAAAATAGACTAACTCAAATGGCAAAAGAGGCTCAAAAAGCCAATGAGGAGAAGAATGCCTTAAAAAGTCAAATTTGCCAGAATGGAGAAGGAATCTCAAAAGCTCACTGAAGAGAATAATTCCTTCAGAATTAGAGTGGCGCAAATGGAAGCAAATGACTTTAGGAGAAATCAAGATACTAATAAATGGATCCAAACAAATGAAAAAATAGAAGGCAATATGAAATATCTCCTTGGAAAAAACCAGTGACCTGGAAAATAGATCCAGGAGAGACAATTTAAAAATTATTGGACTACCTGAAAGCCATGATCAAAAAATGAACCTAGAAATCATACTTTAAGAAATTCTCAAGGAAAATTGCCCTGATATTTTAGAACCAGAGGGCAAAATAAAACTTGAAAGAATTCACCAATCCTCTTATATAGAAGAGGCAAGGGACAACTGTTACAATGGACAGGAAGAACAGGAAGGCAAAAGGGAATGAGTCAACCTTACTCTCATTGAATTTGGCTTAGGGAGGGAATGACATACACTCTAAATTGGGTATCTTGCCCTACAGGAGAGTAGGGGGGGAAAGGGATGAGAGGGATAATAATGGAAGGGAGGGCAGGTTGGGGGGGGAGGGTTGTTAGAAGCACACACTTCTATAAAGGGACAGGGACAAAGTAGAGAACAGAACAAGAGGAAGGCAGGATAGGAAGGATGGAAATATAGTCAGTGTTTCACAATATGTCCATTGTGTAGATGTTCTGCATAACTACACATATTCAGCCTGTATTGAATTGCTTGTCTTTCCAGTGGGGGTGGGTGACAAGGGAAGAAGGGAAAGAATCTAGAATTTAAAGTTCTAAAATCAAATGTTCATATATATATATATATATATATATATATATATTATAAATTATTATTATTACATGCAACTGGGAAATAAGATATACAGGCACTGGGATTGGGAGATCCAACTTGTCCTACCAGAAAGTCAGAGGGGTTATAAGGGAGGATATAGGAGAGGGACGACTTGGGGAGGTGATATACAGTGGGATGGCTGTTTTGGGATGCTGGGTAGGGGACAGATGGGGAGAAAATTTGTGACTAAAAATCTTGTGGAAATTAATGATGTAAGCTAAAAATAAACAAAAGTTAATTTTTAAAAAAGATATTCTTATCAAACACCAATAAAAGGAAATAATGATCAAAAATAAAATAAAATTATATTGCCTCCAGAACTGATCACCTTTTTATAGACTTTGTCCAATCCAGCTTCTTTTTCTATCTTTCTAGTCACTCCTACCCATTCTATAACACATCTGGAATTCCAATATTAGAGTCTAAGTACAATGGTAGCATTGCCCTTTAGAGAAGGTGAAATATTTGTCAGAATGATTTTTGCAAATATTATCCATTTTTCTTTGTTTGTAGTCCTTCTTATATTCCCATCTTTAAACGCCCTTGGGATCCCTGCTTAGCTGCATATCTTGTCTAGCTTTCTTTGCTCTTATGTAAATGGACAAAATAACTGTTATTTGTTTTTTTAACAATTGAATAAAAATAGTGGGATGTGAGGTCTTTCCAATCTCTTCACCAAAAATGTCTTCAGAAAAGCTTCAATAGGAAATTGGATGAGGATAAATTTTTCAGAATTCTTCTCTCCCTTACCACCCAAATTTTAATATGTTTGTTAGATCTCTATATTTTTAAAAAAAAGTTTGTTCAGCAAAAATTAGAGATTATGACTATCTAGTATGGCAATATCCATTAAATGCATTGGCTTTAAATTTCTGCGAATCAATATTATTTCCAGATGATTGTGGACAACAGTTCTAGATGTAATCCTAATTCAGTTCCGGTTCACTTTATGTGCTGAATTCTCAAGGATATTTTGTGGTCAGTATGTGTACTAGATATATGTCATTATGAGGCTTATAGTTTAAGCTTTCATAACTTGGTAAAATCAATAGACTTTGTGCTCCCTGGGCACAGCCTTTGAGAAGCTTCGACAACATAATGGAGCTTCAGATTAGGACTTTACCCAGCCATCTTCCATGTATTCAATCTGAATCCAAATTTGTTTTTCCCCCTTTACCACCCTCAAACACATCAAGACTAAATTCTTCAGCCTGATTTTCAAGACTTCCCATTGCCTTCCCCCAACTCTTCCCTAGGCTATCCAGATTTGCTTCTCAGAATGCAGGCTTCCTCAAATATTTGGTAAATCTTTTGTTGTTCTTGTTGAGTTTCTTGGTTTTTAGTCCCTATTGGTAGCAGAAGGACTTGCATGCAGTTAGGAGCTTAATAAATGTCTGTAGAATTTAACTGATTGTATTGAACAGAATCTTCTACTCTAGTCATGCCAAACTCTTTCATGTCAACATTCTATATCATGGTACTCTACTTTTGTTGGTGGTGGTGGTGGTGGTGTTGTTTATGGCATATTTTCTACCTGGACTGGTCTCCTACTTATGTTTATTTTCTAAAATCTTACCTCCCCTTCAGTGTCCTCCATACATTTTCTTAATGGCACTAATTCACAATTAACTCTCCCTCCTCTAACTATGTACCACATATTTTTTTAAAAAAATTTTTTTTTTGCTTTTTGGAGGGCAATTGGGTTTAAGTGACTTGCCCAAGGTCTCACAGCTAGTTTTTGTGTTAAGTGTCTGAGGTCAGATTTGAACTCAGGTCCTCCTGACTCCAGGGCCAGTGCTCTATTCACTGTGCCACCTAGCCGCCCCCAGTACCACACCTTTTTTTAAAGTTGAGTTTAAAATATATTTTAATGATTTCTTTTGTTTTCACCCCCAGTTAATTTCTGAAAGCATACTACCTCCCTGGTTCAGCAATCTATCCCTTGTATCAGAGGTTAAAAAAAGGAAAATAAAATAATTCAGCAAAATCAACCAACGCTCTCTGACAGTCTATGCAATATTTCTTATCCTTTGCCCTTCACTTCTACAACAAAGAAAGGGACAATTAATTTGACAATTTAATGTTTTGTATATATTATCTTTTACTATTCTTTCATTGTTTCATGTGTGATGGTTTCATTGCTGCAGCCAGATGGTAAGTTCCTTGAGGAAAGGAAACACAACTGTTTTACCAATCTGTAGGTAGGCTACATTGAAGGGTTTTTTATTCGTAGTGGT
>CM053580.1:50387358-50444202 GCA_028627135.1 Pseudochirops cupreus
TCTTCTTCTTCTTCTTCTTCTTCGGACATGTGGTGGGGAGAGGTCTCTCCCCGCCCCAGGGTATGTTTTTTTTTAAAGAATAAAATTCCTCTCTGCTCGAAGTTCTCTTCTACATTCCTTTGATTTGGGTAAGTGAGGTTTCTCAACCAAACATCTCTTTGCTTAACTTATTTCCTCAGAGGCTTATAATGTCCTCCAGACTTACAAGAGTAACCTAGATGAAGAAATGTCTCACAAAAAGAAAAGGACTTTGGATTGCTAGGGAGTCAAAGATGTCATGAACCCCAATTCCTAAGGTTATATGACCCCTATAGAGTTGTAGTACCATCCTGGACACACACTCCCCCCCACCAACACACACACACACACACACACACACACACACACACACACACACACACACACACACACACCACTTGGGATTTTATCCAATCCATAAAGAATCCACCTCACTTTCCTGGATCTGCACAGTCTATATCACTTAGTGATACAGTGAAGTGTACTGCTGAAATTGGTTCCTCCACATCATAATTCTGTCCCTTTTTGCACTTAGATTCTGGTTATACTTGTTCCAGGATTCCCTACACTTAGACCTCTTTATCTGCTGATGGCTCCCTGGAGAACCTGGGACCCCAGATGCCAGAAGTCCTCTGGATGATATAGCATGACTACCCAGAATTCCCTCTAGAGTATGAAACGTAAGTGTGTCTGTCTGACTTCTTGTTCATCCTCCTAGTACACATCTGCCTCTCGGTGACCCTATGTCTCCACTTGGTCCTCATCAAGAATGAAGGGCAAACAACAACAACATCTCCACTATCCCTTTTAAAGGCCCAGTCCAAAGGTGTAGTAGGGAGTATGAATTAAGTAATGTGGTATAAATAAGGCATAGATTTGACTAGAACAAAATGCATGCTTTATCAAAAACCTTCCATTACCAAGAGAATTTCCCACCTTGTTAAAGAGACAGCATCAATTCCAGAACAAATTCCTGCTCATTGGAAGAATTTACGCCATGTAGGAGGTGAGATAATTACTACTAAAATGACATCCTCAACCATGGGTTCAGCGATGACAAGGCTCATTTATTCTGGGAACACCAACTAAACGTTTTCAAAAGTAAATGAATTTTATATGTATAAAGGAACTTAGAGACCATTCATTCCAATACTCTTTATTTTATGGAAAAGAGAGGTGAAGCCTACATGTTATTTGCCCAAGGTCACAGTTACTTAGCGGCAAAGGCAGAATGATTCAGAGCCGGATCAAGAACCCAGATAGCTTAGTCTTTAAAACAATGTTGGGCTATAGATTCATAGCACTAGAGGTAAAAAGAATCTTAAGGGTCATAGGATAATAAACTTGAACAACTGAATCTAAGCCCCTCATTTTAGAAATGGGGTAACTGAGGACCATGCAAATTAAGAGACTTTATTGATAGGACATAGCTAATAAATCTCTGAGGGAGGATGCCAGCTTGGTTCATTTGGACTCCAGGTCCAATTCTATATGAACTATATCTTGTGGCCTCTCCATTCATAGACAAGCAAACTAAAGTTTACTTAGGTACATAAAATTGCTAGGCAGGTAGGTAAAATTGGAGTTGTATGGCAAAAAGAAGCCATATGGCATTTGGCTAGAGTGCTGAAATTAGAGTATGGAAGAATTCAATTCTAATCCTCCCTCCTACACTTATAAGCTGTATGACACAAGGCAAGACACTTAACATCTCTGAGCCTCAGTTTTCTCATCTGTAAAATGGGGAAAATTATGGCACCTGCCTTGCTGGAGAGGATCAAATGAGATAAATATAAAGTGCTTCTCAAAACTTAAAGCCACATATAAAAGGGTTACCTATTGATAATAATAGGATCCTATAGCAGAGGTCTATATTCAAGTCCTCTATCTCCAGAGTCAACTTGATTATACGAGTTTTAAGTATCCAAGTCCTATAAATGTGCACATTCTTTCACAGATAGCACAGCGAAACATGATGGAAACTATGTTGTTATTGTCCTGCTTTGCTCATTTCATTTTGCATTAGTTCACATGAGTCTTCTCAGGTTTCTTTGAAGCCATCACCTTCATCGTGTTTTACAGAATAATAATATTCCACTTCATTCATATACCATGATTTATCCCTCCATTCCTTAATTGATGGATATCCTTTTAGTTTCCAATTCTTAGGCACTGTACACAAAAAAGAGCTGATATCTATATATCTATATATATAGATATATATAGATATATATGTATAGATATATAGATAGATATATAGATAGATATATAGATAGATATATAGATAGATATATATATATACACTGTATATATATATATGTATAACCACTATCATCTGAGTCGTATACCTACCCACTCCCACCCTTTGCTCAACGGTTTTTGCCCAAGATGAAAAAAAATTCTCATTATATTCCCATTCCTTAGCCTTAATGTAGTAGGCTTTCTACCATATCATACAGCTTAACCTTTGTTGCCAAAAGAAATTGTCCAGTAAAGACATCAGGTAAATGGTATGTCTTAAAGAAAATTTCTCTTGAGAGAAATTTCCCTTTATTTAAATCTAGAGTTTTCATATGAACTACCAGGATTTTTCTTGGACTTTCAACTAGGTCAAAGTGAAATGAGCAAGCCCAGGTGTAGGAAAAAAAAAAGAAAAGTCTTTCCACTAAGTGATTTCCATTTGCATTAAGAATTCAATTCATCAATCATTTATTAAGCAGCTAGTATACAAGGCACAGTGCTATATCCTGGGAATACAAAAATAAAACCAACAACAGTCACCAAACTTAAAGAGTTTACATTCTCCTGGGGCTGAGTGGTTGGTGGGATATAGCATTTAAACAGATATATGACTATAATGGAATTTGAGAAGAAAGAAAATACTGACATCCAAAGGAACCAACAAAGGCTTTATATAGGAGGTCACATGGTAGCTGAACCTTAAAGGAAATTAAGTATTCTAAGAAGCAGAGGTGAAAGGTAAAAGCATTATGGGCACTGGGGATAACTTGGGGGGGGGGGGGGCAAGGGACAGGAATGGAATTCCAGGTTCAGGGAATAGTTAGTCTGCTCATGAGGAGAGAAAATAGAATGCATTAAAATGAATTATGTGAAATATGTCTGGAATAATAGATTGTAGACAGACTGTGAAAGATTTTAAATACTGAGTTGAAGACCTTGTATTTTATCTAAAAGACAATAGGGAGATACTTTCTTAGGCAGTGAAGTAACAATTATCTAGAAAGACAAGTCTGGAATGTAAAATAGGTGTGACCAAGTTGGTTCCTGAGAGTTCATCTGTTCTAACCCTCTATTTCTGAGCTATGGCTCAAAAAGTTCAGGTAAACTTTTAATTACCAAAAAACAATCTAATGGCATAGCTATAAATAGAACCCTCATTTTCTAATATTATCTACTGTTATTTCTACACCTTTTCTGTCATCAAGGCATCTACACTTATCAACTCATTGGTGTTTTGAGGAAATTTTCAGTTATGTCTGACTCTCCATGACCCCATTTTGGGATTTTCTTGGCAAAGATGCTGGGGGGAATTTGCCATTTCCTTCATCTCTTTTTATAGATGAGGAAAGTGAGGTAGAGTCAAGTCAAGTGACTTGACCAGGGTCTCACAGCTAGCAAGTATCTGAGTCTGGATTTGAGCTCATGAAGATTAATCTTCTTGATTCTAAGGCCAGGACTCTATCCATTTTACCACCTAGCTGCTCCAACTCGTTTCTTAAATATTATCAAAATACTATGTCTCCTACCACATTGTGAGGAGAAATTGGCCACTGTGACAGGGTCTTATGCAGCCAGAGTTCTGGGCATCTCCCACAGGGCAGACAGCAGTGCAGGGACATGATCTTAGACCTACAAGCACATCCTTGAGAATGATAGGACCAAGTTCTAGATTCTACCAGTACAGATTTCCTGAAACGGAAAATGTGATTTTGATGAATGTATGGCCCATTGCTGAAATGGGAGTTTATGGCAGTCTTTTGAAATACAACAATATTGAGGGCAGGATTCTTTTTTAAATTAAGTTTTATGTTTATTTTTAGTTTACATCATTCATTTCCACAAGATTTTGAGTTACAAATTTTCTCCCCAACTTTCCCCTACCCACCACCCCAAAACAGCCATCCTACTGTATACCCCCTCCTCCAATCTGCTCTCTCCTGTGTGCTCTCCCATGCCCCCTCTGACTTTCCAGTAGGGCAAGATGGATCTCCTTACCCCAGTGCCTGTATATCCTATTTCCCAGTTTCATGTGAATATAATAATAATAACAATAATAATAATAATTTTTAAAACATTTGATTTTAAAACTTTGAATTCCAGATTCTTTCCCTTCCTCCCTCATCATCCACCCTTATTCAGAAGATAAGCAATTCAATGTAAGTTGTATATGAGTAGCTGTGCAAAACATTTCCATAGTGGATATATTGTGAAAGACTGACTATATTTCCCTCCATCCTATCCTGCTCCCCACTTGTTCTATTCTCTACGTTGACCCTGACCCTTTTCAAAAGTGTGTGCTGCTAATTACCCTTGCCCCCAACCTGTCTTCCCCTCCATCATCCCCCTTTCATCCCTTACCCCCTAATCTCCTGTAGGGCAAGATACTCATTGGAGTATATAACATTCCCTCCCTAATCAAAATTCAATGAGAGCAAGGTTGACCCATTCCCTTTTGCCTTCCTGTTCTTCCCCTCCATTGTTACAGTTTTCCTTTGCCTCTTCTATATGAGATAATTAACTCCATTCTATCTCTCCCCATCTCCTCTCATTATATTCCTCTCTCAGTTCTCAATTTCACCTTTTAAGTATCATCCCTTCCTACTCATTTGATCCTGTGCCTCTGTCTATGTATGCCTGTACACATATATACACACTCACATGTGTATTCATACACCCATATATTCTGCTATATAGCCATATATGTATGTATATATTTACATGTACATGTACATATGTATGTATATATGTATACATATGCATATATAGTTATATTCCCTTCATCATTCCTCATACTGAGAAAAGTTTCATAAGTTACAATTATTATTTTTTCTATGTAGGATGTAAATAGTTCAAATTTGATAAGTTCCTTATGATTTCTTTTCCCTGTTTACCTTCTCATGCTTCTCTTGCTTCTTGTATTTGAATGTCAAATTTTCTATTCAACTCTAGTTTTTTTTTTTTCATCAAGAAAGCTTGAAAGTCCTCTATTTCATTGAATGACCATATTTTCCCCTAAAACATTATACTCAGTTTTGCTGGGTAGGTGATTCTTGGTTTTAATCCTAGCTCCTTTGACCTCTGGAATATCATATTCCAAGCCCTTTGATCCCTCAATGTAGAAGCCACCAGATCCTGTTATCCTGACTGTATTTCCACAATATTCAAATTGTTTCTTCTTGGATGCTAATAATATTTACTCCTTGATCTGGGAACTCTGGGACTGAGCTATAATATTCCTAGGAATTTTCTTTTTGGGATCTTTTTCAACAGATGATTGGTACCCATATGAACACAACTACAAAACACTTTTCACACAAATAAAATCACATTTAACTAATTGGAAAAAGAACAATTGCTCGTGGCTGGGTTGAGCTAATATAATGAAAAGGACAATTTTCCCTAAATTAAATTACATATTTAGTGCCATACCAATCATTCTACCAAAAATTACTTTATAGAGGTAGAAAAAAATAGTGACAAAATTCATTTGTAAAAATAAAAGGTCCAGAATATCAAGGCAATTAATGAAAAGAAATGCTAGAGAAGGTGGCCTAGCCATACCAGATTTTAATCTGTATTATAAAGCAGCAGTCATCAAAACTACTTGGTACTGGTTGAGGAATAGGGTAGTGGATCAATGGAATAGATTGGGTACAAAAGACTCAGTAGTCAACTATTATAGTAATATATTGTTTGATAAACCCAAAGACCCCAGTTTTTGGGATAAGAACTCACTACTTGACAAAAACTGCTAGGAAAACTGGAATAATGTATGGCAGAAACTGGGCATAGACCATCATCTAATGCCGTACACCAAAATCAAGTCTAAATGGGTACGTGATCTAGGTATAAAGGCTGGTACTGTAAGTAATCTCAGGAAGCAAGGAATAGTTTACCTGTCATATTTATGGAGTAGGGAAGACTTTATGACCAAAGAAGAGTTAGAGAACATTATAAAATGCAAAATGGATACTCTAGATTACATTAAATTGAAAAGTTTCTGCACAAACAAAGCCAATGTAACCAAGATTAAGAGGGAAGTAGGAATTTGGGAAAGAATTTTTACAAACAGTGTCCCTGATAAAGGCTTTATTTCTAAAATATACAGGGAATTAAGTAAAATCTATAAGAATACAAGTCATTCCCCAATTGATAAATGCTCAAAGGAGATAAACAGGCAATTTTCAGAGGTAGAAATTAAAGATATCTATAAACAAATGAAAAAATGCTCTAAATCAGTATTGATTCAAGAAATGCAAATCAAAACAACTTTGAGTTACCACATCTCACCAGTCAGATTGGCTAAGATGACAAAACAGGAAAATGACAACTGCTGGAGAGGATGTGGACAAATTTGGAACACTAATGCATTGTTGGTGGAGTTGTGAACTGATTCAACCATTCTGGAGAGCAATCTGGAATTATGCTCAAAGGTCTATAAATAATTGCAGACCCTTTGACCCAGTAATACCACTTCTGGGGTTGTATCTCAAAGAGATCATAGAAGTGGGAGGAAGAGCCACATGTATAAAAATATTTATTGCAGCTCTCTTTGCGGTGGCAAAAAACTGGAAATTTAGGGGATGCCCATCAATTGGGGAATGGCTAAACAAGTTGTGGTATATAAATGTAATGGAATACCATTGTGCTGTAAGAAATGGGGAGGAGATGGACTTCATATTTACCTGGAGAGGCTTATACAAACTGATGCTAAATGAGAAGAACAGAACCAGGAGAAATTTGTACACAATTAGACACATCGTATGTGTGACAACCAACTTTAATAAACCAGACTCTTCTCAGCAACACACAATTATAAGACATCTCTAAAAGTCTTAGGATGGAAGGAGATGTCTACATTCAGAGAAAGATCTAGAAAGAACAGAGTTTAAATGGAGACCAAAGCAAACTACATGCTCTCATTCTTTTCCATGTTTGGTTTTGTTTCTTATTTCCCATTGTTCACTTCATTGCCTACAACCCTTCTTTACAACCAGACTAATGTCCAATGTGAAAATATACTTGTTTACTTTTACTTGTATAGTATACAAGTATCCTATACTTGACTGAAAGCTGCCATGGGGGAAAGGAGGGTGAAGGAGGGGAGAAAATTCAAAACTCAAGAGATTGTGGAACTGAATCTTGTAAACTAAAAGTAAATAAACAAAACAATTTTTTAAAAAAGGTGATTGGTGAATTCTTTCAACCTCTATTTTGCCCTCTAGTTCTAAAACATCATGGCAATTTTCCTTGAGAATTTCTTGGAGGATAATTTCTAGGTTCTTTTTTGGATCATGGCTCTCAGGTAGTTCAATAATTTTTAAATTATCTCTTCTGGATCTATTTTCCAGGTCAGTGGTTTTTCCAATGAGATATTTCACATTGCCTTCTATTTTTCCATTTGTTTGGATCTGTTTAATAGTATCTTGATTTCTTATGAAGTCATTAGCTTCCATTTGCTCCAATCTAATTCTGGAGGAATTATTCTGTTCTGTGAGCTTTTGAGATTCTTTTTCCATCTGGCAAATTTGGCTTTTTAAGGCATTCTTCTCCTCATTGGCTTTTTAGAACTCTTTTGCCATTTGAGTTAGTGTGTTTTTTAAGGTGTTATTTTCTTTTTTTTAAAATTGATTTGTTTATCTACTTTTAGTTTACAAGTTCAGTTCCAGAATCCCTTGAGTTTCAAATTTTCTCCGCTCCCTCTCCCCTTCCCCCCACCCATGGTGCCATGCAATCAAGTATAGGATCTGTGAATACTTTCACATTGGTCATTAGTCTGGTTGCATAGATGGGTTGTAACTGATGGAGTGAACAATGGGAGAAAAGAAACAAATTAAGGTGTTATTTTCTTCAGTCAGGTTGTTGACTCTCTTTTCATGATTTTTTTGCATCATTCTCATGTCTCTTTCTAATTTCTCTTCTACTTCTTTTACTTGGTTTTCAAAATCCTTCTTAAACTTCTCTATGGCCTGTAACCAATCATATTTTTCTTGGAAACTTTTGGTGCAGGAGTACTGACTTCATTGTCTTCTTGCCATTCCATGCTTTGATCCTTTTTGTCCCCAAAAAAGGAATCTAAAGTTGGATTGCTTGCTTTGCTTCCTTTGCTTTCTCATGTTGCCACTCAATTACTTGACTTTTAAACCTTTTGCCACAGTAGAACTCTGCTTCCAGAGAGGAGATCTTTGTCCCAAATCGCTGGAGTTTTTGCAGGTGCCGGAAGTATTAATTGGGTGCCCTCTCTGAAGCCTTCACAAACTCTGGCACCTGGTCACGCACTCCAGGACCTCCACCCAAACAGAAATCCAGATCCAAGCAGGTTAAAGCATGATCAATTACCCCTCAGAATGGTGGCTTGGTCCCCCTTCAATCTGCAGGCCAGCAGCTCTGAAGCAGCAATGTGGAGGCAACTGCATGGTCATCTCGCCTGAGCTGCTTCTCTCCTTCCAGGGGCAGAGGCCAGACTGAATTCTTGGTCTCCCTGTTCCCAAAGTCCACACTGACTTTTTACTTTGCCTTTGGAATTTATGGATTGATAATTCTGGAAACATTCACAGCTGCTGGTGATCCACTCTCCTGAAGTCCCTCCAGCTGCTGCTGAAAACCATGGGCATGATTCTTCTTAGTGAGCTGACCAGAACGTGTATCCACTCCATTATCAAACTCATCTGAATGGGGAGAAATGAATGTCTGGCAGACAGTATAGTGGACAAAGAAAAAGGATTTACTTATCAATTTGTCAAAAATAAGAGTTTCTCCAAAGGAAGCAATCAAATGTGAGAACAAATTCACCAAATCCAAAACTGTTTATAGTATCCTTTGCCATCTTGCTGAGCTATTAGAGTACAGTAAGAATGAGCATCTGGAAAGCCTGTTGTAGAGAACTGCCTGAATATTTGATGATAGGTACAAGAGCCCAGGATGTGGTGCCTGTGATGCATTTAAACATGCAGTCTCAGACCCTTCAATCCTACATGAACTGGATTCAATGAAGATGAAAGGAGAGCACCGATGGATAATATAAATAGGTGCTTGACACCACAAGCTGTCAAAATCCAAGCTGATATTGAAGTGGCTTGTTGTGGTTATGAGGTATTGATGCTGTAAAAGAAGCTCTGAAAGCAAGTTTGAATTGTTCCACAGAAAATATGCCCATCAAGATTAACCTGATAGCACCTTCTCGATATGTGATGACTACTTCAACCTAGAGAGAAAAAGAAGGCCTGTCTGTCTTCAAACTGGCTATGGCTGTCACCAAAGAAAAGATTGAGGAGAAGAGGGGTATCTTTAGTGTTCAAACAGAGCCCAAAGAGGTTACAGATACAGATGAAACAGATTGCAAGACACCTAGAGAGGCTTGAGAGGGATAACACTGAGGTGGATGGATATGATAATGTGAAGAAATGGAAGCCAAAGGTGAAGATTAACCTTTTTGGGAAAAGGAGTCTGGAGAAACACAGACCAGCCCTTCCTGGCTTAGATACCCTACACTTGAAAGTTTTCCATTACTGAAAACTTCAAAGTTGGATATTTTGTATTTCAAAGTGTTTAAATATTTCAACAGACCAGCATGTGAAATGCTCTCCAGGACAAATATTCATGGATTTGAATTGGCAGGAGTGCCAAAGAAAGAGGGATACCAATTAGGGCTACACTTCCAGCATTTCACTACATTTGAATTAAGTGACCATCCAATGCATTGTACAGCATTTGTTTCCATATGCTATATTTTCTAACCTCAGGTGTCTTCATCTAACCACAGAATATGGAAAACGGAAACTAGGCTGAACCTCATACCCACATGAAAGAATTCTCATAGAGTTCATAGATTAACCATACAGGTGCCTGTTAATGTAAAAGAGCACTTTCTTACCTAACAATTATAAACTTACAATTAATGGAGAAAAGTCTAAAAATAAAATTATCTTTCTTTTCAAGTGATGCCAGTTTTCTGCACTTGAAATATAATGGGAACACCTTGGGAAATAATAGAACTCAAGGTGTCCCTTACATTTAATTTAAATTAAATAAGTGTAATGCCATGCATGAGTAGCTTCCCAAAAGAATGCTACTGTGAACAGCTTTTAAGGCTCTGATTACACAGCATAGTGAACACTCCATTTATTCAAGAAAAAAATCAAGGTACAGTAAGATAAAATCTTACATCACATATGTCTTCTGTCCCATTTACAAGATTTAATTTGTGCAAGAAATCATTCATCAAACATCCACACAACTTATGTAATAACCATGTAGCCTATATGGCCACCTCCACAGAGAAGTATGCACATTTCTTTGTGAAGACCTTTTCACAGCCAAATTGACAATATTGGGAGGGAGAACCCTGACATAATCATTAGGATCATCATCATCAGTATTTATATAAGGCTTTAAGATTTGCAAAACACTTTTCAAACATTATCTGACTTCATCCTCACCACAACCATGGGGAATAGGTGCTAATTTTATCCTCACTTTCCAAATAACAAAACTGAGGCAGGCCGAGGTTAAGAAATTTGCCCAGAAAGCATCCGAGGTAAGATTTGAACTGAAATCTTCCCAAATCCAAGTCCAGCACTTGATCTGCTGAGTCTACTGGCTACATCATGGCTTAAAGGTTTTGAGTTCCAAATTTTAGACATTGATTGTAAGTCCTTCTTTATCAAAATGAAAGTGTTTATTTCAAACTATTTGATCATAATGAACAGGATTTTCTCATTGTTCATTGAGGCTCTAGTGAAGCTGTGGTTCCTTTCAAGTGCTCTAGTTCTTCAAACACACAAACAACCAAAAAATGTAAAACAAAGCAAAAATGAAAACAAAATTCTTCATAACAACTATTTCCACATTAGAGGATATTCAGCACCATTGAAAATATGTTAAATTAATGAAATAGAAACTCATGACTTAGTAGGGTCAATGGGAGGGAAAAGAGGTATCTTCGTTTATACTTCACCAAAAGGCAGAATGAAGAGGGAATTTCCCCATAAAATGTAGGTGACTAGTAAAACCATCCTTGTTTCATTCTGAGAGGCAATCAATGGTGAGAACTCCTTAGTGCTTCCATATATGGAGAGCAAGGACTGTAATCTTAGCACTTAGCATAGTGTGTGGAACATAGTGAGAACTTATTAAGTGCTTATTTACTTGACCTGACAAGTAAATGATAGTTGATGTTAGCCTGAAGATATGTTCCTTCCACTCTTAAAGTCAATTGGCCTTATTTCATTTTATTTTCTCAAAAGGATATATGAGAATAGACTGGAGCATGCTATTTTTCACTTCCTTGCTTTCATTTTTCTTTTTTTCAAGCCTTCTTGTACAACATGACTAATAGTGAAATATTTGACATAATTGCACATGTATAACCTATATCTGACTGCTTACTATCTCAGGGAGGAGGGAGAGAATTTGGAAGTCAAAACTTTAAATTAAAAAAAAAAATTAAATGATATATAAGAGTGTGGAAGGGCAAGGAAGGAAATGAGAAAAAATGTAGTCATTGAAACAGATAGTGAATTTATACTGAAAGATACACACATTCACACATATAATCTACGTATACATCCATCCATCCATATATATATATATATATATATACTCATACATATTTGCTCAGTATTGATTCTAAGCAAAGAAACTATGCTAGGCATTACAAAAGACATGGATTTTGGATAAGTCAGATTCCCTGAGCTCTTGAACTTTACAAGTCTAGTATAAGATAAGATGTGATACAGTGGATAGAGGGTTGGACTGGAAAACAGGAAGATCCATTTTCATGAGTACAAATCTGGCCTCAGATACTTACTAGCTGTGTAGCCTCAGGCAAATCACTGAATTTGGTTGGCCTCAGTTTTCTCATCTGTAAAATGAGTTGGACAAGGAAATAGCAAACCACTCCAGTATCTTTGCTAAGAGGACCCCAACTGGGACCATGAAGAGTTAGACATGACTGAAATGACTGAACAAAAAAACCCAAGAAAGTAGGATAAGACATCAATATATATAACTAAATAAACAGTATTGTATGATAAGTCCATGGGAGATTTGCAAAACAAAATTTCATGAGTCCAAGAGACAAGGTCATCACTAACAAAAAGCACCAATGATGGCTTGTAGGAGAGGGATTGGAGTTTCCAGAATGGTTAGTACTTCAGAAGAAGAGGCAGAGGAAGCATATTCCAAGAAAAGTTACAACTGGAGTAAAGACAGAATCAAGAAAGTTGTGGGCATGTTTGAGGGATAGAGATTAATTCAGTTTATCTGACTTAGACTGAATAAAGGGAAGAAGTATAAGATAAACCTGAAGAGGTAAGATGGCAACAAATTACCAAAGGGTTTGAATTCAAGACAATAAGAAGACACTGAATATTTCTCAACAGAGGAACAGCATTGATGATTCATGCGCAAAGGAATGTCTATTCTCTAATAATTTATCTTTTCAGCACAATGCAGTATCAACTCTTTTAGAATGGATTTTATTTATTCACTTTACTCATTCTTTTTTTTAATGATTTGCCAGCATCATTAATAATGGACTTCACATTTGAATTATAATCAAATCAGCAACTGAAGCCAACCTCTAAAATCTTCCCTATATAGGGGAATCATCAATATCATCTACTAGGAGGATGGAAAGAGAGCTCTATTTTTGAGGTGCTTCTTTGAGTAAACTCTTGAATTTCCATGTTGGTGTTTTGCACATTGCCCCTCCCTAGAATCTTTGGAAACCAGTTCAGTTGCATGCTGTGTGGTAAAAGGAAAGGGAAGAAAAGAGGGAGAGGATCAATTAAACACAATAGGTTTGAGTACAGAGAATCTTCTTTTCCAAATCTATGAATATCTCTTGCTTTGCTTCCTTTCTTTTTCATTTGTCTTCATTTGGTGTCCATTCATTTGGACACCAAAACAGCTGCTCAGCTACTGTGCTGTTTCATATAGAAAAACACATTTCATTAATAAATATCTTGTGCCTACCTGCCCGTTTCATGACCTTTGTGTCTTGATTATCATAACAATGAATTACTTTTATCTCTGTGTATTTGCAAACTCTCTCTGGGGATCAATAGGGGTGCATATAGCATAATGGGGTCATCTGTTCAATCATAATTATTAGTAGGAGAGCCATAGTCAGCTCTGGTAAAGAGGACAAGAGTCCATAAATTTTGGAGGCAAAGATTGGGCTTAGAGGTTTTCATGTTGTTTCTTTTCTTGTTTTAATTCAAAAGGACTCCATGACAGCTTTATTAATTCAAGTAGGAAAGGGCCAAAATGAGAACAATAAGGATGAGGTCATTTGCCATCTCCATAGCTCTACCAAAATAGTAGATATTTGTGATCTTATCCTTCCCAATTACTCTCATTTCCTTACACTTTCATTTACTGAGATTAAAATCATTATCAACCCTTTGGGTTCCTTTCTTGCTCAATTTATCCAGGCTTGTCACCTATGACAATGAGCAGAAACTTTCTTAGGGGATGCATACAAAAGACACATGGCATGTGTCTTCTCCACACCTTTTTCATTCTTACAGCACTCTCCCTTCTCAAGGACTTTTCTCTGCTGATGGGCTTTTTTTTTTTTTTACCACCTGGCACATCCAGATTGATAAACAACAGGAAGCTCATGTCAATATGCCATGGACCTGTGATTTTCTTGGTCTGACACCTTCCTTCATCAAAGCAAATAAATAATAGCTCTCATTTGCATCATGCTTTATTTTTAACAAAGCATTTTACATACAGTAAGATGTATTTCATTTATCTCATTTTCATTAAATTTATCACATTTGATAGTTGATACACCTAAGATTTAGGTCCCATTATATTCCCCCATTCTACATATGTGGAAATTGAGGCACAGAAATGTTAAGTAGTTTGCTCAATTCATATCTACCACTCTCTCCATTGCCTCTTAAAGCAATAAGTGAAAACAAAAACAAAGGCAAACCTAGCTTTTCTTGTAAACCAGCTTCAAATTGGATATAGTATAGGTATCTATATATTAATGCCAATAACCCAGACCTGCAAAGACCTGATGGAGAAGCCATTAAAAAGACTATAGAAAAGGTCATGCAGCTCTAGAGAAAGCTGTACCTCAGAAGGTTGCCACACCTAAGCCCTTTGCAGTCTCAGATAAACTAATTCCACCTCAGTATATCCAGTATACATCATTTCAGCAAGGAGGGGCTTTCAGTTCTGGAGCTAAGCAAAAGGTTGTTGGTTGGAGAAAATGCAAAGGACCCAATGAAACTTCTGAAATTCAAAATTAATTTTAAAATATAGACATGCATCACTGGCATCTATAAATTGGGATGTCAGCTTTATCCACCTTTCTAACAGAATAACTGCTTTATTTCGTGGGTACAGGGAGAAGATCCAAGTAAATGACCAAAATTTCCCATTCTGTAGTTGATTTGTAGTACTCTATTATTCTTTAAGTTGCTGACTATCTCCTAATGTTAGCACTATAAAGTAACCGATACCATGTCTATTTCCCCGAATTTTCCATTAGAACTACTTAGGTATAGTTTGGAAACTGAAAGGGAACACTATATCAAAATCTAATTTGATTTTGCTTTGTATTGCTTTAGCTACTACACAATTTTGTCACCTAGGGACAATGAAATGGGATGGGCTTTCTTTCCAGTGTGATATTTCCTGATCATTCTGAAATAGAATTAACCAGCAACACTGATCATCTTGAAAGTGGTCCACCTGTTACTTTGAAATTTCAATTTCAATAATGGTCTCTGTAAAAAAGGTATTATCTGCTAGATCTGACAAATGCATTTATTCTGCATTATAAAAAGAAAGGCTGGGCAATAATTTTCAGCCTGTAAATTACCCTTACAGGTAGTGATGGACCTTTGCCAAATCTAAATCAGAGGAGAGAGAGAGAGAAGGAGAGAGAGAGAGAGAGCAAGAGATCGAGAGAGACAGAGATTGAGGAGGGGAGATTTTTTCAAAGGATCTTTCTTTAGAATAAATAAACAATTTTAGCCCACCTATTAACTTGCTGATTTAGGTATCCAGAGAGCATTGAGAAGTCAAGTGACTTACTTACTGATCACATTAAGTATCAGAATCATAATTTGAACCCAATTTTTGCTGACTTCAAGTCTGGTTCCTAATCCACCACATTACCTCTTACTATTACAAAATGCTACAGCTGCCACCTCAACAGTTTAAACAGTTCTCCTGGGGCAGAAAGATAGTCCAGGTTGGCTCTTCATAATTTCCCTATGAAGTCAGTTAAGAGGTATTAGATGGTCTGTGAGATCCTGCCCAGCTCTGAGACTCTGAGTTGGGATGAAAGGTACATTTTTTTCTTTTTATTTTATTCCTCCCATCCTTCCCCTCAAATCTCACATTTTTAAAGGAAAAACAAACAAACAAACAAACAAAAAAACATTGTTTCTGTGTGCCGGGTAACAGGCGCCGCATATAAATTTATCTGAAAAGATGTACTCCCCATTCTGCTCTTTATCTCTTTTCATTATGAAAGCTGATAGCCCTCTGTAATTAGTTCCCAGCCTGCCCTTTCTGCTATATTCTTCCTTGAACCCTTTCACTAGATAGATTTTTCGCCTCTTTACATATCTTGAAACCTCCCATCCCGTCTATTTACACATCTCTGCTGAGTTTGATATGCCCCTCCCCTCCCCCTCCAATAGCTAACTCTACTTCTTTTCTCCAGGTCTAGTCCAAGTCCTGCCTTCTCCATAAATTCATCCTTCAGCACTGACTCATTTCTGTGATTGCTATGAATTCTGATAACAGTTTGTGTCCATGGTGAAGTCACAAAAAGATAAATTTCTTTTTACCTACTATGAACATGGCCAAAGCTCACCTGATATTATATTTCTGTTCATATTTTATTCTCCTCCCCCATTAGACTATACTATATATACTAAATGCGTGAAGCCAATAACCATTTTTAGGTTCTTTCTATCCCTCGAAGTACCTTGCATAGTTGTTGTTCAATCTCTTTTAAGTTGTGTCCAACTCCATGAACCCATTTGTGGTTTTCTTGACAAAGATACTGGAGTGCTTTGCTATTTCCCTCATCAACTCATTTTACAAATGTGGAAACTGAGGCAAACATGGCTAATTTATCCAGAGTCACATGAGTTGCAAGTACCTGAGGTCAGATTTCAACTTGGGAAGATAAATGTTAGATCTGGAGCCAGGAAAACCTGAATCTATATCCTTACTCTCTACCTGTGTGACCCTTGGCTAATCCTTTAACCTCTTTCTGTCTCATTATCCTCATCTCTACAAATGGGGATAAAGATCAAAGCACCCACCTGACAGGGTTGTTGTGAGGATCAAAGGACATTACATATATATACACTTATGAATCTTTCAAATACTTTATAGATGCTTGCAATTGTCTCCCTTACCCAAATTCACATCAGCTTTACCAGTGAGTTTTTCATAACACACTTTCTCATTGGTGCTTACTAGCTAATGGATCAAGAGGAAAATAAAAAAATGGGGGAAAGATACAGAACGTCATGACTATGTATCTTGTAACCCCCTAAGGAAACTGAAGGGCATTCTTTTGATCAGATAAAATGGGAATATATCTGTCCACTCCAGTCATTAAGTCCCTAATGGATACTCAATTATCCGAGAGTTTTTGGGACACCTTTTGACTTAACTATCTAATGTTGACTTGATCCAGA
The DNA here is from genome assembly GCA_028627135.1 of Pseudochirops cupreus. Taxonomy (NCBI): domain Eukaryota; kingdom Metazoa; phylum Chordata; class Mammalia; order Diprotodontia; family Pseudocheiridae; genus Pseudochirops; species Pseudochirops cupreus. The sequence goes on from CM053580.1 coordinate 50,404,308, forward strand.
TTTCAATAATGACCCAGTCTTAGTCTGAAACATAAGACTGTTACTAGAGCTCACTAGCTCCAAATAATCTGGATGATGGGAAAGCTTGGAGTTCAACATCTCAAAGATTCAGAGGCTCTGGGACACTAGACAATAGTTCAAAAAGAGCTTCTTTGGAACAGAGGAGGACCAGAGATACCAAGAGCTAAATGCATGCTTTTATGCTATCCCACAAAGGGATTTTAAAATGCTTATTAAATGAGATCTAGGAATCAATAATTCAATTATATACTTTTACCATAACTTTATTTTAAAAGGTTTCTTTTTTATGGCCAATATATTCAAGTTAACTCAGCTTAATTCAGTAATGAAAAGAAGAATGGGATTAATTCACCCTACCTCAGGGAGTTAGCTTCTCATCTGTTTGCTTTTCAAATGTTTACTTTTTTTTATTTTGGAGGGAGGAAGTGAGGCAATCAGGGTTAAGTGACATGTCCGAGGTCATGCAGATAGTGTCAAGTGTCTGAGACTAGATTTGAACTCAGGTCTTCCTGACTCCAGGGCTGGTGCTCTATTCACTGTGCCACCTAGCTGCCCTTCAAATGTCTACTTTAAATACTACTTCCTCCACTTCATGTAATTGCTTCCCTACTGTCTTTCAAGTTTAAAACACCGGAACCAGAACCCACTGCCAACAAGAATCATTGATCAAAAGTTGAAAGAAACCTCAGTGGTGATCTGGTAAAACTCTAGTACTTTACATATGAGGAATCTGATGAAGAAAGATTAGATGAGTTGCCCTAGATCTCACAGCTAGAAAGTCAGATATTCTGACTTTTAAGCTTGTCTGCTTTTTACTGTATCACCTTAATTATTGTTGCTATTGTTCAGTCATTTCAGTTGTGTATGACTCTTCATGACTCCATTTGGGGTTTTCTTGGCAAAGATACAGAAGTGGTTTGCCATTTCCTTCACAAGATCGTTTTACAGATGAGGAAACTGAGGCAAACAGAGTTAAGTGACTTACCCAGGGTCATGCAGATAGTAAGTGTCTGAGGTGAAATTAGTAGTCAGGAAACTGGATCTTCCTGATTGAAGCCCAGCGTTCCATCCACTGGGCCACCTAGCTGCCTGTCTCAATTATTGCTGAACCTTCAATGTTTTGTTGTTGATTTTTTTCCCCAGAAACAAAGCTTTTGCCTGTAAGAATCCAAACATCTCTAGTTGGTACTTGGGATCCTTATTTCCAAGAAAAATACTTTATAAATGTTAATCACGTGCAGATCTACCCATTACCATCAAAGCATTGACTGTCACATTTATTTGTTAGTAACCACAGTAAAAGCCATTCTCATGTAGCAATATGCCTGGAAAACCTGCCTGGGAAGATTTCTTCTTTGTTTCTTTTACTTGCAGGACACTGTGTCCTTAGAAATTTTGGCCCAAATGTAGATGCACGAAAATCTCCCTCATTTCCAGCTGGATCTCTACCCTGACACTTCACATTGAAGAATCTCATGACCATCTACATTTGTATTCATCTGGCTGACTTCCTGGGACAAGTTTTTCAAGTCTCAACTGAAAGTGCCTCCTCTTACAACTTCTCTTAGAATTCTCTAGAGTACAAGTTGTTAACACTTTGGTTAAGTGTAGCCTATTAGGCACTGATTTTAATGATCTGTGACAATTTCCACATTCCTCTTTCTGGTTTTATGTCTTTTGAAATGAACGATTTACCATTCTTGATCTCTGAAAGCCCTTCCTGCTCCCTTTTAACTATTCCTTACTTCCTCAAAACCCAGGCACATTTGTGTCATCCAAATTTAATGTAGTGATGGGATCAGCAGGTACATTTTATCAAATTTATGTTAATATAGATGTCATTCCAGCCCTCAATATTAGACTCTGCTCAGTGTTATTTCCAGGTATATGTTCTCTGTGAGGGGCATTGTGGCATGATGAAGAGAGAAAGTCTTGGCACTAGAAAGAGGGTTCAATCCTGTCTCTGAAGCATGCTGGCTGTGTGATTCTAAGCAAGTCATAACTGTACGACCTCAAAGGAATTTCTAAAACTGCATGTTAGAGAAAGTTTGCTAATCTGTCTTGGTAGAAGAAATGTCCTTCCTAGGGGTTGCAAAAAAAAAAAAAGTGTTGTCAAACTCAAATAAAAACAGGGGCCACTAAACCATACATAAGAATCCCGTGTGGGCTGCCCATTGACACAGAAAATCCACATCTTAACAATATCTATGTTTTATTATATTTTTTTTGTTGAATGTTTCCCAATCTTTGGACACATGTTCAACACTTCTAACATTCATTCAACAATGTATCATAGCTCTAGAAAAAGAAAGAAAAAAGGAAAGGAAAGGAGGATAGGAAGCAAGGAAGGGAGGAAGGAGGAAGGAAGGAAGGAAAAGAAAGGAAAAAAGGAAAGAAGGAAGGAGAGAAGGAAAGAAGAAAGGAACGAAGGAAAGGAGGAAGGAAGGAAGGAAGGAAAGAAAGAAGGAAGGAAGGAAAAAGAAGGGAGGAAAGGAAGAAGGGAGGGAGGAGGAAGAAAGGAAGGAAGAAAAAAGAGAGAGGAAGGATGAAAGGAAACTTCTATAATATTCTAAAAGAAAATACTTCAAATTATTTTAATCACAGTTTATTTACATTGTCTTCATGAAAATGGTCTCTGGTTCTCTATGAGACCTACTTCCTAAATATGATTTTGGGAGGTTAGCACCTAACACTTCAAGGAAAGATTTAATTGGTAAATGATTTCTGATATTGATAGGAAGCATCCAAAAAAATCTTCTTAAAATAAATCCCAGAGGACTGTGAATTATCTCTTATTGTTACTGAGGAAGAATAGGGAAGGTAGTATATAAAGGAATTGCAGTGGCTTTGGATTGTCTGCTATTTTGCATAAATCAATATCAGTATGATGGAGCTTTACAGTAAATTGCTGATATCTTGGAAGAACACTGTTGCTTTTGGTCTGCAAAGTACTGTGTAGAGGGGCCATGAATTCATTTCCCAAGATCAAAGACTTAAAGCTGTGAGAAAGTTTTGGAAGACATGAGCTCTACTCCCAAGTTGAATGGCCTGTGGCCCTAGGGAAAATTTTCTTAACTTTCAAATGATCCTGTTGGTCTATACAAGCTAGATGCCCTTCATCAATAGAAAATTCTAGGAATCCAGTCTAAACTCTCTCATTTTCTAAATATGAAAAATGAGATTCACAGAGAACTGACCTGCTCAAAGAAACAAAGGTGGCAAGAAGTAAAGCCAGGATTCAGAAATCATTTTTTCTGATTTTATTTCTGGATCTCTTCCTAATGAACTTTCCTGCCTCCTGAGTACCACTGCACCCAGACCATTTCTGTAAATGAACTTCCAACAGGTACAAAGTTTGCCCCATTCTACTACATGACATAGGTCATAGGATGGGGCAGTTGCTGGTAAGAAAAATACATGAAGCTCTATCAGAAATCATTAAAAAGTAGCTAAAAGAATCAATTCTGGGATTTCACTTTCCCACACCTCTTACTAACAAAGGGACTTTACTCAAACGTTGAAAGCTATTATTTTTTTTTCTTCTAGACCAGAGTCTCTGATCTAGAAGGGTGATAGGTGTCATATACAAAGTTCGTGCTCCATAATGACCCTGACCAGTGGTTTTCAAATTGTTTGGTGTCAAGATCCCTTTTTTCTTTTAAAAATTATTGGAGATATTCCAAAGAGTTTTGGTTTATGTGGAAGGAATCTATCAAAATTTATTGCATTCAAAATTAAAATATCTTGGTATTATTATAAAAACAGTTTTAACCTCATGGACACCCTCAGAGGGCCTCAGGGATTTTCAGAGCATATGGGCCACTAACTCTGTGAAGATGAGGTCTTATCTTATTTAAACTTTTATCTCACCTAGGACTTGGAACAGTACTCAGCATTTATAAGTGATTAATAAATGTTTGATGAATGGGGGGGGGGGGCATTTTAAAAAGCACCATTAAGAATACCTTCCAAGAGGTAAGCATAGTAATTTAGCCATCTATACCAAAATCTTAAAATCAATGGACACATACCCTAGAAAATGAAACACTAAAAAGCATAATGGCAACAAATTGCCTTAGAGGAAAAATAATTATCCCCCACCTGAAACCCAGGTATCCAGGTAACGTGAATTTGACCATACCATAATTGTCTCATGACAGCTATATCAGTTGATTACTAAGACTCCTGTTTATTGGATTTTATGTGATTTCAGATTTGTTTAAACTAAGAGCTTAGATATTAATACACAGAAACCATTTTAATGCTTGATCAATTGGTATTGACTTTCCAGTGGGTACAGATAAAAATATAATTATCTTTTATTAATTGTGTATTCTCAACACAATTTGTATTTTTCCCTTTTTTTGGTTATTTCTTCAAGCATGAAAAGAGCAGAATTCTGATGAGCTACAACAGTCTGCCGGAGGTGGGATTTTGGCAAAATTATGTGTTGCAAACAGGTCCAGAATTTTTTGGCATTCAGAATGTAGCTGAAACATCCCCAGATTTCATGAGTAACCCAAACATGTTTTAAGAATGCCACTTCCACACAGAAAATTTAGCCTATTACCAATGCCTACAAGTCTTTTTCTTTTTTTATTTCTATATGGTCAAGATGGTATAGGGATGTAATGCAGCAGTTCTCAACCTGTGGGTCTTGACCCCTTTGGGGGTCAAACGACCCTTTCACAGGGGTCACCTCAGACCATCGAAAAAACACATATTTCTGATGGTCTTAGGAACTGAGACACTGCTCCTCTATCCATCTCCAGGCGGGTCTGCCCACATGCAGGTACTCCCTCATACGAGTATTAAAGGGTCACAGCATCAGGAAGGTTGAGAACCACTGATGTAATGCTACACAGGAAAAAGAAGACAGGAAATTTTTGCCTTTTGTATTGCTCAATTCTGTTATTGTAGAGAGTAAAAAAAAAGTCCCAGATCTCCATTGCTCCTTAACCCATCTTGCTTATATAAGCATCACAAATCAAATATTCAGAATTATCTTTTTGTGCTTTGACCTGTCAAATGATATTTCATTGCCTTAGAGATATGAGAGCATATCCCATGGGTATTCCTTTTGTTGAGAGGGATCACAACTCTTCTGTACCATAGAATATCTTGGTGCATTATTGTGGCCCAAAGATTTCATGACACTGACCAACTTTTTGATGATGACACTATCTTAACTAGACTAGTGTAGTTGGCTTGCCGTTTCTATCATTGACTCCATTGCTGAAGCCTTTACTTCTAGAGAGGACCTTATAGACCTTTCATCCCCGACCTGGGAGGAAATGGGATAGAAGAGCATTCATTAGTCACTTACTATGTACTAAACACAGTGCTGAGCAATGGAGATACAAAAAAGAAAAGGACAGTCCCATTGGTATCTGGATAGCATTGGCAAGAATGCCTTAAAGGACTGTACAAAATGATCTTCCAAGTAGAAATGAAGAACCATGTTTTTCACCACACTTTCTTTTCTAGCACCCCAAGGATATTTTATTAAAAACAAAATTTTGTTGCCTCCCTCCTACATTCCAGGTAATGTGCTAGGAGCAGAGAATACACAAACATAAATAATATAATACCACGGATCAATACTATTGAGGAACTTACAGTCAAAATAGGGGAGAAAAACCAGAAATACTATATAAGGGCATAAACAAAATGAATGTGAGGAGAAGGAACAGGAGATGAACAAGCAGCTGATGGGATCGAGAAAAATTTTTGTAGAAAGCCACAACTGAGCTGAGCCTTGAGCAAAATGGAAATGCTGAAAGATGGATGGGAGGGGGGTGTATATCCCAGGCATTAGGGACAGCCAGTTCAAAAGCACTGGGGCAGGAGATGGGAGTGACATGTATGAGGAACAATAATAAGACCAGTTTAACTGCTCAATAATGTTTACAAAGGGCAGTGATGTATAATATGAAAACAAAAATTGGTGGGGACCAACTTGTAAAGGGCAATCAATGGCAAAAGGTGGAGTGAATTTATGAAGTTGGAATTAATGTAAAGATTGGGGTTTGGGGTCTTCTGCATAACTTTAAAAGGTAACCTTTTTTGGAAGTCCTTCTTTTTCTAACCAATCCCACTTCTGTATTTTTCTTTAAAGAAAGGCACAAGTATCATCATCTCTAAGAAGTCTGCTCTCATTGGCATCATTAATTGTTGGCTCGCTTTAGATTTTGCTCCCTTTGATTTTCCCCAATACTGCTGTAGGCAATCCATACTACACTATAAGTATGATGTAATGATTAGAAGCCCTCCTATACCTTTCTAATTGTGGATAAAGCACTGTACCTGGAGACAGGAAGACCTGAGTTCAAATACAGTCTCAGAGCTTTACTAGTTATATGAGCAGGGCAAGTCACTTAACCCTGTTTGCCTCAGTTTCCTCATCTGTAAATTGAACTAGAGAAAGAAGTGGCAAACCACTCTAGTATCTTTACTAAGAAAACCCTACATGGGGTCACAAAGAGTCAGACATGACTGAAACGACTGAGATTAGAACACTAGACATGGAATCAGGAAGATTTGACTTCAAATTCTCCTTTATCATATTGCCAGTTGTACTCTACCAAGCCGCAGCCTCAGATCACTACCAACTTTTCTGCCGTTGCTCCTTTACATGTGTTGCTGTATTAGGGTGGAGAAAATCACACAACCATTTTGACTGGGTCCATTATAAATTTATGGTATACAACCTCAATTGTGACTTCACTGCTGCTAGGTAATCCTGCTATAATTCCCTTATCAACTCACTCTCCCTCTGTCCATTGTGGCAAATCTTTGTCTAAATCTTTTTATCCCTCCTCAAATCTCCCATGGTTTCCTCCTTCCTCCACCTTTTCAACAGAGAAGCTTGCCTCATATGTTACCCCCCCCACCAGCAAAAAAACCGAGGAGGTTCTACATTAGTTACTTTTGCTTCCTGCTTCCACATTTCATGTCATCAGATGCCTTGAGCCAAAATATCCTCCTTCCCTCATGTCTCACATGAAATGTAGTCTTACTCCTTGTCAAGGCAAACCCCTCTACTAGCACAAATGTTTACATTCCATCTAATCTCCTCCAAAATATTGTCCCCCTGCCTCCACCCAAGTCATCCCTACTCTATAATTTATTTGCAATCTCCTCCTGTCCATTGTGCCTTCTCTACTGCCTGCAAACAAGTTTCTCTGCTGTTCCCTAAACAGACACCCTACCTCTTGCCTCCAGGAATTTTCACATATTACAGGCCCCATGCCTAGAACACTCTCCCTCCTCATGCCTGCCTCTTGGCTTCCCTGGCTTCCTTCAAGTCTCTACTAAAATTCCAACTAGGAATGCTTTCCCAAGCCCTCTTAATTGTCCTGCTTTCCTTTTCCTGGTCATTGTTCATTTATCCTAGATATGGTTTGTTTGTTGTCTCCCCCCCATAAGCTCCTGGAAGGTAGTGACTATCTTTTACATCTTTTTGTATCCCCATCAATTAACACAGAGTCTGGTACATAGTAGGCACTTACTAAATATTTACTGAATGACTGAGTGCCTCAGACAATTAACAGTTGCATGGCCATAGACAAGTCACTTGATCCCACTGAATTTCAGTTCTCTTATCTCTAAAAAGGGGATAATAATAGCACCTCTCTCTCAGGATTATTGTGAATATTAAATGAGAATGTGTGTAAAGCACTTTGCAAACATGAAAACATACAAATATTAACTTGCTATTGCCCATAATTCATATCTCTAACATTTCTTATGACGTGTTTTCCCTAGGACAACCAAGAAAGTTAAATTTCATAAATGACTTATCCAAAGTTGTCCTCAAGGCTCTATCTCCCAGCAGTACTGAGATATTTCTTGTGCTGCCTGGCTATTACTTTCTGATGGTTTCATAGACCTATGTCTTATTTGCCCTCAGTAGAAGGTAAGCTACTTAGGGCCAGGAACTACATCTTCTGCTAATTTGGCATTACTCATTGAATGAAATACTCCACTGTTCAGAAATAAATGCCCTATGAATTAATGAATAATGGATCAATTTGATTTTTTTCTATAAGGAAATGTACTTAGGGCAAGATTCCGAATGCTCTCCATGTTTCTTTCTTGGATCCAAATCATTGGGCAACAAAAGGCTAGCTAGTGATTACTGCAGAAACTCACCAGGGGAACACAGGTCCAAATGGAGTGGGGTCAACTGCCAGCCATTAGTAGGCACTAACCCACAGATGGTCAGCATGGGTTAGTAGAGATGCTTCAAAGGAGTTCAATTTAATAGCTGATATTGCTAGGAAATCTAGTTGCATGCAGGGAGAAAACATGCACACGAAAGCAAAGAATCATCTCTAGAGGACATGAACTTTGCCAAATGTAAGAATCTAAGTTGAATGTGGCATAGCATGAGACTCAGGGAAAACACTGAGTCCAAGCTGTAATGACACCCAGGAAAATGATATCTCTAAATAACCAGTATTGATTTCATGGATGAAATGAGAATGGAAAAGGTGAGTCATTAGAGAGATAAGGTATCCAGTGTCATGACTGAAATTCAGTGATTTTGAAGATATAATGATTCTATGACTTATGGACTTCTTTGGAGTCCTTTCTGACATCTTAATGGTATTGTGGCTTGGCAGCTCAAGATTTTGACACAGTCATGATGAGGAAAAAAAATGAATACTTCTTTTAAGAAAAGTGTGTTTTTTATTATGCACTAAAAAGTTATTGGATGATATGATACATAGATTTTCTTTCCTATTGAATCATAGAGTTTGTGGCCCAAATCACATGAATTTTTATGCTAGAAATTGGGAGAGGGGGTGTGGGGAATTCCCAGATTTTAGCTGTGAATTAAGGAAAAGATAGTGCAGTTTACTGAGCACTAGACCTGGAGTCAAGAAGATCTGAGTTCAAAACCCGCCTCGTATGCTTACTAACTGGGTAATGCTGTGTAAATAACTCAACCTCTGTCTCCCTCAATTCCCTCACTGGTCGGTTGGAAATAATAATAACACCTACCTATCAGGGTTGTTGTGAGGATAAAATTAGGTAATATATGCAAAGTGTTTTGCAAATTTGTAAAGTGATACACACACACATACACATATATTTGTGCATTTATATATATAGTCACTATTTCTGTTACTAGAGTGCATACAGTTCTTGCTTTATGTAAGGAAATCAATCCACAGAGCTCTATGTGAAGCCATTTTTACATAACGTGAATTTGCCTTGCCTTCATTTAGCCTATATAAAAAAGGTATACATGAAACAATACCTTTACACAAATCATAAAAGGTACTAATGTACAGATATATTAATAATTTACCATGGTAATAAATAGAGTTATGAGAAAAGTGTAGTTAATGATAAGGTATACATATAAATGTACAGTAAAGTTAATAGAGGTGTGCAGTACCTCTATTATGTACCTTTCTCATGCACCACACCTAGCCTTCATCACTGGTGATTATGCAACATTTTTAATGAAGATGTTTGGACAGAGGCCCTCTTTTTTTTTTCCTTATGCATCTGATGATAGCAAGCAATATTATCCTCTACTCATATTTGAATTTTTAAAAATCTGGAAATATTTGGATCCATCTTTTCAATACAGGAAAATAATTCACTCAAATTATGAAATGTTTCTTCCAATTGTTTTGTTGTGAATCCTTTTGGTTCAATCTTGAGTTCCTAAACATCCCTTTCTTCTTCTGTAAGCTTTGCAGATAGCATTTCAATCAGATCGTCATTCAGAATTTTCATTCAGATTTCTTTATGTCAAGTCAAATTTGTGTAATGTGAATTTACATAAAGCAAAAACTGTCTGTAAGTGCCAGATGTGCTCCATGCATAGGTTTATCCACAGATACAATGAGTACATCAGTATGTCAATATTGAGGCCTTTGATATTCTGACCTTCCTGTGATTTCGTCATTGAGGATGCTCCTTCCACTGATTCTGAAGCTAACCCCACTATGCTCTCTTGCCCAGGGAGATTCATGTGTTCCTGTAAATCTTCCATAGGTTATCTGGTCAAGAAGCTAGTGACGGTTCCGTTCTTTATTTATTGTCTCACAGGTTCACAATGAATGACTTGTTTTGACCATCACTGTTTTTCATTCTGAATACCTGGACCATTTTTTTTTGTCATAAGCACTTTCAATAATGCTTTTTATGTCATTAATTTGAAATTATCATTAATAATCTGTTGTAGCATACATATCCTTACCATGTTCTTTTGAAATGTCTTTTGTGCTACTTATACTTTTAACTCCTAAGAAATCATAGTGGTGCATGGTTTACTGTCTTAATCATTTGAAGAACATGGCTACTAAAAATAATGTGTGTTTGGTGTCAGTGTGGGTGTGGGCGTATATGTGTGTGACGGCAAACAATTCAAGATTGTTGAAAGCATTATATACATTCAAAAATTCATCCCAATTTGATTTCCTTTAGCTATTCAATTTCAGTCCCAGGTCAGGCCCTTACAATTAACTAAAGTAGTACACAGATATGATTTATGTGAATAATGTGACTTGGAAGTACACCGTCTTTTTTTTTAAAGTTATATCCCGAACAGCTAGCAAAATGTCTATAATCTCCATGAATTAAGTGAATTAGAATATAAGATTTCATGCAACTACAGATGTGGTTTCTTCTCACATCTATGGAAATTTCTCAGAAATGTCTTGAAGGCTCACAGAGGGAAAGAATATAGTTTTATAATATGTATTAAGGTCAAACTCATATCCTAGTTGTCCCTTGCCTAACTGTTTAAGGAAAAACAAAACACCTTTACTAGCGAGTTGATAGATTAGCCATTGGTGGAAAAGCCAATGACTGTACTGAATCTTTATCTACATGTTTAAGTCAGGTCTTGTGATGATCTAAGAAAGTGGAGAGAGATGATTTCATAGGTGGAGTTCATTCTAACTCCCCACCCTCTACCCTTCACCCTAGTGTAAAACAGACAGGTGTAGGGTAGAGGAGAAAGAGACAAAAGGGAAGAGAGAAACAGAGATAGAGACAGTGAAGACAAAGACTGATCAAAAAAAAGTTGTAAAAAGGAAAGAAAATGTAAAGAGACTATATGATGGAAGGAAAAGAGAGTTATCAGGAAGTTCATTTGACAGTAGCTTGGATCCATGCTGAATGAATTCAAATCAATAAATATTTATTATTTATTATCTTCAAAATATTGCACAATTTCCTTTCAGGGAATATTTAAAAATATATATGATACATTTCCTACCTCCTTGGCCTCATAGAACTTATAATCAATCATGCTGGGATGAAACACAAATATTTTAAGGAGAGATTTTTTTTAAATGGTCCAGTCCTATCTATAATAAATGTATATTCTCAGTTTCATATTTGATGCATATTCTTATAATCATAGATTTTAACACTTACAAGTATAACATGGGTTGCCCAGGAGTGTTTATCATGTTATTGTTTCTAGATTAGTTCAGAGATGAATATTTGTGTGAAAGGTGAAGTTGACTCTGGAGAGGAGAAACATTCTTCTTCCTGAACTTAGAAAGGGGACTCACAAGGTCTGCCTTCTAAAGCCAATCCCTTTTCTACCAGTCTTTCCACAAAGAACATCTGGAACCCATTTGTCTTTTCTCTCCAAGGAATAAAGGAAATTGTTTCTTCTCTTCAAATCTGCCTCTCAAATAGACACAGTGAGTAATCCTTCTCTCCACCAGTCTGAAGTCATGCCTAAGATAGCACAATGAAAAACACCACAGAGCAGCCTGAATTATATAAATCATCTAATTAAAAACACTTTTCATTTTCTAAACAAGGAACTCAGCCCAAGAAAGGTAGAATTACATGCCCAAGAACACACAGCCAGTTAGTAATAAAGTCTGAACAAGCACGTAGATATCCTAACTCTATGATTAGAACTTATGTTTCCACTTAGCTGAATGGTCAGACAATATTTCCAAACTGCATTATACCATATTCCCTAGCCAATTTCATGGTTTCTACCATTTTGGGTCAAGGAAAAGAAAGCAATCCAATGTAATTCAGCAATTATTTTTTCTCTAGAAAGAAATTACAACATAAATAATCACCACACTAAGTATTCTCCAATTCCCAAAGAGTAAAAAGATTGTCTAGTCCATTTTATGACTGAATTTGTTGGACAGTTTTCTCGCAAGGACTAGGAAATAAACTCATATAGCAAGTAAGAAGGAATAGATTCTCAGACTGCGGCGTGATAATTGTCCAAGGTACTCAGCTTCTAAGGATCGTAGGTTCATAGGTATAGAGGACATTGACATACTCTCATTTTGTTGTTGCTGTTTGTTCCTAGCTCTCAAAGAGGACTATGACATCAGAAAGATGATGCCACCACTTGCAAGAGGATTGTATTTAAGGGAGGGAGGGCCATGCAAAGTCATTAGCCTCACTCTTGTCCAGAACCATCTGGGTCTAGTGGCAAGATATAGATCAGGATGACTGGAGATGACCTCACCTTCATTTTACAGGTTAGTTAACTGAGGTAGATAGATATTAAGTGACTTACCCTGGGTCACAAATTTAGTGAGCAGTCTGAGTCAAGATTTTAATTCAAGTCTTGCTGATAGCAAGCCCAGTATAGTCCCATTGAGCCATCAAATTGTCACTTAGGAAACGTTGTCAACAAATCCACTTGGTTTTCCTGCCTCAAGTACTTTGTTTTGCATTAGTGTTAAGACAAGGGACTGGTCCAAGTTTAAAGAGCAGTTCCCGCTTTTTCTGGTGCTATTGTTTTTGTTTTATTCTCTAAAAGCAGATTGACCGCCTTTGAGAGAAGGGGATTAGAAGGGATCTGCTAGGACGGGCACATCCCATTATTCCCCTTTTGTTGTGACTACCATCCCTCTTCTTCCATAGTGTGGCCTGTGTATTTCGAGTTTCTCTGCTCCAATATCTTAAGTAATGACACCCTCCCCTTCACTTTCTAGGCTGAGTTTAACATCTACTGTTGCTTATAATCTTGTGTTGTTGTTCTTAATCTGTGATTGTGTCAACTGTTGGTACTTTTGAGTAAATTTCACAGCCTAACATCATGTTTGTTTATCAGTGAATGGGAGGGGTAAATCTTCCTGATCAAACTATCACCACTGACACCTGGATCTTCTGAGATCCCACTGCTCCATGTCCACAGCCTGACTAACCTACTAAGCCACCCCACACCCCTACCCATCACTAGCCTAGTAGAGACAGAACAACTTCTAACGTTACCAACATGAGGGACAACATTTTGCCCGAAAAGATGTTAAGAGGTTCTCTAGATCTACAAACGCCATATTGAGTGTCAATCTCAAATCACACAACTGACCTGCTTCTGAGTGTACTTCACCATGGTTGACTTAGTGAGTCTTTGGGTTTTAGCCAGACCCAATCTGGCCCATCCTATCAATACCTGTTCCTATCTTCAGAAAGGCTCTCAATTGTATAAAGTCAGCCGATCTGTATCCACATTGTGACTCTGATACTTACTACTTGCCTGACTTTAAGCAAGTAATTTCAAGTCTCAGCTCCCCTAACTGATGAAATGAAGACCTCAGTCTGGATAATTCTAATAACTTGTTTAGCTCTAAGTCCTGTGTTTGCTGAATTGAATAATATGTGTTGTTCAATACAATTGAATGCTTGAAATTCTTGGCTGGACAATGCAAAACAGCTCTGGAAATGCATCAGGTGTTTATTCATGGTTTCACACCCTATGGCTACATGAGTTCTGCTAATTCATGGTCCAGTGCTCTAAATGCCAGATGATGCTGTCACTCTGATATCCTATCTAAGGTAATGTACTGTGTAGAATCATAGAATATTATTTTTGCTTCTGACAAAGCTAAGCCACTGGAAGGAATATTTTGTCAGAAGAATAGTCTCCAAACAATTCATGAAAGCCTTATAAATGCAGGCTAGCTTAATTTGGAATATGCCTTAATTCTAAGGTGAAAAGTTTGATTCATAAAAATAACAATTCAGAGACAATCAACAAATGTTTCTTGATTAACTCAAAGTGTGCTGAGACTTGTGTGATGTACTCTGGAGAAAGAAGTCTAATCTAGTCCTCATAGTCCCAGACTACGAGGACCTTACAGTCTACTTAGGATCTACATGAAAATACTAACTAGTCTTAAACTATTCCAGAAACTTAATAAATATTATAAAAATGTTTGTTGAATTAAGTTTATCTTGGGCAAGGATAGTTAGATACAGTTTTAAATGTAGCTGACATTCTTTTAATTTATGACTAATTAGAAATGACATAACTAACCAGTATATCTTGTGTGTTTACTTGGCAGGGGGCAGGTTCCATATTTTTAACTTAAATCGTGTGGGAATGTCTAGATGTGGTAACAAACTTACCAATTTGCTGTTCAGTCATTCAGTTGCATAGAACTTTTTTGTGATTTGGTAGACTATTCTACCCATGGGGTTTTCTAGGCAAAAATACCAGAGTGGTTTGCCATTTCCTTCTTCAGTGGATTAAGGTAAACAGAGGTTAAGTGACTTGCCCAGGGTCACACAGCTAGTCTGAGGCTAAATTTGAACTCAGGTTGTCTTGCTTCCAGGACCAAAGCTCTACCCACTGAACTACCTAGCTGCCTTTCCCCTCACCAAAGCATATAAACAACTCATATTACAACCTGTAGTCATAAAGGATCACCTGTGTGGTGAAATAGTGACTTATTCATGGTCACACAGCTAGTACAAATGGGTCTGAAGCATAGCTTGAACCTAGGCTTTCCTTACACCAAGACCAGCCCTCTTATTCATTATGTCATATCTCTCTTGCAAACATACACCCCTAAGTCATGTTGAAGTTCTTTCTCATATCTAGTACCTCAAAGGAATTATTTACTAATCATTTACTAAGAAACAAATCAAACAATGACTAAACATTTATTAAAGATTGACTATGTCCCAGTCCCTACGGTAAACAAAGAAAAAGCAAAGAATTCTCCCCTTCAAGAAGTGTATATCATGAAATATAAACTTTTGACACTGAGTAGACCCAAAGTTATTTCAAAACCGAGGAGTCCATACTTTTGGAAGCTAGATCAAATCCAGGATAGTGAGGACACTAGAGTCATGTCTGAGAACTGGTTGGAGAACTCAGGGTGTTTTATCATAGAGAGCAGAGGGCTCTGGGTTGTGATGTTCATGGTGGCTTTCTTCAAGTATTTGAAGAACACTCCTGTGTGAAGAATTCTACTTGTCATCTCTGGAGGTCAGAACTATTAGCTAAGTAGCATGGCTGATCAAATGCTGGGCTTAGGAGCCAGGAAGAGCTGAATTCCAATCTTGGTTCAGTCACTTGCTAGCTTAATGACCCTGGGCAAGTCAATTAACTTGTCTCAGACTCATTTACTTCATCTTCAAATAACATACTGGGTTGTTGTGCATGTCAGATAAAATCATATGCGTGTATGTACTCATATATGTGCATATATATCATTATTCAAACCTAATGAATTATATAAATGCTGGTTATTATTAACTATTATTAATAGCAAAGGGTAGAAGTTGGAGAAGCAACTTCTTGATATTAGGAACACCTTACTAACAAAAGGGGAAAATCCAAAGTAGATCTGAGGAAGAGTGAGTTCCTATGCCTTCACTACTTTACAGTGACCCTGGATGCCCACTTGTTGAGAATGCTCTAGAGAAGAATCTTATTTAGGTTATGATGGACTACGTAATTTTTGTGGTCCCTTCCGACACTGTAATCTTATGACACTGTGATACTGACAATTTACTAAAATGAAATAACAATGTAGAATGATCCAGGATGTGGCTATACATACAACTTAGGTAGAGTATTCCTTCCCTTACCAGTTGTCATTGTTTAAAAAAATCAAGCCAATGGATTGTATGTTACTGAATTACTAAAATTTTGGGTTTTGATTTTTATTTCTTCGTTGTTGTTGCTTATTGGGGAGTGATATATTGCTTTGTGTTTGTTACTCTGTTCTTAGTTTTAAATTGATAATGGAATTCAGGACATTTATAGTTTTCCCTTTTCCCTTCATATACATTTCCTTTTTATCTCTGATCTCTTGTCCTAGTGATGGGAAATTATACGTGGGGTGATTCCTTTATGGCTTTGCTTATGTTTGATCCCTGACTTTATTTACTTACAGAAAGGATCTATAGAGAAGAGAGACTGACAAAAGCTAATCTGGTAAAGTCTGAAATGTTTGGTCAGAATTGGTACATGCTGATCTCATGAGACAAAATAACCTTTTCATAGACCCATGACAGTGTTCAGAGTACTATCAGACAACATTCTTAGCCAGGAACACAATGGCTTGGAAGGATAATAGTATCCTCTAAAGAAGAAGAGGAAATGTTGCTATCTAGAATAGATAAACCTGATTGTATTTAAACTGACCGTGTTGTTGGAGATTTTTTTTTAATTTACATCAAAAGGATTTTATCCTAAACATGTATTTTTTCTTCAATTTCATTGTAATAATTTTCTGAAAAGCAGCATCTGGGATGGGAAAAAAATTATAATAAACTTCCATCCTCTCCTAAAGTGACAGCTCTACTTTACTGTAATGAAACAGCCCTCATATGGAAAATTCCAAAGGGAGAAGTCATTATCAGGAAATACCACCTGCTGTAATTATGCAGCACCTTTCACCCCAAAGTTCTAGTTAAGCTGATACATCGATATCCAAAATAAAGCAACTGCTTCCCCCATTATGTAAATCCAAGGCATTATTACATTCTATTCTCCTCTCTGCCCTTGAAAGATCAAACTTATATATGCCTGAAAACATGGAGGGGAAGAGAGTGGGGGAAGGGTCCTGCCAACTGCTTTTTTGATTCTCTAATAGAATGAGAATTATTCTGAGCTCAAGTAGGGGGACGTTCACGCAAAATTACTGACTCTTGGGCCACTGGCTAATGCAAAACTACAGAATCATCCAGTGGCCATTTAGTGAGAGTAGCAAAGTAGGTGTTGTGACAACAGTTGTATGACCCCAGCCTTAGCTATCCCTGTCTGCTACAAGACTGTGAAATACAGTACCTACCTATGCTCATGCTACCTTGTTCCAAATACGTTTAAGGGCACAAATGTACTCCACTCTGTGCAATTTTGATGAAATGTGAAAAGACTCTCCCAGCATCAATTTCTATAAACCGTTTTTTAGTGTAAAGCTAAATGACAATAAATAATAATTTAATTCATAGTTTATATTCATATCACATATATTTTTCACTATATCCTTCCCTCTTTCCTCAAAGAACAGTGAACAAAAAGAGGCAAGAGAAATGTTCAGAAGAACCAATATAAAAAAATCAATCATTAAATATAGTGTTCCACAGCAATAATCCTCAATCTATGTGAATAATGGGAGATATCTTTTCAAATCTTCTCCTTAGCACCACATTTGAACATTACATTTCCACAACATACAATTTCAAATGTTTTGTTCATCTTCTTTCCACTTATATGGCTATAGTCATTGTGAACCACCTATTTTACCTTGTATCAGTTCATATGTTTTCCCATACTTCTCTGTAGTCACTGTATTGTTTCTTACTGCATAACAATCCATTGCATTCATGTACCACAACTTATTTAGCCATTCTCCAATCAATTGGTATCTACTTTATTCCCAGTTTTTCTTTCTTTCTTTCTGTCTTTCTTTCTTTCTTTTTCTTTCTCTTTTTCCTTCCTTCCTTCCTTCCTTCCTTCCTTCCTTCCTTCCTTTCTTTCTTTCTCTTCCTTTCTTTCTGTCTCCATCTCTGTCTCTCTGTCTCTGTCTCTGTCTCTCTCTTTCTATATATACAATACTGAACTTCTGAGAGTCCATTTTAGTGATATGGCCATGACTTTCTTACTACTTACATTATTTCATTTACAACAGTTATTCATTATCCACTGAGAATATTCTTCTTTACATGTTTATTTAGGAACCAAGCATAAAATGTCTGTGAAATGTCAACAGATTTGAGAAAAATTGGGACCCAAAAAAATCACTAAAAGGTATAGACAGGATACTTTAGTAATGCTGTTCAGTAAGAAACCTTAAAAACTTCGTCAACATTCATAATATTGCATGATGCTTAGTCTCATATATTCTTAAGATGGTTAAAAAAATTAAAACACCAGATTTGCTTGTTGCTTGTATGCACGCTGACCCTTGTAAGAAGTTAATAGACACTGATCATTTCTTCCAGGGTAAGGATAGTTCACTTTCCTTTTCTGTCTTCCCAGTAAATGCACCACAATTCTGTTTTCATTATAAGTGGACTTCTTAATGAATAAGTGCATTTGCAAATGAGTTCCCAGAACATGCTAAAGGAATTTCTTTCTGGATCATTTCCAAAATGGGCACAAAAATAAACAATCTCATTTTTTAAAAATAAAGAAAAGGAGAAGGACAAAAGTATAGTCAGGCAATCATTCAATGGCTGTTAAGTAAAAACATTTTCACATAAATGTGATTACTTGGGAAATAAAGATGGAATTCTGATTGACTGGAATCAGCTATGGAAAATGATCTTTCCCTGAAGTTCAAAACCTACACCACAAATCATAGAATTCATTAAGTATGGGACATAGGAACCTAGGAAATACTTTTCTTAAAGTGCTCTGTTTATGCTTTTGTAACGAAACCAGAAAGGCAAAAGCAAAGTTAAGAATAAAAGAATTGACTATTTATTAATTACAATAATCTGTAAACTAGAACTTTGACAACATGCCAAGAGATTTTCCTTTCTTTGTGCAGCACATTTCTTCCATAATTTCTTTTTAGTAGCACAAGGAAAACACTTGACACATTGGTTGAAAGAGGATAAGCACACCAACCTATCCAATAGGGCATAGACTATATTGCCCCAAATGAGATTGCTTTGGAAAGAAATATAGATAGATGTGTATATATCTATCAATAAGATAATATATTAGATAAGGATATATATATATATATATTTATGTATGTATTTGTGTGATATAAATGCTTATGTACATACTACACAAGCTTATAAAAAATAGCCATAGTACATGTCTATATTTACTATGAATTATATTTACTTGACTTCAAAAGTATACCTCTTCCTTTGCCCTCTTATCTCTATTTTGTCATTATGGTCTTCATTATCTTTCTAATGAAAATGTGATTATAGGTTTCAATCATTCTTTCATATATACTAGAATTGAGAAAAAAAAAAAACTAAGCATAGTCTATCTCAATTTAGAAGCCTAAAGGAAGGGTGACTCTTTCTTGGATCTTGAATCTTTCTATAGGGTACAAAAACAAGAGTCAGTAAGAATGAAAAGTTATGTATGAGCTACAATCTATACTGATGAAGTGAATACCCACCTGCATGATCCATTGGAGTAGAAGAAAATCATGATAGGTATAAGTCAAATGGACAGTAGCACATTCAAGCTTTAAGAATGATGATGTTAGGGGCGGCTAGGTATAGGTGAATAGAGCACCAACCCTGGAGTTAGAGGACCTGAGTTCAAATCTGGCCTCAGACACTTTACACTTACTAGCCATGTGACCTTGGGCAAGGCACTTAAACCCAATTGCCCCTCAAAAAAAAATGCAAAAAAAAAAAAAAAGAATTATGATGTTAGATCTCCTGAGGCCTAACTGAACAGTGGGGAAATTGCTACCACCAGTTGCTGCCTTTGACCTTGTTTTCCCTTCACCTTCCCTTCCACCCCGCACTGATGTACCCAGAATGCATCTGGGATACTTGACTGCTTCTGCTAGTTTGAGATAGGAGTCAACAACTCTCTCTCTTCTAGCAAGATTGAGGACCACCAGACTTTCTCATTTGCCTTGACATTCATTACCACCTTTAGCATTGGTTATCTGTCCTGATCTCCAGGCTCCTGGACAATGTCATCTAACCTATTGATCCAATCGAAGGTCCCTTGGCCTTACCCTCAGCCTTCCTGCTGCCCTTAGCCCCTGCTGTGTAGTAGAACATTCTTTTATGTGTTATGTCTCTCAATTAGGTGAGCTCCTGGAGAGCAGAGATTGTCTTGATTTTTCTGGCTTTATTTCTAGTGCTTGGTTGCCATACTGCTTGGCATATAGCATGTGTTTAATAATAATAAATGATGTCATTCATTAATAATGAGTTATTTTTCCTTTTTTGACAATTTTAAACCTTCCTAATCGGCAATAGGTAGAGTAAATTATTTTATAAAACAATCTAATTTCATCATACTTAAGTTCTGTATTATCTGAACATACATTTTTATCAGTATGTTAGTGATTGAGCAAATCATGATCTCTATATGATGAGGATAAAATTTATTTTTTAGACAGATATCAACCACTTATACAATTGGTGAGCTAATCTAAAGAAATTTTTTGAGGGAACATAATATAAAGGGAAGAGTATGCTGATGATGATTGAGACCTAGGTTTTCATTCCAAATATGCCACTAACTAACTCACTTTGTGACCTCAGGTAAGTCACTTTATTCCCTGCACTTGCTTGCTGTAAAATGAAAGTACTGAATTAGTTGACCCCTAAAGTCTCTTCATCTCTATGATTCTGATCTTTGAAAACTTTGGAAAGATTTCCTGATACTCATTATTTAAGGTTTTACTATGGAATTTGAATGGTATTCATTAAAAAAGTAATATTCTAGCTCATCAAATGCTGATTCATCCAAAATATAAGAAACATCAAAGAAAGTTCAGGTTTTTAAGCTTTCTATATACTTTTTTTTTACTGAAGGAAAAAGAGGGTGCAAAACTTAAGAAGAAACAAGAAGAAAGGAAGAGTGAAAGAAAGAGTATGTTAAGGCAGTAGTGATTTCAGAAAAACCTGGAGTTTTATCAGTTTACTCTGACACATTCACAGTAAACTGCTTCAGGCTGTCAGCAAGATCACATGACTAGAATTTCTGTGTATGTCTGTTTAAGAGGCTGCAACGCTCCTTGGCTCCAGTCTCACATGTGTGCTGTGTGATGCCAGGGTTGCCATGGTAAGTACATATTGTGCATCTTTTTTTTTTAATCTGCTGCATTCCAGATGCAACAGAATTCAAATTAATATTGCAAGAAAATCATTGAATGAATGAAAAAGCTTTCCTACACAAGGGTTAATGTTTTGGAAAGAATAGCCAGCATCACATAGACTGTCCTTAGACTTCAGAAGAAACCCAGTTGCCACACATTCATTTTCTTCTAATTACATGCAGCTACCTCTGAAATACTCAGTGTATTGCATATACAAACATTATGCTCTATCACCTTCTGTTTTACTGTTTCCTCTTTTAGGATGTAAGTTATATGACAAGTGTAGCTGCCAGAATTCTCCACTATCAGTTTTAAAATTTTGATATTTATCAGCCAAGAAAACCCCCTTCATAAAATGGAATTAAAAAGAAAACCTAACTGGAACACAAGATATTCCCGGAAATGCTAACATTTTAAACAAAAAGTCCAAGTCTGTAGAAAATTTTACAAAATGTGATCTCAAAAGATACTCTTGGATCTAGATCACAGATCTAGAGAAAGAAGAGACCTTAAAGGGAATCTGGTCCAACTTCTCCCCCCGCCACCATTTTGCAAATGAGGAACAGAAGATCTGAGAACTGGAGTGACTTGCCAAAATCACACATATAGTACGCTGTCAACAAAGGGTTCAAACTAGGTAATGTGCTGGATGTTTAATAACTGACTTTTCAAAAGTATATGGTAGACTTTTAAGTTTAATCTGAATCTTATCATTTTCTCTATCATTTTCTTAAATCTAGACAATCAGCAGAGCAATAAATCATGCACAAAATTGTAGCATTTGTAGATTTCCAATAATTACCCTGATAATTCCACTATCAACTCTCACTTGCCACCCATCCCTTCATAAAAATGAATTTAAGGTTTTTGTCCATGTTTCCACACAACTGAGAAGTGAACTCCCATGTGGTCAGTCTGAAAGAGACAAAAAGGTAAGCATCAAATAGAATGATTGATCGAGGTGGGCAAACTGGTCTAAGAAAGAGCAGCTTTGCTCCCTGGGCAAGATTTCAAAGCTGTAGCCTCTGTGTTATATTGTCCATCAAAAATTTTAGGCCTTCTCTGTGACTTGGGCAACTTAAACCATCATTACACACACACACACACACACACACACACACACACACACTCATCAGAGAGAGCAGAATTTTCTTCCATTAAAAAAAATACATAGGCATTTTTCAAAAGTAATATTTTTAAAGTACTTCTCCTTATACTAGATAATGTAATTTTGCTCTGGGGCAACATTTACCCTCCTTAGCCCATCCCACCCCAAGCCGTGCTCTGAAAAAATTGGAAGAGGTAATGATTCTAAGTAATCAATCAAGAAAATGGTTAAGGAAAATAAGCATTGGCTAGGCAAATTTTCGTAAGGAGAAAAGAGTCTTTAAAGAGTTAAACTAACAGTAACTTCTGGAAGTCTGGTCCTAACAAAGCTCTTGAACTTCATTTTAATGACTGACTGAGTCACAACTAGATACAATGCAATCAATTGGTCTCATTGCAGATTCAAGACCAAAGAATCCAAATCCCCATAACCCATGACCCACTAGTTGGCAAGTTCAACAACAGAATATTGAATAGTAACTGAGACTGTAACTATATGATGCTAATTATCTGTATAAACATTGGAAATTTAGTATGTTTCAGTGTTTTTCAGTATTCATCCATATACTTGGCAGGTTCTTATAAGCACATCTTTAGAATAAGAGCCAACTTTTCATATTCAGAGACCTATAGCATTTTTGACGAAATTCTCTATTTTTCCTTATCTGAAGATTCCAGATTTCTCTGCCCTACTGCTTTCTCTGTCCAATAAAATGAAATAGAAAGAAATAATTCCTAACAGTTGAACCAAGAGGTGGTTCTTGGTTCTCTTCCCAGATCCCTCACTCAGTTGTTACCTGACCTTGGGGAAACAATTTCTTTCACCTGAGTTCTTTGCTAAATGGGAACTTTACGGTCATGAAACTTATTCTCCTTTCTCTCTCTCTCTCTCTCTCTCTCTCTCTCTCTCTCTCTCTCTCTCTGTCTCTGTCTCTGTCTCTCTCTCTCTCTCACACACACACACACACACACACACATGCATACACAGAGTCTTCCTTTTCTTTTTTTCATATCTTTGCTATATGGTTTCTTCCCCCTACATCATAGCTTGTCTTTAATAACCCCTCCTGATCCCTATCTGTCCTTTCTGTATTACTCTTTCATGTAAAGGGCATTATTCACTTCAATCTCTCAATGATTTTATATTTTCTTCTTCTCTCTGGTTTTAGAAAAGCTTGCCAAAGAAAAGCAATCTAATATTTATAGTTACACTAAAATGACAAATAAGACTTGATGAGTTGTACCCACATACACACACATGCACACACACACACATTCACACACACACACACACACACACACACATACACACACACACATACACACACACACACATACACACACACACACACACACACACACTTGCATACACATGCATACACACACAGAGGCAGATTTTCTTTGTCACAAGGAACAAAGATTTTAACCAAAGAAATGAATCTCTAATACTGGGATTTCAGGGTTTGGTTACAGACTAGAACTACATTAGGGTAACACAGATCCTTGCAGCACTACTTCAATTTGCTGAACATAGGAACACATCTAGTACACCTATCTTTAGTCAAATCAAGTTAGTAAATAGGAGAGTTTTTTTTAAGTCATCTAATGTACAAATATTCTATTTTTAAATGTATTTATTCAATATGAGTCCACAAAACATCGTATTGATAGCTCGCCTTCTTTCTTGACCCCTACCAGAATTGTCCTAATATTAAACATTTGTAGCAATCATAGAGTTGATCACTGAATTAGCATTGATGCTCACAAAGAATTCAGATTTCATTAATCAGCATTGCCTCTTCTGTCACTTTGTAAACGTGAAAAACAAAACAGTCGATTCTACTTTAGTTTTTGAATTTCTTTGAAATTAACACTTCTGTCATTTGGAGCTTCAAGTTAAAGGTGAATATTTGTCATGGGATGTAGTTTAACTGTGTTATTTTATTGTGTAAAAGAAAATAAGTGCATCTAAATGGGGTCTGCAGAAGGCACTGCTCGGCAATGCTCTGTGCTCCAACTTCTGTGACACTGAACAAACTTGATGTGAAGCTAAAACCTTTTCTAAGAAGGCCAATATGGCAGTTTGTGCCTTGATCGTTTTGCATACAATGGGAAGGTCACAGGTGCAGGTTCTCATTTCCCCACACCTGAACTACTGTAATGGTCTTCTGGTTGATTTGCCTAATGTGGCCCATTTCCCACCCCACCCCACCTCAGCCCCATTCAATAAACTCCAGTAGCTTCCTATCATCCAGGATCAGATATAAAATCCTGTTAGGTACCCAAATCCTTCATAATCTAGTTCCTCCTGACCTTTTCCCAATCTTGTTTATACCCCCTCTTCACCTACTTCCCCCATTGTCTTCCATCCTGTAACACTGGCCTCCTTGCTTTTCTGGAATAAGACACTACATCTCTGGACATTTTTACCAACTCTTTAACATGTCTGGGATTTTCTCCCTCTTAATATCTTCCTCCTGGATTCCTTCAAGTTCCAGCTGAAATTCTATCTTCCACAGGAATCTCACCTTCTATAGGAAGCTTTCTACAATCCCTTTTAATTTTAGTGTATTCCCTCTCTTGATTATTTTCTATTTAGCCTGTATATAGGGATATATAGGGTATAGAGTATATAACCCAGCATAATGCAGAGGAAAAAAACATATATGTTAATTATATTAGATAGAGTGTACTCTTAGGAAGCTCAGTTTTTAAGTGATCACATTACAACAGTGAGGCTACTTAACTTCTCCTTTCCCTTTAAGAATTCAATTAAAAGTATGTTTCAGAAATTCAATTAGAGCATGAAATTAACTAAATTTATGAAAAAACTGCATTTGTGCGCTGGCATTCTGAAGAAGGATGCACTAAAGCAATTCACTTAATGGCTCTGAACATGTGATCTCAATTTAATAACCAAAATGCCCTTAGCTGGCAAAGAACATCCTGGTGAGATGTGCTCTGTATAATGCACCAAAGCACGTGATGGATTAAATACAAGGTGAGAGTCTGATATGTAAAGTTGGTTAATTTGAAACAAACCAATGTGAGGAGGAAGGGTGGTGGGGAAGGCATCTACATAGTCTCTATGTAGGAAGAGACTTTATTGTCTTGATATACCTTTTCAACTTACTCTAGACATGCCTCATTTGTTCATCATTGAGGGTAACATGTTGTTCCACATAAATTTAATTTTGTAGTGGTTTTTAATCTGTCCCTTTATTTTATACACAATTTTCT
Organism: Pseudochirops cupreus; assembly: GCA_028627135.1. NCBI lineage: Eukaryota > Metazoa > Chordata > Mammalia > Diprotodontia > Pseudocheiridae > Pseudochirops > Pseudochirops cupreus. Next base: position 50,429,690 of record CM053580.1, read on the forward strand.
AGGTGAAGATGTAAAAGTAGCTCTGTTTCTCCAGAGCTTTGCGGCCTTCGTCATTTCTTCCTCCAGTTTGAAACTAGTAAATTCTTGGTACTCAGAGTACAGAATCTAGTTTTTGGTTTATTTGTTTCTGGGGATAATCTGTTAATTTTTTTTATTGGTACTCTATTTTCTGAATTCATAGGTTTTGAGGAGTTTGTTGTTGTCAAAGATTTTTTTAAATTATGGCATTCAGGTTTTTTGGTTTGTCATGTCCTTTTGGAAGGAAGGCCAATTATCCTTAAATTGCCTCTACCCATTATATTTTTGAAATAAATGTGTTTTCTGATATGGAATTCCTGTGTTCATGTAATACCCTCCCCCCTTCCAGAATGTGATTCATTTGAGTGTTTGTATTCCTTATCACTTAGGAGTTTACTACATGTTAGTTCTCTTTTTCACATTTTATGGAGAGACTACCTAATATAGGTTCAAGTTTTGCTATTATGCTAGTTATTTTTGCTGTTCAGGTCATAAATTCTGCCATTTGTTCCCATAAAATTCTTCTGTTGTCTCTTAAACTATTCTGGAACATCCTGCTATACTTCCACACTGTTTGGAATGGCCAGGGTTCTGTGTTTCAATAAGTACTGGTCTTGTACAAGAAGCTCCTTAGCTGAGCTTTGAAGAAAGCTAAAGATTCTGAAAGACTGAGATAAGAAGGGAATATATTACAAATATAGAGAGCAGACTGCTCAAAAGCATACAAGTAGGAGATTGAATGTGTACAGGGTTCAAAAGTAGGCCAATTTAGCTAGAATGTAGAGTGAGTGGAAAGTAATATGCAGTAAGCCTGCAAAGGTAGACTGGAACTCAGTACTGAAAGGTCTTAAATGTTCAACTGAACAGCTGGTATTTTATCTCACAGGTATTTGGGAGCTTGTGTTGCTTATTGAAAAGAGAATTGACATGACTATAGCTATGCTTAGCAACATCAATTTGGGTCCTGTGTGAAGTATGTATTAGAAAGGAGAGAAACATGCTGGTTATGAGGTTATTGTGATAGTTTGCTTGGGAACTGACAATTTCCCAAAGTAAGATTGCAGCCATGGGAGTAGAGAGAAAGGGATGGATCAAAGAGTAGTGGAGGTGGAATTGACACACTGATAACTGATTGGGTTTCCAGAGGAAAGGGTCAGGGATGATGTTGAGGTATTAGAAGGATAGTGATGTCTTTAATAGAGATAGAGAAGTTAAGGACAGAAATAGTTTCAGGGAAAATATAATGTGATATATTTCGAATATATTGCATTTAAGATGCATAGTGGATGTCAAGTTTGAAACATCCAAAGGGTAGTTGGAAATTTTGGACTGAAGCTAAGGAGAAAAAATGATAATACTAGAGTCAATCTGTGCATCATTTGTATAGAGAGCTGAATATGTGGAAGTTGATGAGATCATTAAGAAAGAGAGTCGTGAGAGGAGAAGGCTCATCATCCTTGGATATACCCATACATATGGAGTGTGTCATGAATAATGCTCCATCAAAGGTGTTTTAGAAGGAATGGTTATATCAGTAGGTAAAGAATCATGAGAAAAGAGTTAAAAAATGACAATCCAGGGACCTGAGAATTTCCTTGAAGTGATGGTTTCTAATAGTGGCATCAAAAACAATGAAGATCAAAAGGGTGGCATCAAATTTTGCAGTTAAAAACTTGAAAAGATGGGGCAGCTATATGTTGCAGTGAATAAAGCACTGGCCCTGTAGTCAGTAGGACCTGAGTTCAAATCCAGCCTCAGACACTTAACACTTACTAGCTGTGTGACCTTGGGCAAGTCACTTAAGCCCAATTGCCCCTCCAAAAAAAAAAATAAATAAAATAAAAACTTGAAGAGAGCAGTTTAAAATGAATAATGAGATCAGAAGCCAAATTATAATGGATTGAGAAATGAATGAGAGGAAACTAAGTAAAGGTAATAAAGGCATAGTTTTGTTGTATGTTGTTTAGTTTGGTTTATTTTCTTCTCTTCCCTAGGAATTTACCTGTTAAAGCGAGGCAGGATATCTGAAATGATAGATTAAGGGGATGCTGAAATCAACTGAAGACTTTTTAAGAATAGAGGACTTAACCATTTTTGAAGGCATCAGGGAAGGAGTCAGTAGATAAAATAAAGATTCAAGAGAAAGCAGAATGATGTACAGAAAAGGGTGGAAGCATATAAAGATTAAAGGATGGAATGGGATCAAGGTCACAAGCAAGAGATCTGGTCTTGGCAAGAAGAAAGACGGCCTCTTTTTCTGGAATAAAGAAATAGAGAATGACAGATGATGCTTAGGTATTTTACAGTATCAAGAAGAGAGGAAGAAACTCAGTATGAATGGCTTATGCTTATTGCTTGTTTGGTTTTTTCCAACCAAGTATGAGGTAAAATCCTCACCTGAGAAGGGTGGTAGGGAAAGGGTGATTTGGGACACAAGAAGAGAAGAAAATTGCAACTGTTCCTGGTCATTTTCAAGGGTGAATTTGATCAAGTTAAAGGGAAGTAAAATCATTTATTGAAGCATGGAAATTATTCTAATCATAGAAGTTAAGACAGTACAGAATAAGCTCTGGCAGGTACTGAAAAGGCATCAAACATAGGTTCCAAAAGGGCCAGTATGCCCACCAGAAAGGAAGAGCTTCAATTGAAAAAGACATCACTAGATTGGTTGAAGGGTGACATTTATTGGATCAGAGGAGCTCTGGTTAAGTTACATTCTATATCAGTGACAGGAATATTCACAATAATGAAATATCAAATCCTTGATGCATTAGAAATAAATATTAAAATAGCATTTTAGTCTCTATGTCTGTAAGCCATGACTTCTGAAGGGAAAGAAGGATGGCAAATGTAATAGCAGGCCTCACTGAAATCTCCGCTGGCCTTGGCTAACCTCCCACATCTTGGCTTTGTTTTGTGTCTCACTCATTTCTTCTATGTGAATCTGGTCTAGGAAGAGCTGAACCAGTTATAATTTGGGAAGGGAGGGGACACTGAAAGGAAACAATTAGGATATGATATTCTAAATGGAGATGAAAACATCCGGAAAATTATCTAGATGGGCAAAATTAATCATATGCAAGTCAAATGAAAATGTTCATGAGAACTCTGTTCCATATACCCTTAGAAGAAGTTCATCAGACTTGTTTTTCCTTTTTTAAATGGATAGAATAGAGAAAATTCAATATAAATATTTAAAAAGAAAAGTAAGCCATCCACAATAGATTAACCATTTCGTATGCAATTTGTGTTTTTGTTGTAATATATATACATATTTATATATATATTCATTTTATTTTGAATTTATTAAATTCAGAATTTGAAAAAATATTTTAAAATGACTTACAGTCATTAACTGTTCTAAATGTATGATTACATCAATGACCAGAGCACACACCTTTGAGATGGAATATAGTTTTAGTGATCTGGGGAATAAAAATTTTAATACTGTAAAAATGTTAAACTGGAAGTCTGTTACTATGGTTTAGTTAGTAAATTAACATTTATTAAGTACCTGCTATGTGTTAGGCACTCTGCAAAGCTCTGGGGATACAAAAGGCAAAAAACAGTTTGATTTCTCAAGGAGCTTAGAGTCTAAGGAGGGAGACAACATGCGAACGATAATGTACAAACAAGCTACTTACAAGATAAATTGAAGATAATCAACAGACAGAAGGCATTAGAATTAAAGGGGAATCAGTAAAGGATTCCTGTAGATGGGAGTTTAGCTCAGACTTGAAGAAAGCCAGGAAAACCAGGAGGTAGGGATGAGGAGGGAGATTATTCTAGCTGTGAAAGGGTAGTTAAAATACCAGGAGTTTCATTCAAGGATCAGTAAGGAGAGCAGTGCTACTGGTCTCAGTGTATGTTGGAAGCTGGAAGGCATACAATGTAAGAAGATTGGAAAGGTATGAATGGCTTTCAGTGCCAAAATAGAGAAACCCAGGGTCTAAAAGCTAGCCGAACTGAGATAATCTATAAAGTCCTATCATTTAATTTGTGAATTACCACATCTAGGTTTAAGCCAGTAATATAGTACCTTGCAAAGCAGATCATTGTTCCTCAGAGAAACTTAGCAATAAAAATCCAGCATGCCTTTGCAGAAGCACAGGATTTTTGTGGGAAAAATGCTAACTCCCACCAGAAGTATTCTGATAAATATTTAACAACTGGCTCTCCAGAAAGAAAAATGCAAACTATTCATGCACACTTTTAGATTATCTGTATTGCTTAAATTCTAATATTCTCCATCATTTTCTTAAATCCAATCAACAATATAAATCAAACCCTGATTTGTAGCATTTGCTGATTTCCTAGTTGTAGATATTCCCAGTGAAAATTTAACATTCATATGAGTTGATGTTAATACATGTCTGCCTCTAGTTCTTGGATGTTTTTTTTCCTGACTTCAAGCCACATTTACCATGCCCAGTTTATATTTTGTTACAAATAATCCAAAGTGGGAGAGGAGACAGTAATGGTTTTGAGGGGCAAGGGGAAATAGCTGCTGGACTGATTCCAAATCAGGATCAGCTGAAAGTATGAAGGCTGCTTTATCTGTACTACCTAATCATGTAATTGTATTTCAATGTAATTCCAAGACAAAAAAAAACTCTGAGAAGCTTTTTTTTAATGTTTCATTAATGATTGACATGACAAGCTATGTTTCATCAACATTTTGTCCACTCCTTTCCTAGAATCTAGATCCTCCAGACCCAAATGTAGAAACAATTGTCAAGTGCCACGTTTTCATATCTTTCAGAATCAGGCTTTAAACTGGTGACACAGAAATTCACAAAGTAGTTCCCTGGGTTCATACAGCCAAAGTTGCATACAGCCTGAGCAAAGCTTTGGCTATAGCAATGCTCCCTCTGATCCCATCCAATTTGAAGCAAAGATATAAAGGCAATGGATAACCAATATTTGGTGAAAAGTAGACACAATTTAGAAACAGTTCTCACGATCTCCTATAAAGTATTTTGGAAAGCATTTAATTTTATCAACACTGATATCTTATACATGAAGTCTCACCCAACCTCACTTCCAATGGAGGATTGATAGGAGGATTTGAACAAGAGTTGCACAGGCTGAGTTTTGCTTTTTTGAAATGTTGCATTAGTGCTTGACATGATAAGCTATGTTTCATCAATATTCTGTCCACTCACTTCCTACAATCTAGATCCTCTGTTTGGAGGGTATATTCACATTAAAGAAATCAGATGCCCAGTTAAGTACTGCAGTGATTAATAGTACATATTATATATGTATGTGTGTACCTAGATATAGATATAGATATGAATATAAAAATCTATAAAGATACAGAGGTATAGATGTCGATACAAATAAAGACAGAGATGTAGGTAGAAATATCTGTACTTACAAAGCTCTAGACATTTTTTCCTTTAGATCCTTACAATAATCCTGTGAAGTAGGGAATGTAGTCATCATTACCTCGATTTTATAGAAGGGAGCAGGGAGGCTCAATTAAGTGAGATGATTTGGCCAAAGTCACATGACTAGCTGCCAAGTAGCAGAGCTGGAACTCAATTCTGACTTGAAATTCCATGTAGTTTCCACTCCAGAGCGCTCCCTACACAAGTCACTTTGTACCAATTCAACAATATCTGCATCCCAGGCAAACAGTAAGACCTAGATGACAACATGTTTTTTGAAAGTAAATTGATTCCTTACTGAACTGCCATTTGTGAATGAATAGCATCTGTTAACCAGAACTTCCTGTTGAAGTGAACTTGCTGTATACCTTTTATTGGTATGGGTTTTCAATTGGGGTATAGAAACAATTTTGCTATACCAAACTGGTCATATTCACTGCCTTCATTGCAAAGGACTTATGGATCAATGTCAGTGAGACAAGAAAGGTGAATGCATAACTAAGGCACAACCTATTTTAAAGGGTTTTTTAAAAACACATTTCTTTCAGAAACTTCACCTTGCAATAACTGGAATTTGTCCCCTTCTCCTCTTGATAACAGAGGTCATTTCATTTTTTCAAGGTTATCTACAATACAATAGTTCACTAGTGCTATCAACCCAAGACTGAACTTCTCATTCACCACTGGGGTGACAGAGGTCACTCGGCTTTCATGTTGGCTAAATAACAGTTTCTCTCAGACCAAGATTGCCAATTGTGCTAAATTAAAGATAGAGGGTCTATGCTGAAGACAACTTTCCACAGGGGACTGTGTTGACACCTTTAAGCTGACTTCTCTTCAAACTGCCAGCCATACTGGAATGGAAATGCTGAGATGAGAGGATTGCTACATTAATGACAAATTCACAAAGGTGCCACCTTCCTAAAACCCAATCTGGTTTTAATCTGTCATTCCTCTAAATTTAATACAATCATATAAAGGTGCAATCTTCATGTTTCTGCATCATTTCAAAACTCCACTTAACATGCACAATATTTTCTCTGAGACCTTTAATCTTATAAGCAGTCATAGAATAGTTTACCTCCCAACATGGGTTCGAAAAAGGTTCCTTTTATACTCTGACACATGAAAAAGTGAAGCAGATGGCTGAAATATCATATGGTGTCTGCTCAGGTCAAATTTTTTCAGAATAATATAGTACAGTTTGTTCTTACTGAGTATTAGCTAATAATAGTAATAATAATAGCTTCTAACATTAACTGAAAGGAAGGGTAAACAATTAGCCACCAGTTGCATTGGCTAAGGAATTAGTCCTTATTAAAAAGAGTGTTTTCTGTTCAGAAATTAGAACACATTAAAACCTTGGAGTAGAAATACTCATGTTCACTTTCCACAACATCCCCTCCTCTTCTCCTCAGCTTTGCAGTGGAGTGTTTTGAAATGATGGATTTTCCTACAGTATTTATCATAATGCTATCATCTGTCTTCCTCAGGTTCTCAACTGAACAACTGCATCTTTCTGGTTGTATTTTTAGCTGACACTTTTGGCTGGGATGCTGGCCAGCATTGGTCACTGCTTCTACCCCACAACCCCCACACCAACACTTATATCTTCGCCTGAGGTATTGGTGCATTGAGTTTTTTTTTTATTATCTCTCTGTCTTTCTGTCTCTGTCTCTCTCTGTCTCTCTGTCTCTGCCTCTGCCTCTCTCACTGTCTCTCTCTTTCTCTCTCTGTCTCTCCGTCTCTCTCTCTCTGTCTCTCTGTCACTCTCTCTCTCTCTGTCTTTCTCTGTCTCTCTACCTCTCTCTCTGTCTCTCTCTCTCTTTCTCTCTCTCCCCTCCCTCCACAGGCAACATCATTCTTTTCCTTCACCTTTGTAGTTCCTGTTACACATGGTGACAAAATTTGTCAAGCATCAGGGAGAATTCAGCATGGAATATATTATTGATATTGTGATTTGAATGGCAGCAGATCAACACTTAGAGAGCAATTTATCTACCTGAATTGGACTAGACATCACTAATGTACGTGGCAGATTGATTGTCCTGCTTTAGTGGAAGTATTCTTTATTAATGAGATTCAGTCTGATTTCCTAAAAAGCCTTTTACTGGGCAGCCATCTTCCCAGCTTCCATCTCTATTCATCACATTTAAATTTTTGTACTATGTACTATTTTTGTGGAAAATATGCTTCTGCTTTCTCATCATGTGAAATACCTGCACTTTTAAAATAACTGAGCATAAAGTTAATGCAAAGTAGGGTAAAAAAGGAATAGTGGAATGAAATGAGAAGGGCATTGGAGAAGGGCAAAGAAGAAAGACAAAAAAAGAAAACTAGAAATATGTTAGATAAGGGAGAAATAAAAAAGTCAAGAGGAAAAGAGGGAGAAATAAGGAGAAAAACAGAAAGAAAAAAAAAGGCTTAGAATGACATGTCTCCAGAAAGTACTAACTTCTAGTAACTAATTTTTCTGAAACAGTCGATAATAAGGCTGTATTGGCGTCATGGAGTTCACTTAATTTCTTTTGAAGGAAAAGGTATTATCCCTATTTGTATGCTGATAGTTTAGAAGGTAAGTTATTCTGGGCCTCCAATGAGGCCCACTAAAGGAATTACACGTTACTAAAATCCATAAACTCCAACCCCTCACTAAGCTAGGTTGGTTGGTTGTTGTCCTTCCTTCTCCAAGAGGATCGAATTGCTTGCACTATGTTAGAGTAAAGTTGAAGTAGGTAAGACTATGACTGATCAGACCAATACAAATTTGGAATGCTTTACCACAGGTCCGGCACAAATAATCCATGTGAACATTTGGGGTGGATTCTCTAAATTTGAACAAGCTAGGAAACACAATGGGAACCAACCAGAATTGATTCTGTAGTTCTATACAAGTCTAGTTTCAAAAATTCTCTATTTCTGCTATGACTTAAGGTTAGACAACTTTAAATCTTATTGTCAGTTTTATAAAATTTTGTCTACATCTTTTCTAATACAGTCTGTGGGAGAGGAGGGAAAAATGCTAAGTTATAGTCTTTCTTTTATGTAGTTATTTTACTGACATTTTGTTTTTATGTTTCAAATATTTCTAGATTACTCCCACTCTGTGAGATCTCTTAATAAAGTCAAACAATTAATTATGTCATCTGAAAGCACACACAACATTCTATATGCAGCAATGCCTCTAATATATATTTTAAATTTACAAAAATCTAAATTTAAAATTTAACATTTACAAAAATTTCTGATGTCAGATCCAACCATCTATCCACTATGCTATGCTGTTTCATGTAGATATAGATATGAGATATAGGTATAGGAACCGAGTTTTATTGAGTGTGCATGTAGACATGTGTTTGTGTGTGTGTGTGTGTGTGTGTACATGTGTACCTGGTATATAGTAAGCCATTAATGTTTGCTTAAATTGAGGGATTGTGATTCTGTATATTTCATATAGGAAAATACATACATATATATGTATAGATAGATATTTATATGTGCATAAAATGATGGCTATATTATAACAAAATATATGTTTATATGCACATATGTTTATATAATAAATATATATTTGAATACATATGATGAAAACTGTGGGTCACCCATAGTTTCATAAAATTAAATATGATTATCATTCAGAAGAGACAGCTAGGTAGTGCAATGGATAGAGCCCCAGGTCTGGAACCAGGAAGACTCAGCTTCCTGAGTGCAAATCTGGCTTCAGTCACTGTGTCACCCTGGGCAAGTCACTTCACTCTGTTTGTCTCCATCTCCTCACCTGTAAAAATGAGGTGTAGAAGGAAATGGCAAACTACACGAGTATCTTTGATGAGAAAACTCCAAATGAGGTCACAAAATGTCAAGAACAACTGACAAACAATTGAGCAACAACAACATCCAGAGAACAATGGAGAGGTGAGTGGTGGATGTAATCAGGCGTCAAGGAGCTGTGAAGGAGAACTGAACTAAAGCATAACATCAAAGAAATCAATAGACGTTAACAAAAGGATGTACTGCTTACATGGTAAATGCATGGAACAACATATGAACAACCTATGGATGCCAACCTTTTCCTCGTAATGTCAAGAAGAAACAAGCATGACTCCCTCCGTGTTGGGTGGTCCCCCATGTGCTTGACTTTTGGGAAGACATGGACTGCTGCCCAAGCTGGGCAGGCATGGGATAATAGTGATTGACATCATCAGAGAGAAAATCCCCACATGGAAGTCACAGAGACATTGCAGTACAACCATAAATAGGCATCTGTGTCATTCGGATTTGTTTGGGAATCATTTATTTATGGGAGTGTCAGTTTTGTGTTTTCAAGTAAAATTTAAATTTAGTCAATCATTAAAAAATGAGTATTTTTTTATCATCTACTATATGCCAGATCCTATGCTAACCACTGGAGGATACACAAAAAGGCAAAAAAAAAAAAAAAAGAAAAGTCTCTGCCCTTGGTAAACAAGCATTTATTAAACACCTGCTGTATACCAGACAATGTGCTAGGTTCTGGGGATAAAAGAAAGGCATAAAATAAAACATCCCTTGCTCTCAATGAGAATGCATTCTACTGAGGGAGATAACAACTAAATAACTTGGTATTTATAAGGTATATACAGACTTGATGAAAGAATCATTTAAAAGAAGAAAGCATTTGCATCTGGGGATGGCGGTCAGCAAAGGCTTCCTGCAAAAGGTGACATTTGAGCTAAGTCTCTGAAGGAAGCCAGGGAAAGTAAGAAGCAGAAGTCAGGGGCACAGCACTCTAGGCCTAGTTGACAGCCAGTGCAGAGGTATGAAAAAAGGAAATGAAATGTCACATCTATGATAGCACAGGTAAGCCAATGTAGTTGGATTGTTGAGTGTGAGGAGGGTTAGAAAGGAATAATACACCTGTAAAGGTGAGGAAGGGATCAAGTAGAGAAGAACTTTAAATGCCAAACAGAGCATTCTGTGTTTGATCCCAGAGATAATAGGGAACCACAGGAGTTTAGTGAACAAGGTTTTTGTTTGTTTGGTTGGTTGGTTAGCGGGGGAGAGTGACACAGTCAGAATTATGCTTTAGGAAAAAAACACTTTGGCAGCTGGGAGGAGCATTAATGGAGCATGTGTTGGGCAGGGGGGAGAGACATGAATCATGGTTAGAAGCTAGTCCAGCCAAGAATTCATGAGGGTGCACCTGATCTGGGGTGTGATTGTATCATTTGAGGGAAGGAGATAGATGGGATAGATTTTATGGAGGTAGTAACAACAAGATCTAGCAATGAACTGATATATGGGGAGGGTATACTGCCGCTGCTACAGGAAGCCTTTCCTGATTACCCTTTAATTCTAGTATCTTCTCTCTGTGGATTATCTTCAATTTATCCTGTTTATAACTTATGTGTGCCTAGTTGTTTGCATGATATCTCCCCTATTAGCCTGTGAGATCCTTGAAAGCAGGGCTTTATTTCCTGTACTCCACAGAATTTAGCACAGTGCCCAGCACAAAGTACGTACTTAATAAATGTTTCTTGACTACCTAGTAAGGTAGCTGTCAAGAATGATATCAAGGATGATACCCAGGCAGAAGTCTCAATGACTGGTACCCTTGTCACGGACAGGGAAATTCTGAAGAGGAAAGCTTTAAGGGAAGAGCGGAGTAGAGAAAATGACTTCTGTTTTGGATATGTTGAGTTTAAGAGACAAAGGTTTGAAATATACAACAATGCAGTTAGAGATGCATCACTGTATTTCAGCAGAGAAGAGGGCTAGATATGTTGTTTTATGAATCATTTATACAGAAATAGTCATGGAACCTATGGGAGTAGATGAAATCACTAAGTGAGAGAGTAAAGATGGAAATGGTTCTTAGTGTGTGTGTGTGTGTGTGTGTGTGTGTGTGTGTGTGTGTGTGTGTGTGTGTGTGTGTGTGTATGAGAAAGAGAGAGATTATAAGGACCTCAGTAGTCTTCTCACCTTGATAAAGGAAGGAGCTGCTGGGGAAAGTCAAGTTCTCTGAATCACCCCAAAGTGAGGCCTACAATAACTCCTTTTTTCCCCATTGCTAGGGAGTTTGAATATTAACTAGCCACCAAAACCTTAGACGCTCCCAGCATCAACCAGCACCAGTTCCCAACCTTGATCTTCATAAAAGCTTCAAGCTACCTGCAATAACTGTTCTGTGAAGGACTTGGGGCCTACCACATCTCACTTAGGTGTGTGAAACACCCCACTTCTATTGCAGAAGTAGCTATCCCAAACCTTCTTGTCTCTTTTCAAGTCTCCCACTCAAACCCTGCCTCCACTTCTCTCTGGATTGGGTTCCATCCTACAACGTTCTCTTATCCTAACAGTTCTAAAACCTTAGCTAAACCACTGCCACCACTACCACCATGTGGTTACATTCAAACTCAGCCAGGATCCTAAGGTAACCCTTTTGAAGGAAAATACACTTTTCCTAAATATACTTTTTTCTAAGCACCTATACAGGATTGACTGAAGATAATTCACAGAGGGAAGATACTAGAATTAAAGCAAAGGCTTCCTGTAGTTGTGGCAGTATACTATCCCCACATATCCAATCCATTCCTAAATCTTGTTTCTACCTTCATAAAATCTCTCCTTCACTCATACAATCACATCCCAGATCAGGTCCACCTTCATAAGGTCTTGACTGGACTAGACTTTAACTGTGACTCATGTCTTTCCCTTCATGCTACATTAATCCTCCACTCAGTTGCCAAAGTATTTTATTTCTAAAGCATAATTCTGACCATGTCACCCTTCCTCCATAAATCAGTTTCCAAAAACATACTTTTCCACACTTCCTCAAGCCCCCTGCCAAATGTGATTTCTACGAATATGAGTCACTCATAATAATGATGCTTTTAGAGATTGAGCATACCCATTTGCTTAATAATATAAAAGAAATAATTATGTTATAGACACTAAGATATAAAAGTAAATACATAAATGATACAACACAATGCAATAGACATGTAAAGGCACAGCACCAGCAATTTTATGGTGAAGAATTTTGAAGAGAAGGAAATAGACAAGGGAAGGAATAAAATGTGTATTTAGAGGAACTCCAAATTCTAGACTGTAGGCTTCATTGTTGCCGGAGCATTCATAATTGTGTGCAAAACACTAAAATGCTTTTCTTCTGCTCACTTCTTGACTCGGTCTTCTCTAGTCTTCAACCAGAGAAATCCCCTTTTCTACTTGAATATAGCCTCTGAAACCTCTTTCAATTAGGCATCATCTTTACAAAGGCATTTAGAAAGCGTTAGCTCTTAATGTGAATACCAGTTCTCTCTAAGCCAGAAAGCTGCCAAGGTCATCAAACTGGCTCTCTCTGATCTATATAAACCAGATCAGACTGTTATGTATTCACCCAGATGTGGTACTATCCAGTCATGATAGAGCTAATAGCAACAAACTTCAGGGTTATTCTTTAAGCTCAGTAGGATATTACAGCAGAGACAAAAATCTCCTGAAAGCAACAAACTCTTATGAAAAACTTCACCTTTCTCCAACTTTAGGTTGCAATGAAGGGCAATGACAGATAGTCGTTAGAACTATCTGTCAGTCATGCAAATTCTCTCAAATCAATCAGAAGTCACTTAGCTTCTCTCAGTTGACTTCCTCTAAATTCCCATGGGGCACCCTTTCTGTCACCTTGTTATCTCTTCAACTCTCCCCATGTTCCACTTCCCCTGATTCTGTCCCACCAAATGCCTCTTGACCTTCCTTCATCTTTATTGTTGTTCTCAATGGTTTAAATGTGAGCCTCCTGACTCTCAATGACTCCCTTTTCACTAAAAAAAATTATAACTCCCACATTTCTCCTATAAAATCAATAGCTTTTCTAAAGTCATACTGAAGTCTCCAACTGTTCATTTGATTTCTCATTTTCTTAGTTTTACACTCAGCCAGAAAATACATATGGGCAAATTAAAGGAGGTTCACATCATACCTTATGCCAGAAGCCTCAGATAGGCAGCAAACATCTTTAGTACTCTTTACAGAGTTCTCCTTTAGTGATCACCCCTTACCAAAAGGTGGGAAATATTAATTTTATCGCACTCATGTTTCTCTAATGTTTAATAAATAAGAGATAGTTCTCTGCCTCTTGAACATGAAATTGTTCCTCTACGAGTGAGGCATCACATCAACCGTTGTTGGTAACAGTCCCAAGTCTCCAAATCTACACTACAGATGATTTTATCATCAAAACTACAAAATCCAATCAGAAAACTATGTTTTGGGGCTGCTAGGTAGTGCAGTGAATAGAGCACCAGCCCTGGAGTCAAGAGGACCTGAGGTCAAATCCAGCCTCAGATACTTGACACTTATTAGCTGTGTGACCTTAGGCAAGTCACTTAACTCCAATTGCCCTGCCTTCTCCCTCCAAAAATCCAAAAAAGAAAAAAGAAAAAGATTCAAAAAAAAAAAAGAAAACTATGTTTTTCATACATTTATTTTAGCAGTTTATATTAAAATGAAGTTCTTGTAAGATATCAAAATGGTCATTTATAACAGTGGCAGTATCTTACATCTATTCACAATAAATGCAAATCTCTTCCTTTGTTCAAAATCACTTTTTATTGCCTTATGAAAAGAATCTGAAAGATACAGTGTATCATGCACTGAAAACACTAAAAAACAAATGAGCATCTCTTAATATAGTGATAGCCGTTTAAACCCAACAACTAGCTTTATCTGTAATGGAGAAACACTAATGAATTTTTACGATAAGATCAGGGGTAAAGAGAGGAGGGTCACTATCAATGTTATTATCTTATAGAGTACTAGAAATGTTAGTTAAAGCACTAAGAAAAGAAAATAAATTGATGGAATAAATGAAGGCAAAATGAACAAAATGATCACTTTACAGATGACAAAATGCTTTATCTAGAAGACGTTAAAAATAATATAAACTGAAATTTGAAATAATGGCTTTGGTAAATTAGCAGGATATAAAATAAGACTACAAAAATTACTTGCCTCTCTGTATAAACTGAAGAGAACCAAGCAGGAATAAATAGAAAAAAGAAATTCCATTCAAAGGAAGTAGAAAATAGATATAATATCTGGTCATCCAATTTATAACTA
>CM053580.1:50444702-50457959 GCA_028627135.1 Pseudochirops cupreus
ACACACACACACACACACACACCCCTCTGTACTCAAGCTTGTTTTCTTCTTTGTCTTTATTCACTTAATATTTCCATTTATTTCTCTGGCTTTGTATTTTATCTTAATATGAATTAGTCCTAATTCTGTATATGTAATCATAATTTCTTCTGTTAGTTCAGTACCCAAATTTCCAACTGCTTACTATATATTTCCATCAGAACCATCTACTTCTACTTCAAACTTCAAATGTCCAAAATAAATTAATCTTCCTCCATAATATACTTCTTCTCCTGACTTCTCTATTGATGTCACTGATGTCCACACCATCTTCCTAGTTGTTTACCTTTTAACCCTGAGACAAAGAAGTGTTTTATTTTTTTCTACCTCACCCTGAATATTTAGCTATTCCCCAAGTTCTCCTGATTCTATCTTTGTAGCTTCTTTTTTTCATTCTCATTACAATAGGTCAGATCCTTCATTCATTCTTACCAAGGCTAGATTAATTGCTTTCTAACCATTCTATCTGCCTCTTCATCCAACTTATCCTCCAGACTTTTCCTAATGCATAACTTTTATTCAGAAATGCATAAAATATCAGAGTTATTTCAATAATGGGCTAATTTTATAATTAAAGAAGCTGAAGTCTCTGATCTGCTTAAAACTTTCAGTGGTTTGTCATTGTCTATTGAATAAAGTTAAACTACTTTAAGCTCTAGCATTTTATGTGTTCTACATAACTTCTAATCTATCTTTCCAAATATTCCATACTGCTCTTCTTCCTATATTCTACATTCTAGCCAAAGTAGACCATTTACTGTTCTTCAGACTCATCTCGTCCTTTCTTGTCTCCAGGCCTTTTCTCATGCCATCTTTTATGCCTAAAAGGAGCTCCTTCCCAATTCTACTCACCAAAATTTTCCTTGCCCTCCAAATCCCAGGCTGAAGACCACCTTCTCCATACAGACTTTCTTAATTCACCCATCTGGAGGTGACTACTCTCTTTTCCAAATTTTCTTAACATTACATTTATAATTTTCCCATGAACTTATCCTATTCTTTTTTATTATTATTGGCAGTAGTAGTAATGGTGGTGGTGGTGGTGGTGATGGCGGTGGTAGTAATAGTAATAGTAGTAGTAGTAGTAGTAGTAGTAGTAGTAGTAGTGGCGGTATTTATCTCTATATATTTCCTCTCCTTTGCTTAAGGGAAAACTTTCTAAGGGAATGGATTATACATTGTTTGTATCTATATTTATTTCATTGCCTACCACAGTGCCCTGTATGTAGTATGGCTCCATAAATATTTGTGCAATTGAATTGAAATCAATTTCATCTAGATAAGTCTGCTCGTTGGACAAATGAGGGAACAGGGAATCATAAAACCAGGGTGGCTTTATATATTCTGGACCTACAAATATCTTCAGTTTGCTGAGAACAGTATTCTTACACATTGGACACATGACCCAACTGCTCTGAGTTCCTTCATATCTAACATTCATAATCACAAAACATATTATTTTTTAATATTTACACACATCTTTCATGAGATCCCTTTGAAACAAGTAGTGAACATGTTACTATCATCATTTTATACATAGAAAACTGAGATTTCAAAGTTGTCTGATATTCCACATCACACAGCTAGTGAGTATCAGAGGCAAGATACAATAAGGGGCCTGGCCTAGTTGATTCAAATGTTCTATCTAGCTCTGAAATTGGATGATTCTACCTTCATAAATCAAAGAACATTTCATATGCAGGTAAGTTATAAAGAAATAAGTTCTTATCTATGCTTGGGGGATATATAGTTCATAACAAATATTCACTTTTATTATAATTACTGTCATTTAAATGAGAATTGAATGGACAGATAATCATGAACCAAAGGCATTTGGGGTATTTTAATTTTTATTTAAGGATCTTGAAATATTTCTTTTTTTCCCCCTCAACCTTCCCACAAGTAATGACAAAATGGAGTATCTTTATGCATATGATAGATACCAAATGTATTTTTATCCCCAACAAGCTTCAAGGGTAAATTTTTTTCATAATAGTTTGTCTACTATCTACAAAAGTAACCAGCAACCACAATCTTCAAGACTTCTTCAAGGAAGAAATAGGAAAGAGGCAGCTGTAACAATTCCAAAAATGCCCCCAGCTACGGCATCATTAATCAGTGCTAACTTTATGTTAGCACTTTATGTTATGTTTAGAAGCAACAGAGGAGAAAGAGTAGAGGAGTTGAGAGGTGATCTATTCCTTTTTTCCTTACTTCCTGATGACTTTCTTACCAATATTTACTTCAACAGTTTTCTTCCCTCCACCTCCACCCCTGGAAAGAGCCTAAAAAACTTCAGGAAACATAAAGAAATGTGGAAGCAAATTCCTTTCTAATAGCCAGTACATAGACAACCAGAGACATTTATCAGAGACAAACCTCAAGGAGAAACACTTCAATTTTTGCATCAGTCACAGAGTATCATTTCAGGGATCAATCCTCTTTCCTGTATTCTGTCTCATATACCTATAGTTATCCAGTGCCTTCCTCCATAGGCATCAGTATCTGGTAGTCTGTAGAATCTCTTTGTCTGATTTTTGGATTGCTGTATTGACCTAATTTAATGCAAGAATGAAAGTCATTTTGTTCAGTTTAAATTATTCCGAACGATGAACCAATCATCTTTGCTTTCCTGAACATATCTCCTGCACTACTGAAATACTTCACTGAAGTTATTGTGTATAGCACACTGAGATTTGTAGTTCTCAATATTTTGGTTGGCTTTACTCTGCAAAAGTAGGACATCACATTCAGAACACTTGATTCAGGTGTTTCTAGAACACCAAATCCTACCTTTACTATTAATACATAATAATAAAAGTAATAGTTAATGTTTGCATAGTGCTTACCATGTGCCAGACACTGTGCTAAGCACGTAGCAATTATTATCTCCTTTACTCTTCACAATAACTTCAAATATGAAATCATTGCTGGATTTCCCTGATACTGAAGGCAGCACTGTTAGCTAAATGAAATTCCATTTGATTATTTGCATTGTCATAAAATATCTATTGCATGTGAAATACTTGAAGGGTGTAAAATATAAGCAATTAGGTCTGAATGGAGTCCAAGAAACATAAATGTGTAGCTCCTCTTTTTATATCTTCCCCATAGATGCTTCTTCTAGCTAAACACAGAATGAATACAACACAGAGAAACTGCATGAGTCTTAGTGCTGATGATATCAAGTGGTCTGGGAGCATTTATTGTGAAATAAGTATATGCAAAAGATGTTGTAGTTATCCACTTAGTTTTGTTGCTATGTTAATTTCAGATGCAAATTCTGTATGGCTGTTGATTTCCTGGAGAGCAGCTAAAGTAGTATGTAGTGGTGCAGAGATTGGGTACCCCTGTGTAACAGGGTGCTTATGATTTTAAGGAGTGGCTTCTGTTGATGAAGGAAGGAAGGAATTGAGGCCAGATAAATGTAAGTTGGAATTGAAATACGAATGCAAATATTTTCCACCTCCCACCCCCACTTCATAAAACTTAGTACAAATTTCTTGGTTTCAATAAATCCAAATCTTTCAAATTTTCAATTCTTCCAAAAGGGCAGATTCAAATGAATAGACACAAAATATGTAGGGGAGAGGACTTCCAATGTGTCCCAATGACCAAGAAATGAAAATTCTATTTTTATCAGCTAGTGTCAGCTGAGTAAAGCAGCCCACAGACTCATGGGCTCTAATTCCTTCTCTTTTCATAGATCTTTTATCCAGCATTTCTGGAAAGGAGCTGTTCTCCATCTGTTGCTTATCATTTTCCAAGATATGAAAGTTGTAAAGACTCCATCAATCTGGGTATTTGCCACATATGCTGGGTAACATAGGTGGACAAGTCACTAGAAGATGTTTTATATATCTGTAAATCTCTATGCCCAATTCCTGCAGCATAAGAAGCTTCTAGAAGATCAGATTGAAAACACACTTTCCCTTTCAAGATAACCTCATATGTAGGATAAGATCAAGTTTATTGGTGACTTAGTAATGTTATTACACTCACATATTTAATAAGTAGAAAGCTCACAATATGTTGAGTGGGATAAATCTTGATAATAATTTTGTAGAGTAGGTTTTATCTTTAGCTCACACTTCATTTCCTCACTCCTAACCATTACTCCAATAAAGTCTACATTTTCTTTTGTCAACAGGTAAATTTTAAAAATCTTTACCCTTTCTTTTCCTCCTGAGATTACAAAGAGCATCTGCCTTGATTCAGTGAGAGAAGTTGCTGGAATCTGCTCTTTTTGCTTTTTCCAATCAGTGAATTTCCTCTGAGGCAGAAAGCCCAATGTTGCCCAGGAGTATTTCTGCAACTAACTGAACACTTCACGTGGCAGCTTGGGCACAGTTTTTGCCAATGGGGTAAAACAATACTTCCTGTTTTCTTCATGGATTCAAAGTTATTTGAGATAGCACATTTCAAATGAGATCATGTGATTAAATGATCAGATGTTATATAAAAATGTGGAATACATAAATAGAAAGATGGTGTAAAGTGAGGAGATGAATGTAAATGAAACCTCACCCTACAGGATGTCTGGATATCCTCCATATGTGCATGCTATGTGGAAAAGTACAGGATAGAACAGTTATGATGACTTCTTATTATACCATATCAACAACCTGAAATATCACTCCCTTGTGTTTATGCTTAGACCTTAGGAAACTTCACAGTCATTTCACCATATTCAATGGCCTCAAAACATAACATTTCTGTGAAACATGGGAAATGATGAAATTAAAATCAAAAGAGCTGCTTGAAGTGCTAAAAAGATGCTCTTGTCTTTCTCTTTAGAATGATGAGTAAGTTTTCTTCCCTACCTTCTTTCTCAATGTAACTAGGCAATGTAATAACCAGATTGCTCCTCCAACTCAAATTAGTTTGGTGCTACTAGTTCAGTTCCACAGGTTATCTATCTACTCACTACATATATGCACAAAATCTCAACGACCACAGCCTTCTTCTGAGCTTTATGGTCACATGGTTCTAGATGCTTACAAGGCATATCTGCAAACTAGCTACAGTCCCTTTTGCAAACTGCTGACTGGGGCTATAAAATAAATCAAATTGGATTGACAGTTCATGCTTTATTTTGTTTAAAACATTCAAATGACCTGCTGTCCATAGTAGGTTAGTGATGGCTCCCATCACCAAACTTTATAACTTCTGTTTATACTTTGCCCCTCACAAAAATGTTCTCCTTTAGTGATTATGTGTATATGTATGTATGTGGATGTGGATGTATAGATATACACACATATATGCACACACATATATACACATACATACATACATACATGTTTTTCTTTCCATTGGATTTCTGAAATATCGACATCTTTCATATAGTCATCTCACTTGCTGAGCTGGAAATGGCAAGAAGTGTGACATTTTTCTCCCTAAATAATATCATGTCAGTATGATTATGAGTCAATAGCTCTAACTTTTGTGTAACTGCCCAACAATTGGTACTAAGTAATGCAAAGAAGAAAATGTAGAACAGTGTAAAATACAAATAATTCAAGATGAGTTAATTTTGGCTCTATCACTTTTTGCTTATTACTCTGCACAATTCAGATATAAGTATTTTATGGTGAATTAAGGCCCCAAACTTGAGGACTGTCATATCTATCATATCAAGAAAAGTAAAAGGTGATGTTTGCCAACATCCAGAATGTCCTTCCCTATTTATTGCTAAAATTTAAAAACAAGAAATAGCAAGGTCAAAATTTAGAGAGCTTAAAAAAACTCAACAATTTGAGGATCTGCAAAAGAAAATGGAAAAGTCCTCATAATCTCGTACAAATTTTTTTTATAAAAATTGGATGCATACTCCTCTGGAATTCAGAATGTTGCTGTGAGCACTATAATAGGTGGCCACTTTAGCCAAGACAACTTAAAAAGAAAAAAAAAAAGCTTCCACTAAAGTCACGGTGTTCCCAAGTGTAACAAATCCATCTGGATTTGTGATAGCAAACCTTAATTGTAATGAGATTTTGATAGTCTTCTTGGTAGAGGACAGAATTTTGAAAATGTGTCAGGAAAAAAGAGTATGTTTTAATTCAGTAGGAGAAGCAGTTTCGGGTGCTATGTATGTGGAGTAGGTTTGTGGTTTGGTTTTTTTTTTTTTGAAACATTGATATTGGGTTCTCAGTGCTAATACAACTGTACTAAGAGACTGCTTTAAATATTTATGGTATGGAATAGCTGATAAGTAGCTAGCACACACATTGTGAATACCAATTTAATATATCACAAAAATATTAAACAATGTTTTTAATAATTCAATGCTGCTCTCCCCCCTCCGCCTTTACACAAATGAGACGCCAGTTGCAAATGTGTCTGTGGTCAAGTAACTATATGGAAAAGGATATACAAAATAGTCTGTAGAATTTTACCACATTAAATGGCTTAGTAATGGTTGATTTCTGCTCACTTCAAAAGACATGCAAACTTCAGCATTAAGTATCCCTGGCTAAAATCCATGCCATTTTATAAGCAGATTACTCAATTTAATGAGCACAGGGATCAATTAGCATGCTTAGAGAATGTGAAAAATGAGATACATACCAAAATTTAAGTCCCCAGGGACAGCTAAGTGCAATAATCAAAAGGTGACTTGTGTCTGTCAAAGCCCTTTCCCGTGCTTTATCTCAGTGCAGTCTGCAGGAGTATTCCAGCACCATAAGAAACAGACTTGTAGTTCAGTTCAGTTTTTTCTTCAGTTAAAGTGCATTATATCTGGATGGCAAAAGTGTCCATACTATCAGATTCTTCATCACTAGAGATCAGTGTGTTATTGATCTTCTTCCTATCAGATAGAATAGCCTTTAAAGTTTTCCTGGTAAAAAGCCGTGGCAGAAGAAGACAGGTACTTGCTTCTTTAAATCAACACTCAGAGAAAAGAGGGCATAGCTAATGGATGGGTACACCCACACAACCCTCTGATTTGAGGTCCAGCAGAGAAGAAATTGGATGATTTTTACCCACTTTGCCACATAGATGATTACAATACCAAATGCAATCACCCGGGTTTGCTAAGGTGCCTCATTTGAATAGATTCTGCAGAGACAAAAATAAATGAAAACAAGGAATAAAAAACATCCTATCCAAATGGCTTCTCTCAGCCAAAAAGATGTTCTCTCTCATTGCCACTTAGATACAGAAGGTTTGAAGCAGTCTAGCTTGTGGCATCGTCCCTCCCCCGTGACAACCGGCAGCCTCTCTCTCTCTCTCTCTCTCTCTCTCTCTCTCTCTCTCTCCTCTTCCTCCCTCCCTCTCGCCCTCTCCCTATTCCCCTCTCCTCTCCTTTTCTCTCTCTCCAGCTGCCTTAGTCTGTGGATGCTACTGTTGATTAATCAGGGATTCTGAAACAAAGAGCCTACCTTCTGAAATAAGCAGTAATCTGTTTCTTCTCTGTTTCTGCAAACCGTCTGCATTCAAAAGCAAAGCTTCCAGCATCCTAGTACCTTGGATAGTTCCTGCTTACTAGGCCCATTGGAAAAGGGGAAAGAAGCAACTGAAGAAATGACAAGAGGAACAGCAGGCAGCATCGTTCTACTTCAGAATCCAGCTCCCAGGGGCTCACATCCTCATTAAAAGCCTCCTATTTAGGCAACAGATTTTCTCTCTTTTATCTTGACTGCACTGAAGTCTGATTAGCAAATAATCCAGTGGAAAAAAAAAGAAGAGGAAAAAAAGAAAAAGAAATAAAGAGTCTTCATAACAACTATACCCCCAATCCAGTTTCTGTTGATAGGAAGGATATGAAACCAACAAAATAAATATGTGAGAATGTGTAAGTTGTAACCTTTATCCCAAGCATGGCTCATGGAAATGAGCAGTCATTGAAAAGGAACATCCAGGTCTCAGTTTGATACCTCTTTTTGATATGTCTTTTACACTCTCCCTCACTGTACAGCAGTGTAAGGCATACAATTACTGCTGACGTACATTGGACTGCTGCTTGGGGAAAGAGGGGAGGAGCTTTGTAACCTCATCAAAACAACCTTCGACCACCTGCTCCCATGGCAGAAGCACAGAACTATCCCATTTGGAGAGGATCTGCATAATGTATGTGCAATTTTTTAAACAAAATGTAACCAAGAGTACTTGGAAGACTAAAATTGAAAATAATATAATTAAAGTAAGTATATCTTTAAACAGCTCATAGAAATTAAAAATTGTTTTTCCTTGAGGATGGGCAATTTGTGACTTCTATGCTCTGTCTCTTCCATATTTTTAATTTTCTACTATCTCCAATGAGATCTGTGTGAAGCACTTTATAAACTTTGTAGTACCATATCAAGTATTATTATTGGACATATTATTATCTTGGCATATGTTTAGTATTTAATTTGAGTTCCTTACAAATAAAGAGAATATTAATATGCAAGGGGATTTACTTTTCAAATTCTCCATGTATTTTTTTTTCAGAATTTATTGAGGCCTTTATTTTTTAGCACAGTTATTTCCCAATATACTACCCTACTAATCCCTCCTGTACAACAAAGAAAAACAGTTAAGCAAAATCAACTGACATAATTACTATATCTAACAGCATATGCTTTGTTTTGTATCCATAGTTCTCCTCTTTTGTATTGACAGGAGAGAAATTGTATAAATATATATGTGTGTATAATTATACACATATATATAAATATACATATATATTTGTCTGAGTGTGTATTTCTTAATCCTAGAGAACCAATGTGTGGGTGTGTATATACATGTGTGTATGCATATATACACACATGTATACACATATATGTATATACACAAATATGTATATATCTACTATATAGATTCTATATATATAATATGTGTGTATATATATGTATGAGTGTATATATCTACATGCATATATTTAACATTTGTTCTCTAGAATTAATATTGATCATTTCAATTAATTAGTCTGCTTTTTTCCCCATTGTTTTCCATATTTATTCCAATGACCTATTTTTTGTCCTCATAATTCTTGATTTATTTGTGCCTTT
Source organism: Pseudochirops cupreus (assembly GCA_028627135.1). NCBI lineage: Eukaryota > Metazoa > Chordata > Mammalia > Diprotodontia > Pseudocheiridae > Pseudochirops > Pseudochirops cupreus. The sequence goes on from CM053580.1 coordinate 50,453,738, forward strand.
TTAAATCTAGTGACCACTCCCTGTCTCTATGATATTCTAAGGCAGCTAGGTGATACAGTGGATTTCCACACTGGAAATGGAGACAAGCAGGTATGAGTTCAAATATGGCCTTATAGACTTTCTAGCCATAAGAATGGCAGTTAGGTAATGCAATGGATAGAGCATCAGGCATGGAGCCAGGCAGACTTATCTTCCTGACTTCAAGTCTAGCTTCAAATACTCAAACCCTTGGCAAGTCACTTAATTCTGTTTACCTCAGTTTCTCCATCAGCAAAAATGAGCTGAAGAAAGAAACAGTAGACCACTATAGTGTCTTTGCCAAGAAAACTACAAATGGGGTCATGAAGAGTTGGACACAACTGAAATAAACTAAAATACAACAATAGCAGTCATAAGAATAGACCTGCAAAAGTCAATTTCCCTCTAGCTGTCTATTTCCTCAACTATAAAATGAGGATAATAAATATGACCTACTTCATAGGGTTATTGTGAGGATCAAATGAAAATTTTGTAAAGTACTTAGTCCCTGGCATGTAATTGGTGCTTAGTGAATGCTTGTTTCTTCCCTCCCTTCCCTTTTGCAAGAGATGACCTCAAATGAACTCTGTATATTTCTGAATATTAGTTTACAGGTTATCTCCTTAATTAGAACATGAGCTCCTTGAGGGCAAGGAAAGTGGTTCTCTTTGTAGGTCCAGAACATAGCATAGTGCCTACCACTTACTAGCACTTAAAAATGCCTGATGATTTCACTTGTGTTCTTGATCTCTTCTTCTTGTATTCCTAGATTTATGATTATTTCTCCTTGATCATCTTTGAAATGTGTCATTCTGTCTCACTCCCTTTTCATTTAAAGAGCATTTTCTTTGATGAAAGTTAAAATGTAGATTCCCTGATATACTCACAACTTTTAGTGAGTTCCTGCATAATTATAGGTAACTTACAATAATTTCCAAAAAAGATGAACTTAAAAACCAATAACTTATCTCTTATTCTTTCCATACTTACACCAACCAAAAATGTACTTTGATAAGAAGACTTGACCCAGGATTATAATATGCCTCCCACCCCCTTTGTTTAAAAAAAAAAAACAGAGTGCAGAAAATTATGTTTGATATGTAAATAGTCCAAGGAAAATATCCTAGTGAACTTTACCCTTGTAATTCCTAAAGCAAAGTCATGGTTTCTGTGATGTTTCATACATTATTGTTGTTCAATAATTTCCAAATAATGTCTGATTCTTTGTGACAACATTTGGGGTTTTCTTGGCAAAGATACTGAAGGGGTTTGCCATTTCTTTCTCCAGCTCATTGCACAGGTGAAGAAATTGATTTACCCAGGGTCACATCTCTAGTGAGTATCTGAAGACTCATCTAAGACTTTCTAAAGAAGATGAGTCTTCCTGATTCCAAGACTGGTGCTTTATCCTGTGCCCCCTCTAGCTTCCCCCCCACCATGTTTCATTTGGTTAAACCAATGGTTCTCAACCTGGGGGTCGCGACCCCTTTGGGGGTCGCCTAAGACCATCGGAAAATACATATTTCTAATGGTCTTAGGAACTGAGACACTGCTCCTCTATCCATCTCCAGGCAGGTCTGCCCACATGAAGATACTCTCACATATGAGTATTAAAGGGTGGCAGCATTAGGAAGGTTGAGAACCATTGGACTAAGCCAATAATATGCCACTGGAGATAATACTATTAATAAAAATATTAACAAACAAACAATAAAGTTAAATCATTAAGAAATAATAAACAATATTATTAATAAAATAACAATAAATTTTAAATGGTATTAAAATACCATTTCCAGAGATCCTAAAGTGAATTTAGAGATTAATGGGCTATTTAGTCTCCTATAAGTATCTACTTATAGGAACAGATATCTGAATAACAATATACAGTTCTCATTATATCAAAATTTTTAAATAGCTAAAGATCATTGTTATTTCTTCTTTGGATAGAATAAAGTCAAAGTCATCAAAATATAGAATTCCAGAACTATTGCTTGAAGTTTAAGTGTCATTGGTCAATACTACACATAAGCCAGACTCACATGATTTTTCTCTTCTATTTGACTAGTGAGATGACACTATCTACCCCTAAATCAATTAGTTAACAAAAGGACAAAAGTATCCTTGAATACTAGGATTTTTCATAATCAGAATTATATAAATACTACAATATTAAGAGCCCTTAAATATGAATCACAGGCCCTAGTCTCTTGTCCTAGTTTTGAACCTAGTTCTTAACACAAGACTTGTCACATATCCAGTCCTAAATAAAGGCTTTTTTACCTGAATTGACTTGACTTTGTCCAAGTCATTTGCCTTCTTCATCTCAAGGTCTTCACATAGGAATGATAATACCACCTTCACAGGGTCATCAGGAAGATCAAAGGAGATAAGAATCTGAAAACACTTAGCCAATTTAACTAAGGGACAGGTTATCTGATAAATCTGCAATTTCATTGGTATCAGTGCTAAGGGGACAAGCATTTATTAAGCCAGATTCTATGCTAAGTGCTGTGGATGCAAATATAAAGCTGAAAGAAAGACAATTCTTACCTGTGAGGAGAGGTAGTACTACTGAAAGGATAATTGACATGGTGGGAGGGATGTTCTAGAATGAAGAGACCCCAAATACTGAGTGAAATTATAGGTTGAGACTGACTCTGAGAAGTTAGTGAAGTCTAAAAAGTTGGAAGGGGAATTTCACTGGTTTCAAGAGTCTCATTTGGGGAAAACTTTCTCTATCAATGTAGGTTGACCCACTCTATGAAACTTAGAGTACTATTTCCTAGAGCACAGAGAAAGTAAGACACTTTGCCAAGGCCATGTAGCTAGGATGTGTGCAAGCTCTCATCACCTAGCACCTGGACATTTGCAATTGCCTAATGGTTAGTGTCTGTGCCATAAATGTCTCCACATTCCAGTCCATCCTTCACTCAATTGTCTAAGTGACCTTCCTAAAGTGCAGATCTGGTCATGTCACTCACCCACTCAATAAATTCTAGCAACTCCTTATCTTCAAGATAAAGAATTAAATTCTCTGGTGTTCAACACCTGCCCCCTCATATTTTCAGTCTTTTTTTCACCTTACACTCCACCCCAAACACTCTATGATTGAGTGACACTGGCTTCCTATTTATTATTCAAGAAGACACTCCATCTCCCAAATGTAGACATTTTCAGTGACTGCCCCATGTAAGGAATGTTTCGCTTCTCAGCTTCCTGACTTCTCTGGCTTCCTTCAAGTCCCAGCTAAATCTCACCTCCCACAGAAAGCCTTTCGTGATCCCTATTCATTCTAGTGATATCCTTCTGTTGATTACTCCCAATTTATCCATCCAGTACGTGAGTTTTTGGTGTTTATCTTATTTTTGTTTTGGTTTTTAGGGGGGAGGGGATTTTTTTGTGTTTGTTTCTTTTTGCTTGACATTTTGCGTGCTTTCTCTTCCATTAGACTGGAACTCCTTGAGAACAAAGAATACAACATTTCTTTGTATCCTTGACACTTAGCATAATACCCGGCACAAAATAGGCACTTTTAATATATGTTTATTAACTGGCTAACTGAATTCAGGTCTTCTCCACTTTTCCCCCTTTCATTGTATCCCTGGAATTTAGGTTTCCCCTTGGAATTCCTGGCACAATAGCAGGTACTTAAGAGGTGTCTATTACCTGGACTGATCCCACTTTTTAACTCTAGCTCCCACATGCATATGTGGGTGTGGGGGGAGTTATACGGGGGGATGATCATGTCAAGTTCTGAATCCACTTTGCAATGATTTCTCTCATTTTAAATTGCTATACGATAATAGCTTTTTCTAACAGTATCTACCCATTGTCTCCTCTTCTGCCTATAAATATCTCCAGATATCCTCTGTATTTAACAACTTTCACTTGGCCCTGCCATTTCCTCAGGCTACCATCCTATATCCTAACCCTTTCCAAATTGCCCTGCATCTGCTCTGACTCTCCTACTCCTCCTATTGGAACCCATACTGCCACTCCAAGACCCTAGCACCCCAAGCCCTGATACTAGAATAAAGTCAGAAGATTTCCCAGCCATCTACAAGCCATGTCATCCCAACCTATTTCCTATCTCCAAGCATATTCATTGGATGTCCTCCATGCCTGAAATTCTCTCTCTCATCTCTATCTCCTGTCCTTGCTGGCTTCCTTCATACCCCAGCTAAAATCCAACATTCTGCCAGAA